>JAHREE010000417.1:1501732-1668292 GCA_033628505.1 Tringa tobata | reverse complement strand
ACACGTCAGCGCCCGCCCATGCCTTCAAACGCCGAGAGTGGCAGCGGCTCTGACCAATCACAGGGGAGGGGTGGAGCTGCTCGCGCCAATCGCTGTGGGCAGTCGGTAGGGGCGGGGCATCGCCTCAGGACGGCGGGTTCCCTCAGCGGCCGCCGCCGCCGCTTCGTGCGGCGCTGGAACCGAGGGTGTGGGTGAAGAGGGAACGCGTCACCCGTCCCCGGGGCAAAATTTGGGCCGTGGAGTCACCGGGTCTCGCCCCTGCCCTACCTCGGCTGCCGAGAACCCAGCACAGGTGGCTCCGCTCCGTCCCAACATGGCGGCTGCCTCCTCACGCCTCGGCTGTCAGAGCCGTTGACGTAGGCCGGGGACGGACGGGGAGAAGAGCTGTTGGCACGGTTCAGATTTACCTGTGCCTAAGGTGCAGGTAGGTCAGTGTACCTGTACCAGCCACATACCTGATTTCAGAGCAGGATACAGAACTGCTTAAAAACCGTCATTGTTAAATGAGGCCAAAATACCCGAGGCAAAGTATGGAAAGCGCTTAAGCACGATCCTGAGTAGCAACTGGTTTACCCCCTCACCATGAGGTGGGGCAGCATCCCCCCATCCAACAGCGCAGGTGGGACTGCAAAGGGCTATGGAAGTTCTACCTCTTTTTAAATTATATTGTCTTTTTTTTTTTCTCCCCTCAGCCTCAGAGGCTGTTGTTAGTACTACTACTTGGTGCCTCCTGGACCACAGTCCACCCCACCGGCAAGGGGGGCGAAGGAGGCCTGAGAGCTCCTCCACAGCCAGTCTCATTCCCCACCCAGTCTCCACCCGTGGCCCTGAAATCACTGCCTGCACAGCTCGTCAAACACCACCTGACAGGCACACAGCGCGTTCTTTTCATCCTACATATTTCACTACATGATACCTAAAATGTAGGAGTACTATTTTGTTTGATCTTTTTTTGTTTCAGAGAAAAAACACACCAAAGTTCTTTTACTTGCTTTCCCCTACTATATTTGTTTCACAGGAAAAACTTACTTGATCAGATCTTGGGTACGCCTAGTTCAGGATCTTGTCTTCCATAATATCCCACCTCAGACACTGCAGAGAAAAGCCTAAGTACCTTAGACTAAGAAGATGTGACTGCTCTGTCCCTCTGCTGTTTCAGCACAAGAACTCATGTTAACTTCTCTCTCAAATAGCCTCTTCTACCAATTGATTTTACCCATATATTTTTTTTTTTGTTAGCTGACCCTGTTTTAGGAAATGTTCATACGTTGCCCAACTGGAATGTACAGGATGGCATTAAACACATCAGTGTTTAGGTCAGCCTAAGGGTGAACTAAATAACTTGAATAATACCTGTTATGGGCATCATATACTCTTCTTTTTTGGCTATTCTACTTTAAGATCCATGCTTTAATTTTGTGTTACTGATTCTACTTTGACTCACAGAGATTAAAACTGTGCTAAAAGAAGTGACCGTATTTACATGATTTTTTCCCCTCATAGTGCTGTCCAGAATTGCTAAAGGCTCAAGAGTGGACTTGGATTTCTGGAAAGCCTTTGACTGTTTCTGTCACCAAAGGTTCTTAAAGAGATTTGGTTGCCATGGGAGATCATGGGAAATCCTTATTAAAAATAGAATAAGGGATAAAAGGTTTTTACAGTAAAATCCCACAGAGTTCTGTGCTGGGATTTGTACTGTTGAGCATGCTTATTTTAGTTTTTTAATATTTTTGCTCTTTTATAATTTCTACTAGCTTTTGTTAATTTTTCCTTGACCGTTTTTCATTTCCTTACTGTTTCTCCTTTCTGTTATGTCCTTTTCCCTTCTCAGGAAGTGCCACATCCCGGCATCTGTCACTTCCTACCAACCTTTACCCAGTTTCCTGAACACAGGAAACCTACCACTTTCACAGAAATGTGTAATTCTGCGTTTCAGCTTCTTGATTTCATATGCTCTTTCTCTGCAGAGTCAACCTCTCACACCCTTGCTTTCCAGGGAACACGGAGCCAAGAGCGAGATAGCAGCCAGCAGGGCAGGGGCTTCACCATCGCCCCATCCCACAGTACCCGAGCAAGGCATGTCGAGGGATGTCCAGCCATGAGTTCAGATGGTCGGGCAAGTTCACGATGATGAGGCAAGTACAAGGTAAAGCTTGGAAGGCAAACCGCCGGTCAGGGTCAGGCCCAGCAAGGGTAACCAGAGTCAGGTGCAGTCTCATGATCAGCAGGAGGTTCTGAGGTCAAGCTGGGAATTCAGTGCACAGGTCACAGTCCAGCTCAGTGCAGTCTGTGGCCAGGCACAGGCACAGGCACGACTGTGACTCTGCTGAAGGCTGAGGGCACAGAGTGTGGTGGAGACACCAGGTGAGGCCATGAAGGCCTATTAGTGCACTCAGGGCCCTGACGACATACTCTGTTTCAGTGGGGTCATCTTCCATACATGCAAAAAGTGCTGCAGAGAACAGTTTTCCACTAGAGGGCTAACCAATGCAGACAGGAGGGAAGGGTTGCGCATAATCGGATCCAGCCAAGGCCTAATACCCCAGTTTCAGGGTTGCTCTTCATTCGAAAGTGTCCAGAAATAACTATTCATAAGGGATGCCTGTGCTGGAAAGGTGTTACAGACTGTGGATAGTGCAGGGAGGCTGGCTGAGATCTGTGGGAGAGGCACTCGTCTGAAATAAAAAGCAGGCTGTACAGGTTTGGTAATCTGGGATTATGTCAGAAGAGATTGGCTCACCCATGCCCTCCTGGCTGTTGCATCCACGTCAGATGGGTGACTCCGACTGTCTGAGTGCTCACCCAGATAAACCAGTATTAGCACACAGCAAAGATCTTCCTAAGGAACGTTACATTTAGTGACGTACCAAATTCTACAGAGAACTATGGTACAAATACATACGGAAATCTGTGCAGCTATTTTACATCTTTCAAGTTGCAGCTACACAGAAGCCCATGAGGAATACCAACACTGCATCACCAGCAAGCTCTGCTTAGAGCTCAGCTGAAAAGCAGAAGTAGTAGTAACAAAGGGAAGCTATATAAGTTATATACAGTAAGATGGTTTGTTTTTTAAGCTTTGTTGGAAATTTCTTCATGAGCTGCAGCTCACGTGAGTGTCTGTCAGCAAATTCTGGGTTTGTGCCAATCAAAGATTATGACCTATATTAACATTCTAGAAACAGGGAAGACTAGCTTGGCACCTCACACCAGGACTGTGGTTCAGTCTCCTGACGTCTATTGCCCACTGTTACTACATTTTAAAGTCAGGTTAAATTACTTCTTACAACAGGAACTTATTTAAAATGTGCTCACTCTTTTTGAAAGTGCATCCCTTGCCTTCTTGACAAAGCGTCCGACAGTTTCTCAGGAAGGGTTGTCTACCTTCCTTAACAAAAAAGAATGGCATTTGCTGCAACAATTTAAATTGCTAGGTTTAAAAATAAAATCCAATTCCTAATTATTTTTTTTTTTATATTTTCAATGGGACTTACATTATTATATCCAGTAATACGAACAATATTTACTTCAGACATCACTTGGTGGCTTGGTCAAGAAATCTGCATATCCAGCCACTTGAGTTTTCCTGTACCTTTTGTGGAAGATACGCATGTGCCTTGTATTTTAAAAATATTCTTATTGGAAAATCCTCATTTACAGGACTGCATCTACAGGGGATTTTCTAAGCACTTGGGAACAAAGACGTCAGAATGTAAAAACACTGAACAGTGACACTTGGTGGTTAGTTATGTAACTTGCACATTTCTTACCATTAGGAGACATGAGGTGAAAAACGATCCTCAGCTTTTCAGTCACGTTTAGTAGCTTCACTGATACGATTTATGGAAGTCTGCCCTTCCCAAACATCTTTGAAAAGCTATAAAAGCATCAAATAAACCTCATGATGTTCTGTGGCGCTGAGGCTTATTTGAATTTTTGAAACTAGAAACTAACCAATTACCAAAATGTGTGCAGTTAATTATTACACAATACAAAGTATTTGATACCTGCTGTATTCCCTGAGCCACACATCCTGTCATAATCTCTTCCATCTTCCTGGCATATACACTCTTGCTTCCTTTTGAATCAAGCTCTGTGTGGATTGGAAGTTATTATGTTTTCATGAAAAAGGCATTCGCTACCTTTATTCTCTGACTGTGGCCAATTTAGAAGTTACTATAGTCAAATGAAGATTATTCAGCATAACTGACCACCTACAGATCATAAAATATGAAGGAAAAAAAGCCCAACATGAACTCACGTTATTTGACTGCTCGAGATCATCAGTTCTTTGCAGTCTCACGCAGATTTGTGTTTCCTGATTGCACAAGAGATGGAAGAGGCTTCCAAAAAATTGCAGGTTACTGGCAGTCAGCATTCATAGTCTTGCTTATTCCATTCTGGTATAAGAATGGGGAGGAGAGGGGAACAGGGGATGGTTTATTTAATTATTGCTTTGCGATCTTACCACAAATTGCATCTTACAAGATGTAGATGCTACAAAAGTAGCAACTCCCAGAGCAAGGAACAGAGGAAACCATACCATGATCTGAAAAGGCACTGTTTGGGCACATGATACTGGCTTACCTCCTTCCTTCCTTCTGTCTTGGAAAAACAGCTTGAGGAGATAAAAAGAAAGGATAAAACCAGAAAAATACAAAGATGTGGTCCTCATGGCTGAAATACTACTGGGGTAGCTGACCACAGTGTTTCAGGTCTATGCCTTCATATGATTTTTGGTGTTTTAGGTAAGGTGGGAGTAGGATGATACAGGGTATATAGTAAAAGTGTATATGGCAGGGTTGGCCACCACAACCGACTGCTGTGCTATGTCAATCTATCTTGCGTGTTTGAAGGAGATCCCGTTGCTTTTTCTCTGAAGATGCTCTATGGTACTTTCCAGGTCAGTTATTCCCTGAGGGAAATGGGAGGAATGTCATGATGATGAATGTAAAATTTTTCACGATGTAGCTGATGTGTCTGTTTTGTAAAATACTCTGAAATATTTTGTCTGGCTGTTACAGGAGATGAAAGTCACTATAATCTATTCATTATCAGAAGTATAGGAATTCTGGATATTTTGTACATTAATTCTGAAAATTAATACATTATATGAGAGTATATTCATCAAAGGAGTCTTGTATTCAGTCTTTTCTGAAAGGTGGAAATATTTTCACATGGAATAAGCATCTTTCAAGTATTTTCACATTAGATGGAAATACTTTCATCACTTGAGCCCCTTCTTGGAAGTCATTCAACTATGAGAACACTTGCTTTTAATAAAAGACTGTTTAAGCCAGTGGGATTCCTGGAATTCCTGAGCCATTTATGCTCTTCTATACACTTTTCTTAGCACATATTAACTCAATGAACATTTTCTTTGATCCTCACAGACTTAATGGTGGTAAGAAATAGTCATCTCATTAAAACCATGAAGGCTTAGACTGGCATTAGTAGTCTGTCTTACAATGAGTTTTGTTTTGACTGGAGTAATTCTGGGGTCCTTGGTTACAAACTTCCAGGTATAGCCGATGTGATACGGGGAGTGTGTATATAATAGAGCACAACTGCATCTACACCTGTTACACAGAATAATAGTAACACAATTACTGTGTTGTTATTTTAATATATTTAGTTTGCTATAGTAGTTCCAGAAAAGCAAGTACCTATAAAAATATTAATTAAGGTTTATCATATGTCAGTGAAGTAGGCATTGAAAAACTGAAACAGATGTTACTCTAACAATATTGCTAACATCAGCTATGCAGATAACATTTTAATACAGAGAATATTAAATTGCAAAGTAGGATTCTATTGTTAATCTCATGCATAAGACAAGTAAATGAAACCAAGTCTAGGGTCCCCCCTAGACTTGTGTTTTATCTTTTGTTGGAGGAAGAAGAGAAGGGGAAAGGAGCTGACTTGGACAGAGAGGCTGCTTCGACTTCATTTGGAGCAATTGTTAAGTTACTTGCCCCAGTAATTCAGAGCCATAGGCTCCGCAGAGATGTGGCTTCTTTTTAAATTATATATGTGAGTGTCTCTGGCCAGTCCACTGTCTCCAAGTCCTCCTAGGGAAAGGAAATTCACTTGCAAGGTCAAAAAGAAAAAGACAAGATGGACTATGTGAGGACTACCTTACCTGGTCGCTCCTTAAAGAGCTAGAAAAGATGAATGCAGAGAATGATGGATTATCTCTGCTACTTAGTGTACTGTAATCCCCATGGCAGGGGCGTTAGAGAAAGGATGGAAATAATGCCAGAGAGCCAAAAGTCATGATATCTCATTATATTCCATTAAAAGCTATACTGGAAACAAAGCAGGTGGAAAAAGACCTACATTTATAAAAAAGATTGGGACCAGATCTTTGCAATTGTATCTTTTGGTTTCATACAGGAGGAGAATAAATACTTAACATCTTTAAGGAATGATCTGCCTCAGTTATCTCAGGGAAACATCTCAGAATTGGGAACTTTTGTGAACAGTGACTTGAGCAGGATAAAAGATTTACACCTCTACGATATCAGTTTTCCTCAACAAGACCTCACTTTGTCACTGTAACCTTCCCTCTTAGCAGGCTCTCTTGCTGCCTCATTTTTTCTAACATTTGTCAATCTCGTATCTATGCTTTTCTATTTCTGGCTGTTTACTTTCTCATAGATAACTGCACTTCTATTTTAGTACTCTTATCTTTTTTTCAGTGATCAAGGTCACAAGTGAAAGTGAGCTTTGGCAATTCCAGTATTTTAATTCCAGCTGACATGAACTGACATCATGGAACTGTTTTTACTGTCATGGTAGCAGCTCCTTTACAAGTTCACCTGTATTAAATTTCTCAGATTCAATTTCAGTTGGTGCCAGTAACAAAAAATTCAGTTCTGGGATATGAACTATGACAGAGATGTATTTGTCACAAACAAATCCACACTCATACTTTCAAATCCTGTTTCCACAGGTGCGTTGAAAAGGCAGCATTATGTTGTGACTTCATTTGACTAAGGCATTGGTTTGGCAAGTGGTTTTGTGTCCCAACAAGACCATTTGGTTTGTAGATTCTGATCCTGAGAACATCCTTGCACTTATTTACTATTGTGCACCAAATACCTCCAGTTTTCACCACGGACTACTCCATGAATAAGCTCACGAGCATGTTTTTTTCAGGATCAGGGAAATCACAAACTTAATTTCCAAAAAAGAAGTAATCCCTTTAGATTGATTCTGTGCCAGGGTACTGCTACGTAGTCTTGCACAGAGAAACTAATTATGGTAATATCTTTAATCTCTCTAAATAAATACAAAATAATTTTCAAAACTCTATGTTCCATTGTACCTATTATATACCATTCTCATCTTATTCAGAAACATTATAATCGGTATATAAGGCTCACTGGATAAAATGTTAATAACTTGTTTATTTCCATTACTTTAAAGTTGAAAATTAACAGCCAGGTTATGACAGAGTAGTCCTTTCTCAACATCTGTAAGTAGATGTGAAAAATTACTAAAAGACATGTTTTCAAATAGAGTATTTAAATAGTATTTTCAAGCCTGTGATCAGAAAGAGAAACACTAGGTGAAAATGTGATAAACTATCACTTGTTATTAAATAACACAGAAATGTCTAAATCCCAGCCATAGTTGAACAGAGCAGGGTAGCTATAGGTATGTAGAGCATAAGGGGAATTGTTCTGATACTCACCACAACATTTATATATTTATATATTGGATAGGCCTGTTAGCATGCACCGGTCAAAACTGAGTTCAGATTTCCCATCATTTTTATATCAGTGCAATTTTTCTTTTTTTTTTTTTCCTTTGAAAAAAAGCTTCAATTTGCCAAAAAAATTTGAACATATTTTCTTTCATATTTCAAGACTCTCTTGATACAGCATATTCCAAAGAGTGCAAGCCAACTCCTACAGCAGTGGGGTCGAGCCTCTTTCTAACAGATTGCTCGCTCTAAGCAGTGCCAGGGAGGTTACAATTATTTTTATTGGCATCTCTAAGAAAATTACATTTTGCACTTGCATAATTTTTTTAGATTAAAGTTACAATTGGTTGGTTTTACTAGCTGTTCACTTACGTTACCATTTCATGAGATTTCTCTCTTGCTTTCCCGATGCTTTTCACTGGCAGCTAGTCTGACAGGCTCTGCTCTTGAATAGGAACTGGGTTCACAGCAGTTCCCGTAGCTTAGCTCCTCATTCTAGCAGAACACTGTAAAGCCTGGCTACGTACCCAGCAGCCACCACTCCTACATCCCAGGATGGAACTAGGTCACAGCTGGGACTCGCTGGGAGTTCATCATGCAAAACTCCATCCCAGCTGAAAAACCCCTGGTTTGTGTCAAATGCCATGACACAGGCAAAACACTGCCAGGAAGGGTTATTTCACATCTTTATACTTCTCAGTCCCATTTTTGTGCTTATGAGTCCCAATTTTTGGTTAGGTAAGCTTTTGCGGAGTAGAATAAGAAACTTTATTTGCAAAACTGGGAATTAATAATGCAATAATATGAGTGGTTGGCATGAACAGACCAGTGTTGGCTTCGATGGGGCTATTCGACTATGCAAAATAACTCAGGCACATAAGTGTTAGCCAGTTCAAACACCAAAGCCGAAATGACAAGCTTATGATCAGCACACAGTAATACTTGCACTGCTGTTGTGCTTTAAGGCCTCAACCAAAGATCTAGGACTGAAAAAGCCCAACCTACAATTACACAAAATGGATCCAAGATTGCAACTTTCAGGGACGTACTGGGACCAAAAATGTTAGCAAAACAATTGGAATGGCTGGCTATGGGCAGTCATGTTTTTACTGGTTTAATGTATAGATTCACAGAAATTTAAGAGATTTCCTTAAATCCATTATCCTTCGTGTCCATTATCCTTCTCAAAATATTCCAGAGCTATGTGAAGGGAACCTTGCTATTATTAATAGTCTTTCTCTGGCAAACAAATATGGCCAAATTCAATGAGTTAAACCTAATAAAATGTCAGTTTCCCTGTTAAAGACTGGGTGCTGAGAGAAATTGTTAGAAGAGTGCAGATTCCCTGCTGCTCCGCATCTAGCTCTCCTTGGGGTGGGGAGAACTGTAATGATAACCAAGCAATAATAGGTTTAGAGTGACATAAAAAAATGGAACCAAAATCCTGCTTATGGAAATAATGCAGAATTCAGCATCCAGTTTCCAAGGCTAGTGTGTGTGTTAGGCAAGGTCATAAGTGACTACAAAAGAGCCATAGCACTGTGCATACAGCCCCTGGCAAGTAAAAGGAAATCTTCTGGGCTTATTTCACCTTTACAAGACGTCTATAATCGTTTTGCTATGATTTAGTTAGAGGGGGTTTCACATCTGTATTAAAACCATTCAGATCCTTTTTTTGAGTTAGTACTAATCAAATGCTCCAGCAGCCGACCTAAAATTGATTTATTCTGTTCAAACAGGTTTTCCAATGTATAAACAGTCCTGTCTAAAAATCACAGGAATAACTGACATCTTTGTTAGCAGCCTTTATGAATTAAACATGTTGAGCAGAGTAGGTGGGAAAAGATTGGAGAGAGTGAACTGTGCTCAGATATTTAGGGAGTCCATCAGGGTGAAGCATTTTACTGGGAGAGCCTGGAGAGGTTGCCCCTGCTTACAGTGTGTCAGTTCTCTGGATAAAGAAACAGCTCCAGCTTCTGCATCTGTCAGTCTGGCACCTTTAATAAGTAACTAAATCACACTGTAGATTTGTATACATACTTGGATAAATAATAAATGACAGCTCTCACACTGGCATGCGAGCACGCCTGCGTACCCAGGGCAGGAAATCGCATACGCTATTTCATTTGTTGCCAATTTATCTGTAACAAAGTGAGGAAGATGCCCTGGGGACTGGTGACTAACAAGGAGCATTGTTTATGCTACAAATCCCATCCGGTTATTAGTCTTTGAAAAGTGCTTTGTTTAGCTTATCAGTGCTTCAGCAGGAATGCCAGGGGCATTATTTTTGTTCTAAGTGTATTTCTATTCCAATATTACTGACTCCCTCTCCACTCCTCCACGAGGGGTTATGTGTTACCTGAGGGCTGAAAACTCAGCATGTGCTTTGATGCCGTGTTGAATCAGGATCAGGATGGTTAACGCTGCACAAAACCAACCCCTTAACAGGTTTCCTTATTAATTTTGCTGCATTCAATTGGAGAACAATCTTTACAGAAATCAAACCTGCAGAAATGAAACCTTTCTTAAGGACAATAGAGCATGACAAAGAATAAATACCTTATGAAGCATATATGCCTGTCAATTAAAATTATTTTAGCACATTAGACTTTCTGCTTGAATTCTATACTTGATTAATTGGACAATACTGTGTTACACAATCCAATTCTGCAGTTATGCAATTCCAGAATATCACAAGTGTCTGGCAAGTTTTAAGCCTGTTTCCCGACAGTACTGATAAGCCGCTACTCTATCAGATGATCAAAATACCTGTGTCCTTGATCAAGTTAAAATTTAAAAATAGAATTGCAATTTTTTTATTGCATTCAGGTATCTTTTCAATAATGTTAAGCATCTTTTGGGGGGAGAAGATTTATTTAGATGTTTTAGAAAGAGAGGTCTAGTGGTTTTTCTCCCGGTTTGCCCTGTGATTTTTAGCAGATTTGCTTTATTCAAAGGAAAAAAAAAAAACATCACTGTAATTCTGAAAACCTGACAGACCCCTGCCATTGGGCAACTTAGTTAATAATTGACAAAGACCCATAGCTGGCCTTAATGAATGATTCCACACCAACACTGTCATTGGGTGTAACTTACTCAGCTGCTCTCAAACATTTCTGGAAAGAGGAATGGTAAGCCCAGCTTCTTGTAGCTCTTCTGAACCACGGTAGGAAGTCTTCATTAGAATGGTTATCAATAAATAATTGACATATTTATTTATACTTTTAATCATTAGATTGCTTTTGGAAAATCTGCATTAATCAATTCTTCCCTTTAAAATATATCATATTTTTAATTTGCTTGTGATTAGGTTAAATATGTATTGTCAAATAACGAGCTGTCCAGTGTAGCCTCCCTGATCATCTTAATTGGCCTTGTAATTGAGACATGGAGCAGGTGCTCCCCTATCAAAGGAATCTCACCAAGAGGTCACACAGTATAATGCCTTGTAACAAGTTTAAACCTCAAAGCAAGGTCTATTTTACTTCTAAATAATGGCAAATGTTCATGCAAAAATTAATAAATGTTTGCTAGCTGCTAAGTGCTTTTTAAACTTTAATTCCCTCTCTTCAAACATGCTAATGAGAACAGACTCATCACTGATGCTTTAAAACTGAATTTCCTTGTGGTAAAACTGAAAGATGTTTTGAGCTGAGCTGTGTCATGGAGATAAAGGTTTATACCCAGGAGCTTCTGGCTCCATAATCAACAATCTGATCACTACTTCACACCTTTATTTTGCATGCAAGTATTAAAAATGTACCAAATCTAATGGCCGTGTTTTAGTACAGTAGGCTTGATTTTGCAGAATTCTATTATTTTCTGAAATGCTCAGCTTTCACTTTAAGCCAAAAGATGTGTCCAGATTTGAAAAGATCTCCTTTTCCTCAAGAATCTGACTGTCATATAGGGAACTTCTGGGTTTGAAGAGTTTCAAAGCCTGCCCCCCGATGAGGTACCGACATAGAGAATTCTTCTGCAAATCTGACCCCGAAAGCAAGTAACGCTTGAGGTGCTTACTGAGAAAGGAATATAAACATAAGGACCTGATTTTAGAAAAACTTGTGGCAGAATTTAAGGCTTTCTCTGGATCTTTGGATTCTAAGTCTGTTTTTTAGAATAATTCGCTTCTGAATTTTGGGTGGGGTTTTTTTTTTCCCATTTCTTCCAAATGAAGTAAATTGACTTCTACTACATTTAACCTTCCCATTCTGGCTGTAGTGAGATTCCCAAGAAAATATGGGCTAAAACACCAATATTTTAGGGTTTTTAAAGATTAATCTTAGACAAAAGCTAACATTAGGTATCTACAATAGTATTAAGAAAATCGTACAGAAAATCTTGACCTGGGTACCATCCTATAACCCAGCGGGAGGACTGTGCTTGTAAAGTATGAGGAATTCTTGAGCGTCCCTCTGTTCCTCAGACTTGGGAATGGTCTTATTTCAAAACTCACCAGGTTTGAATCCTGAAAGAACTTCCAAACTTGGTTTTCTGTGCTAAGCTTTGCAGCACTGCTTAATTTTACTGCAGCTCATCAAGTTACTAGAACATGATGCTTCTGGTGACAAATGGTGCAAGTTTGCTCCACTTCTCCCAGAGCAGAGATGTTCATGGCACAAGAGCATAATTTCCAGATGCTACACAGAAAACTTCTTCCATAGTTCCCTTTCTATTCATCAAAGCTGCTTTATAGTATCAGTCTAGCATTATCCAGGCCTGGAGTTTTCAAAGGTTAGATGGGCACCAACATGCAAATACAAGGCTATGAAATAGTAACTTTTATGGGCACTCCCAAAGTTTGCAGCCTAAAATGTTAACAGGAATGACAATTTTAATTACTGCTTTTTAGACTACTCCATGAGAGGAAGCTTCCAAAAAATGTGTAATTTTAAGCTAAGTCACACTAAATGTTTTATTTTGTTAAGACTATTTAATGCCATTAAAAACTCACAGCCTCATGACACAAAATACTAATTGCCATAATCGCTGCTTCAATCTCTAACTCAATCTGCTGGTTCCAGTGTTCAAAGGCTGGCTCAGGATTTTGGAAGGGGTAAATCAATTCTGGCAGACTTATAGCTATGTCAGATATCATCTGTCTTTTCTTTCTATCAGATCCAGCTGGGCGGTCCCCCTGTAACGGGGATAAAGCCGACTCAGAACAACATTTTGAGTGCTTGGACTAAATAAATCAGAAATTTGATTATGGGCACATAATCTATTAAAAATAAATGAAAGATTTGGCATGTTTTTCCAAGCCTATCTACTCGGGACAGGACTAAGCCACTGATATCTTTGCTGAAGGTGACTCTGAGTCTCTTTTCCCCCCCAAATGCCCCAATGTAAGATTGGCTATTCCAGGTCAAACCAGGGCCATCTTGCCCTCTCTGCGACAACGGATGTCTACAGAATAAAGAAACATTAATGATGCTTCCCCAGAATGCTCTTTCATTCTCTAGCAATTTATGGTTCTGGGACTTCCTCAGTCAGAGGTGCCACCTCTGCATTTAATAGGACTTGATGCCCAGTACTTGTTGAACTCAGAAATTTTATCATCCATAACAAGAACATCCCCTGCTTAATTGGAAATGTAAAGAACTGCCTATTGTTTTCCCTCGGAATTTGCCACCTGTTAGTCATACTGCCAGAGCTGGTCGAGTTTCCCACCGTGCTTCATTCAGTAAGAGAGAGATTACAAGAAGATAAAAAAGGTTGCTTCATGGTACCAAGGTTGAGTGATTTTTCTTCATCGCGTACATGCACGTGTTCTGCACCCAGTGTCATTAGTACAGGATCAATGCCTGGTTCTTTAATTCATAGAGGCCTAACTAACTCAAATGCTTCAACGCCAACTTGTCCTCAGCTGACGGGTTTCCAGCCTCTTCGCGTGGGAGCTTACCTCAGCAGCCAGAACCAGCATCACACGGCAACGCAGCAACATTCCATTTTCCTATTTTCTGAACAGCACAAACTCTGTTTCTGCAGACTTGCTCATTAAGTCAGCAGAAGATGAGTCATCTGGAAAAAAACTATAATCATTTGTCCCCTAGGAGTCATATAGTAAGTTAATTATTGTACAACACATTCTAATACAGAATACACAAGCAGTTTCAACTTGTTGAGGTTGCAGAGGGCAAGAGACCTTTTCAGAATTTCCATCGGTTACGGTCTGGGAATGCTGGGTTTCCCTGGATTTGGTATCTATTGCATAATCAGAAACACATTTGGTTCCCTTTTTTGTATGAGACAAAGCTAAAGAAATGTGTCTGTTATTACTTTGCAAAAATAAAGAGTAGATACCTAATCAGCTTAGGTAATGTATGACATGTTTATAAACACAACTGCTCTGGGGCAGTTCCTCAGCTGATGAAAATTATTGCAGCTTCTGTCAGTTGAAATAGTGCTCTTCTGAATATGCAAATATCCCACCAGTATTGCACGGGAAGTCAAAATATAGGAAGATAATGTGCCGTGTGGATTTTGGGTAGAATTGTGTTAAACCTGCTTCCCTGGAGTTCACCTGTCAGCGTGCTGGACTTGACTCTGGTCACTGTGGTGTTTTGGTTATTCATATCCAGTCACCCCGGCTTTGTTGGGCTATTGTGTGGTTGTTATCTCAGCAGGAGATAATCTTATCAGTGCACAGAGAGGAAAGCCTGAAAACAATGTAAACGCCTTCAGCATCTGATTTTTTTCTGTTGAGAATCAGAAAAAAATACATCTATAACTTCACAAACCATAAAGGAGAAAGACATTTTCCAGTAATGGTATGCTGTTGTAAAACCCCCAGTTATTATTTACAGATCCTGATTATAGAAAGGAAAGGCCGATATTAAAGGCGCCGATTTAAAATTACTGATTTGGTGAATTCGTAATTTTAGATATGGTTCTGGCAAGAGACCTGGTTTCCTACTCATTCCTTTGGCAGACCTACATGATGACTTCTCCTTTCTTTGAATTATTACATTAGGAAAATTAATTACTTAAATAGATTTTTTTATCTGTTATCAAATGAACTTGAATCTTCACAGTCGCTCTGGATCTTCCAGTATTTGACAAGCAAAATATAGAACCTATTCAATTTTCTCTTTATCAAAACTTCTATAAATAGGTCAAATACTTGGAAGTGTATTCATTGATCTGTCATGCAGACAGGTGCCAATCAGGTATCTGAAAAACAAATAAGGAATCCAAATTGGGCACCAGGGGACAGCAAGCATACGGTGACAGTGCAACCATCTCAGCTGAATGCCTTACTGCAGTAATGGAGAAAAAACACCCATTCCATGTAATGCTGCATCTCTGTGGTCATTAAGAAACCTGTGAAGTTTATCAATTTTTGCTCAAAATACAAAATATAATCGTAATTGACACCGTATCCTGTTGAACCTCGCTAAGCGTGTGTAGGCAGTAGAAGACAGACAGTAACCTTCCAGACCCTGCCTTAAAGTGGACGAACTTCTTGGAAGCTCCCTCCCAATTTCAGAAGCGCTCCTCTGTTTCTGACACTGACAGAAACATTGAAATAACTTTTTCTTGAGAAAGAAAGGACACTAACCACATTATTACTACATTTTTTTCAAAGACTGATCTCATTGTGGTTATGGCAATTGAACATATGAGTAAATGCAAGCTTCTCCATGGTGTGCTAAGATGAAGGAGGTAGGTCCACCATCCATGACAGATTATTTAATGCATCATAATAATGTTAGCAAAAACTTTCAATGATGATAAGGAATCAATATCAAGTAATATTTTTTTTTTAACTCCCACTGTATCAAACAGCCTTGGCATGGATGAATATACCACCAAATAGATTTTTCCTGCATTCAGCCAATGATTTAGGGGCAAAGACTGGAAGAGCAATGTACCTCCTTCAGGCTTCCCCCTACAGAAATATTATAATACAAATGTGCTTCAAAATTCCTCTTTAGCATTTCAGAGGCTTACAAAAATTCTTATCTTCCCGGTATAAAAACAAAGCTCAATATTATTCTTAATTATAGACTTTGCTAAGCAAAGGCAAGGATTGTTTGGAAGCAATTTATTTACTAAAAGGAGGTTTTTTTGCTTCATAGTCAATGATATACACTAAGGATGCCATTCTGCCACCCAAGGCAGGCAGGGAAAGCCCTGGACTTTATTTCAGAACATTTAAGTGACAGACATTACTACAAAGGAGGAGGGAAAAAGATCCAAAAGCTACTGAGGCAGACTCTGGGTGCTGTCTGACTAATAATGACAGCTGGAGAAGCCAGTGGCTCAAACTCGCCTGGCTTTCCAAACATCAATACTATCCAGTGGTGTGTGGAAATATTACTGGAAGCAGAAATGTGGCATCATGCTCTTCCCTCTGCCCCTGGTCCTTTCTGTAGGATTACACAAAGTACCTCATTTCTTTGTGCCTCATTTTCATTATCAGCCAAGGTAACGATTAGTTATGCGTGACATCTATACTTAGTTTCTGCGACTCTCTGCTAAACATAGCAAATTATTATTAATGAACTGAACATGTCAATCAAAACACCAACTTATTGAAGACTCTGTACTACCTCTCTTCCAGGAATCACTCCAAATTTGGCAACCTGGTAATCACAGTGACTTTAGCTGTCCCATCTGTCTCCAGACACCTACTTGCCCAGTAGAAACCAACTGTGGACATTTATTCTGTGGTAAGTTTTCTGGACTGATGCCGCCATACTTATACAGGGTACTTCTTACAGAGACCTCCAGCCCTGTGTTAGAACCAGGACCAAGCCCTTATCCCTGTAATTAATGTAAGTTCTCTCACTAGAAGCAGGAGAAGTCCCACCTTCATATCCCGCCTCCTCAAAAGCCGTAAGACAAGAGGCCACAGATCATATTGCAAGATACTGTTAAATTACAACACAAACTCGTGGAATGGGTAAAACATGCAAGAAAAATACTTTGTACCCAACAACACACACAAAAAAAACCCCCTTACAAAAATCAACAGTCTAATAATCATAGTTTGTGACTGTAAAAGTCTTATCTTCAAGCACAAACTCACTTCTGCGAAAACAGCTTGTCTTTTTATATCAGTACTCAACAGCATAAAACTCCAACCATCCCATAAAATTGATTTGGATTGTATTTATATTGATGAAAATCAGGAGTAAAACACCATGGTTTCAGGTCTGATTCTGTTCCACAGACTTGCTTCCCATGTGAAACAATGGCCTAAAAGAAAGCAGCAGTGATCTAGAGCAAGACGACATAATTGCCTGTAAGAGGTCCTGTAAAAGCTTTCAAAACAAAAAAGGTTAGTGGAAGTTACATATTAAACAATTGGAAAAAGTGAGTTTCTAGTCTTCTTTTAATCAGTTTATCTTTTTCTAAGTGAATCCGTGTGGTCATGTAGGGAAAAAAGGTTCAAATATCTCATTGCGTTGGATGTTCAGTAATTGTTTATTCCAGCCCAGGATCTGTCTTACCAGGAAAGGGCCAGACCCAGATTTTAGAGGGTCCTTCTGCTGAGGCTGCCTGTGGCGTGGTCTCCTGTCCTCACCCACTGCACTTACAGTCACCAGATAATCTAAGTAAACACATAATTCTGTAGCAAAATGTGTCTGCTAAATGCCTTCTTTGAGGCTGCTCTCTTTACAGAGACCTTAAAACAAGTGCCAGTTATATTTACAAGCCACTTACACTTTTTTCACCATGTAAAAGTGTTATAAAAAGACCCAAACGCAAATGAGAACAAGGGACTGTGCTGTTAATGCCAGTGCAATAAAAGCACATTTTTATCTTTAGGAAGTGTCATTTTTCTCTAAATTGAAATGATGCTCACGCAGCACAACTCCTTATCACCACCACCACTATCTCCATCTTCTGAAACCACAACACATCAGTGGATCACCAACAGCGAGGGACACTTTGTAGGGCTCACTTACCTTATAACTAACTTTGGGTTGTTTCATGTTTTTATAACATTGTTTTATAACATACAGGAAAAAGATGCTTTGAATACAACACACTCCAGGACAAACAGTAAGCATATGGCCTCAAAACATGTTTCAAATAATGTCAGAGAAGTTAGAGTTTCAAGTACAAAGACATAACAATGGAGATCATCTGCTTTCCTCTTTCTCTGGCCTGGTTAATTTTCCCTTTTCCATCTGTGAATATGACATAATGATACGGACTTCATTTTATTTTTTTTTTTATTTTGAGACCTGCAGGGGAGAAGTACCCTATTCAAACTTAGTATATATTGTTATCGTTAGCTGTATACATTTAGCTAGGCTTTACTTTCCTGAAGTACATCATTTACACTCTGAAGCCTTGATTCCAGTGCAATGCATTCTATATGTTATGACTATGTTTATATAGTAGAAGCGGCCTCTGTAACATGTCTGTTTTTCATGTCTTAAACCAATAAAACTTTACATTGGGCTTATCAAAACCATTCTGCCTAGATCTAAGTCTGTTGTGACTGAAATCAGTAATAAAACTTCTCTTGATGCCTCGTGGAACGGAGCTAAAGCAACACTGAGCTCTCTTAATAAATTCCGCTCTGGTAAAAGTTTTATTTAAAAAATGTGGTCAACCCAGAGCTTTTAAAGAAGATTAATGTGGACTTATAAAAAATGTCTGATTTTATTATTAGTAGTAATTCATACAGTTTGTCCTGAAGTTTTCCTTTTCAGCTTCAGTTTGAACCATATGTTCAGGAAGTTCAACTGAAAAGTGATCCTTGAGCAATATTATTTTTTTCTAATTAACAATAACCACAGAGGTATTTTAGAGAAACCTACGGACTTCCTCAGAAGGTTGCGTAGCAGAGCCAGATTAAACTGGGATTTTGTCTTGTTTCATGAAAAATGCACGAAAGCACAAATAGGTCAACTTCAGAGGAGGCCTTCCTTTCCTGTTCTACTAAACAAAGGATTCTGCGTGCAGCAAATTTTAATTTCCACGGAGTTCTTTTTTGAAAGCCTTAGAACTATGGGATCTACCAGCGCCCCATTGCCACTACCGGGACTGAGCAATAGAGCCGTGTTCGATCATGACACAGGATCTGGATCCAGAAGGTCAAAGTGGTTCCTGAAGTCAGGCAGGGTGCTTGTCCAGCGCAGAAGTTGAAGCAAACGCTGGAGTTTATACATACCGCTTGGGATTTCGATATAAACACAGCCATGTGCCCAGCCAACCAGTCTGGATGTGCAAACAAAATAGAAGCGTTATAAAGAAAAACACTGCAATTAAATGAAAACAAAAGGAAAAAACACAAGTCAGAGCGAGGTTCATAAAACTTATCTTTGGGCCAGATTTGACATCCCCAGTACACAGGACGTGACTCCGAGCATCAGGAGTGTTTTTATACCTGATTTCAAGCACGCTGCACTGAGGGTTCCTGAAGACTTCTTGTTATAATGGTGCTGAGAAACTACTTGCTGGTTATTTTTAGGAATAAAGAGCATTGTTCGATTCAATAAAACAATTCCATCAAACGAAGCGCAGCTTTCTGCTTCTGTGTTCACCGGGGTCCTTGTCAAATCTGATCAGTTTAAATGTTGAGAGATATTTTTTTACTGACCTGTCACACTGCACGCTGCGCCCGGGAGCTGGAGCTCAAGCTGTGCTGCTTCTGATTAGATGCTGTTTATGCTTTGCTGTTTTTGGTGTTAGAGCCAGCACTGACATTCATGTCTGTCAACCACCACTGTCAGTTACACGTGCAGTCCAGTCTCACTGTCATAGGACTGGGCCCTCTTTCACACCCGAGATTTTAGGATAAGAAGAGATGACGTTGATTTGGAAATTAGCAGTTGTCTGGATAAGAAGAATCAAAAAAGAAGGCAGCAATTGTGCACAGCAGCCAGCGCTGGCTCTGACAGACATCTGTATTCCTGAGTGCTTTGGCCACTCAGGGGAGCTTCAGGAATCGACTGTCCACAGGAAAAGAAACCGAATCAAAGTCTTCTTTAGGAGGTCCGTGTATCTCTGTGCACACCAGTGTAGAAGAGCTGAGGATCCATTTTTACACAGTCACTTTGCAGAGTAAAACCACATATTAAAATGAAAGCCAAGAATTACATTAATTTTTACAGTCAGTTGTAGAAAGAGAGTTTATTAATTCTGATAACTTCCTTGTAAACATTAAGCATCCTCAAATATATTTCATTGATCTAAATTTCTTTTTCTTTTTTGGTAGGTTCCTGTCTGATTGCATACTGGAAACATAGTCCCTGGTTAGCAGCAATAACCTGCCCTCTCTGCAGACAAAAGGTAAGACGCATCGTACGCATCTGCGTTATGATACATACAAAATGACAAGCTTGAGCTCTTGGGATCAGTTTCACTTATTCTCTAATTCTCTGTAGCATTTCAAAACCCACTTAGACTTGAATGACCCTGCAGCCATTCGCATTCATCATTTGACACATGACATAGCAGGCAACGCTGAGAAATATTAAACAGGCCTCCAGCATTTTACTTTTGTATAGTATATTGAATTTCTGGGATAACATTCCATAAAAAGCAATATGGAAGTTCCTGATCTCATCTGACCCCAGTCAGAGGCTGCCTCTTGTACTGGAAGGTAGGATGCAGGTTATTAAAGGAAAATGTTCTTGCTATTGTGGAACTGCCGGAAGTGGACAAAGGTCCTGTTGCAAGAGAGACACAGGTACATACCACAGAACGTCTCCTTTATACTGGAGATTTAAAATACACCGTGCTAATGCTGATCTTTTCTTTGAAGGTGGTCCTTCTGGATAACATCTCTTATGAAAAGCAACAAGATCAGCCGAGTAAACAAATTGTACATGACATTAGAGATTACAACAAGCGTTTCTCAGGGCAACCTCGACCCGTAAGTATTTATAAACCTACATTTACCTACTCAGTAGTGCATAACACAGAGAGAATTGAGACACCCAGCAATGAAAACTAGTTTGTATCATTATGGGAATTACCTTTTTGTGCACTTAGTGGCAATACCATAGTGGAAGTGTTACCATCTGCTGCTGGGCCCAGCACTTTCCAGTAAAGTTGCCTCTTGGAGTTTCTTGCTCAGAGGAGTCCTGCAGTCATCCTGGCAGGGAGGAGCAATGTCATCCCATCCAGCATGGGATGAAATACAGGAAGGAAAGCAGAACTAGAGATGGTCAGGCTGCAACTTTCAAATATGAACTCAGCTTTGAACACCAGGATTTTAAATTGTCTCTGAAATTTTAAATCAGATTCTAGCTTTACAAGCAGCTGGGTACCCCTCCCCCCCCAGGTATTGCCAAATTCAAACAGTCCACACTGGCTCTGAACCTTCTTAAAGCTGGAATCCCAGTTGTTACAGAGACGAGACAGGCAGTGGAAATGATGTGAAAGATGAGGGCTGAAGGAACAAGTGATGCCCATTCTTCACAGGGTGTAGAATATCACCAAAGCAAATCTTCCTCCCCTGTCACATGCTGGTAGGGGGCCTGGAAGGACTGCGGAGTCTGTTTCAATCTACGGACTAAACTAAGCACTGTGGAGGAGAATATTATTTTTCAACCCAACAAATTAGCATTAATGAAGAGGAATAATCACTCAGTCCTATGGTTCCTGTCCACACTGAGGTGAGACTTGAGGTCTCATCTTCAAGCATTCACAGCCTGCACTTGATGCCTGATTTTAAAGACAGGGATATACTCAGTGCAGCGGTTAAGGCTTAATTTCCAAAAGGATTCAATATCAAGCATAATATTTTCTTTTCAAAGTGCCGGGGGAGCAGGGTTTCCTTTTAGACATGTGCCTAGAGGTACTGCAAAACAATTGAACAGTGTAGGTGGATCTGAGTAGCACAGAAAGTTCCTGCATTCAAGAGATTTTAATCTAAAAGTGCTTGAGACACGCTGAACTGAAAGAACTGCATGCATCAGAATGCAAAATAAGGTAACTCATCTGAATATTTAGTTTGCAGATTACCTTTATGACATGCCGCTATTCCTGACTCTTGCCTTGCGAGGCATCTTCACCTGGGGTGGTCTCGTCTGGATTTTTTTCCTAAGAGTGGCTGTTTGCTCCTTTGGAACAATCATATGCTTGTCTTCTCCCTTTGACACGAAGCCTGGGCCTCTCTGCAGGATGCTTGGAACAGCTGATGACATGATGGTCGTTTCCCTTCTTCTAATTTGCATGATAAACATTTGCCAGCAAATTGCATCGAATGGGGTAAACATGGCAAGGTCTGCAGCTCAGAGCGTGCTCTCAGAGTCCTGAATGACTCAAACCTGGATTCCTTGGTCGAACTTGACCAAGTGATGATGGGCTTCTCTTTGATTCGGGGCAGCGTATGATGGATTTGTCGTTCTGCTGCTGACAAAGGCTGAGGCAGGACCCGGCAATAGCAGGTGACTGGGTGTGCAAGCGCTTGGGTGGCCAGTTTTACACACCACTGTGTATTTGCTGGACTCTTTCACGCCCCACGTTTTTGTAACTTACCTTCATACAAAGTGCCTGAATTGAAAATACCTAAAGCCATGAACAGAGCCTAAAATTACAATGCCAAACAACGTGCGGTTGAAGAATTTTAGAACTCTTGAGCTTTAACGTTTCACATCTTGCCTCAATTTCAATAAAATTTTAATTTGAGAACTTAGCAAAACGTACAATTTGCTAAGTCTTGTGTAACACAAGGAACGTTAGAGAGTATCACTACAAAATCTGGTATCAGAGCTTTGTGTTATCAGAGCTAATGACACATCCACCGGAACACAGATTTCCACAGCTCTGCAATGAGCATAGTCCTGATTTTGAAATGGATGAGACTGGAAGTAACACTGGCTTGGAACAAAAATGCAACTATAAAGTAGAAGTTGAAGAAGAACTATAGAAGAACTATAAAGTAGAAGTTCTCCCCTTTCTTCACAACGGGACAAATGCATTGAAAGCCTGTGCGAGGTCCACAGCTTCCCCGGACTCAGCACATCTAAGCTTCAACAGTCAGCACCACTGTTTGTTTTCTTTCCAGTTCATACACTCCTTGTGATTTCCTTGTGAGTCTTGGTGCCAGTTCAGCCGGAGAGATCAAGGCCAAATTTATGATGATGATATAAATAGCAGAAGTTTATGGAAAGTTTGCCAAAGTTGGGGGAGAAAGGGTGTCCATGTCTGTGTTGAGCTGCAAAGAGTTAAAAATGCTGGTGCAGAACAAGACAACCCTACACATCTGTCCCTGTATAATCTGTACATTCGCTATGTATTCGCAGTCAGTGGGACTTCACTTTTACATATGAATTTTATATATTAAAATAGATATATTAAAATTTATGAATATTTATTGTTCACAATACACTGGTCTCCAACTGTTTTTTCCTTCTACGTATTTTCAGTTGACATATTTTATTGTGCTCTTGAATTGTAAGCTATGATATACCATCATGTTGCAGTTGTTTTCTTGCTTGTTATAATCTTTTTGTTATGATGTTTCTTCATTTTATTCCCATCAATTTTCATTGTCTTTAATTATGTCCCTGAACTTGTAAAGCTGTTTCTCTTAACAATGGGTACTTTGGAAATGGCAACAATTGCTTTTCCATGAACTGCAAGGCAGGAAGTGCATTGTTTCTTTAAAAAAATTACCAGATGTTTTTGAGTGCTGACTACCAACATAAAAAAAAAACCAGAAATTATTATTTTCCAAGTTCTCTAAGTGTAATTTTGTTATTGTGTAACTTCTGTTTGCATTTAACTGGGAATTACAGCCTATGCCAACACTCAAGAATGGAATTTCTATCAAGCTAAGTGTATAAAGATGGAGCCATTGATGGGAATCCTGGCTCTGTGGAGGGGGCTGTAGGTTGTTTCTCTTGGATAATACACACTCACCGAGGGGGTGGCAGTTTGCAGTTTGGAGAAGGGTTCTCATGAGTGATCTATAATGGAGTTAAGAGTTGATTGGAATATGCTTTTCTGGTCTGTCACCCCTTGCTCCTTAATCCTCTCCTTCAGCAAAACTCTGCTTTTGCTTTATAAACAGAATAGTACCTTTTTCTAAGAAGTAACAGCCAAATGGCAGAGAAAGAAACAACTTCTGAGAGAATTTCACTGAAGGCACTGGCAGTGTCTGGATCTTGCAAGATCAAAACAATCATCTGTACTATCAGAGGTGAAACGTTTGCTGTACACAACCAGAGCGGCCAAACTTTCTCCTTCCACAGCCCAGTTATGCCACAACCTGTTGTTGTGAGTCCTTGTAGGACTAAGTGTCCAGGGCAGCCTTCAAAAGCCACCTGGGAACAAACAAAAGCCTTTTGTTGATGGGATCTGGCCAGCAGGCAGCCAGGAAGGTTTCCGAGCCTTGACAAAGCAAGTCTAAGGCAGGAAAGCTCTCTCTCCCTCAGCATTCCCTGTGCCTGCAGTGGCCGAGCCCTCCGGCTGAAACAGGGTTTCGGGGCTGACTCCCCGGGAGGCGGCTGGCAGGATGGATGGGATGCACCTGCGTTAGGAATGGATTTTCAGCAACTGTGTCTGCTCAGCCCAGTCTCTCCGTGTCAGCAGTGGGCGGCTGTTTCACATCTGCAGAGCGATTAATGAGCACTGAGGGTGAGTTTCTCGCAAAAGACAAAATGGCACAAATTATTGACAGCAAAATGACTGCGCTGCGAGAATGAAGAGAAGAAAAAGAGAGCAGGAAAAAGAAGAAAACAGAGAGGAAAAGACTGCAAAGTGATTCTCAAATATCAGCCACCACAAAAATATATAATCAGAGCTAAAAAAACCCAAGCAGAACTTTTCAATGGAAATCGTGTTTAAGTCTTAGCTGTAGCAGATCCTAAAATTAAAAGGACCACAGGTGATGCCAGGTGTAGTTACCTGTGAAAAGGCTGGCAAAGGGCAGCACTTCAAGTCCATCCGAATGAGTTACATTGTTCCTTGCACTGTTCCTGCTGTGGCCAGTCTAACTACAGGCACTGCGATACCCGCAGCCGGTTGTCCTGTCTTCTCCGACCGGAGAAAATGACTATTCCATGTCCCTGGGGTGCAGGGATTAGTGACAGAAAATACCCAGTGCTTCACAGTGAAGGGAATGCAGTTTATTTCTCATTAAAAATTAAAATGTACACTTTAAATGGTAAAAGTATGGTTTTGCCACGGACAGCACAGTGAGAAGAAATTACCCTCATCGCAAGTATCTGGAAATTCGTTATCCCAGCTGTTCCCAGATGATGTGCCTCTGGATTAGCAGCTGTTCATGATGGAGCGATACTCTCTCTGGTGTTCCACGAGTTTCAGAAACACTTCGTATTTCTTGTCATAAAATCTGTAGAAGAAAGTAAAATTTCAACGAAGCTTGAGATTTTAAGATTTAAATCCCCTGTGATACACGTTAAAGAGCTCACGGCTCCCTCCGGGGCCGCCCGCCGCCGCCAGGGGGCGCCCTCGTCCCGCCGAACGCCGCCGCGGGCGGGAGGGGCCCCGCACCCCGGGTCCCCCCGGGACCCTCCAGCGCCCCGGGCAAGGGGACGGAGCGAGTCGGGACCTGCAGCCACTTCGGGAAGGCACCTGGGGTTGCCTTGACCTCCCGGCAGCCTCGGAACCGTTGGCCGCGTCCCCTCGCGGTGCTGGTGCCGTTGGATTGCCAAGGAACGCCACGGGCCACAGGGCTACCAGCCCACCGACCACAAACCACTGCCTTCATCCCTAAAATATCTGGGTGAGAAACACTACCCCATTCAAGGGAAGCTACAAAGACACAGACCTTAACTTCACCTTCAGTAAACTCTCACAGAAAAACCAGGATTACCTCTTATGCTCACAGTTAGGCTGCACGACTCTCCCGATTTTCCCCATTTTCGCCATGGCCTCCTAGTAAAAGACAAACACAAACTGGAAAAGCCTGTTTTGATTTAAAATACTTTTTGACAAGAACAAGATGTTTCAAAACCAATCGGAACATTACTGATGTATTTTGTTTCGACTGAACAAGCCAGATGGCATAAAATATGTTCAATCCCATTATATAGTAGTCATGAGAACAAAGTACTGCAGACCCCTCAGTAAACCAAAATCTGTTCCTCTCTCTTACTGGGAGTCCGAGGCAGAACAGACTTATCTTTTATTATTTACACTAACCAAAGGAAATGTTAAACACTGCAGCCCTGGAGGGGAGATTTCTCAAATAAAACAATACTTCACATGAAATCTCTCAAGCGTATTCTTAAAGCATCGATTCCCTGCAGCAAAGGAGGACTCGAGTGCGCTGCAAAAGCTGAAGGTAACTTGCAAAGTTCTGTTTCGAGGCCCACAACTGCCCTCCCATTCCCGTACAGAGGTGTAAGAGACAGACTTTAATCCTACTCTGCTTTCGGCCAACGCAACGTCAGACCAAGAGACCTCACAGAATCCCCTACAGAAGGAGTCTCTGGGACAGAGCCCCATGTGGAAGGGAGAGAAGCAAACAATTTGGTTCCTTTCCTGATCTCTGTGAGATTCTGATTTTCTGTGGATTCTCCTCACCAATCCCACTGGAATGAGACACTAATCACTGAATCAGAAAGAGCCTTGGAGAACAGTCAGCCTGAGCTGCTGCTGGAAGCCATGTAGTCAACTACCACTGCTAGGCTTTTAAAAGGGTTGGATGATTTTATAGGCTGTAATATCTGCTGGAGTAAAATCTTTGCTTCCCACCAATCCAGCTTTTTACAGCTGAGGATTTCCTAAACCGTCACAACGAAGATGAGGAATGTAAGCACCGTCTCGGCAGCCCAGGGCAGGCAGGGAGGCTCTGAGGATAAGCAAGATTTGTTTTCATCCTTCATCAACACATCCTTTTATACTGCCAGTCCCAGTGTGCTGCTAGAATGGGGAACACCTACTTTCTACAGTTGTCAACTTCAGGTGGTTCACACCAGATGAAATCGTGGCTCTACCAAAGTAAAAAGCGCTGCTGACAAAACAGCACGGAGTATTTCTGTGCGCTCATATGCCTACACTCTTTCATACGTGCAGAAGCTGCTTGGACTTTGATTCCCTAAGAAACACCCTTGAAATAACACTTCCAGTGAGATAGCGTGTTCTTTTCTCTGGGACATGTGAGCCCACTGGCACAGAGTCTCTGCACACCAGCCAGATTAAAATTCTGGCATGGAAAGGTTGGTATCGTTCCCAGTATGAGAAATGGGCATTTATTCCCTGGTCTTTACCAGGTGATACTCGCTCAAGCATTGTTCCTGTTTACAATACTCTATCCTTTACAAGTCCCTTACACGGCCAGCTGGATTTAGAGGCTACACACAAAAACCAGAATGAACACACAGGAAAAAACCCTCAAAGTAAAAGACAATTCCCTCTATTACAATCAGTGTTCCTTTTCCAGATAGTTCCTTGTCTTACAGAAAACATAATGCAAAGGCAAAGCCCCTGGAAGCACTCTCACTAATGGGAAGAGTCACCTTGCTTTCTGCTCCCTGCTTTACATCTCTTTTTGAATTGCCCTGGAGATACTGCACAAAAACAAACCCAAGACCTAAAGGCTCTAAACATCTCAGACAAATCCACTTCTTTCTCAGGTGTAACCAAAATGAAAGGGAGGGCCAAACTTTGCCATCCCACCCTGTTCATGCACATGCAGGGTCTGCCTGTGCTGCTCCATTCCGGGCAGCGTTGCGACCAGGACACAGCCAGTGCCGTTCCCAGGATGTGTTCTGCTTCTGCCAGGCTCTACACGCTCATGTTCTGCTTTACTCTGGGGCCTCTTATGACTTCCAGTGCTGACAAATAGATTATTGCTTCTTTGGGAATACCACAGCCGTTGGAGATAAACATATCTTCAGACGGGTTTTATTTTTACACTGTTACTCATCTAATTCCAGGTCTCCTCGGGCTGGCTCCAGAGAGAACACAGAATCACAGAATCACCTAGGTGGGAAGGGACCTTTAAGATCATCTAATCCAACCATCAACCTAACTCTGACAAAAAAAAAAAAAGCCAAAAAACCCAAACAAACCCAGAAAAGAAAACCCCAACACTAAACCATATTCCCGACACCAGCAGACACCACCAACAGANTCTAAACATCTCAGACAAATCCACTTCTTTCTCAGGTGTAACCAAAATGAAAGGGAGGGCCAAACTTTGCCATCCCACCCTGTTCATGCACATGCAGGGTCTGCCTGTGCTGCTCCATTCCGGGCAGCGTTGCGACCAGGACACAGCCAGTGCCGTTCCCAGGATGTGTTCTGCTTCTGCCAGGCTCTACACGCTCATGTTCTGCTTTACTCTGGGGCCTCTTATGACTTCCAGTGCTGACAAATAGATTATTGCTTCTTTGGGAATACCACAGCCGTTGGAGATAAACATATCTTCAGACGGGTTTTATTTTTACACTGTTACTCATCTAATTCCAGGTCTCCTCGGGCTGGCTCCAGAGAGAACACAGAATCACCTAGGTGGGAAGGGACCTTTAAGATCATCTAATCCAACCATCAACCTAACTCTGACAAAAAAAAAAAAAGCCAAAAAACCCAAACAAACCCAGAAAAGAAAACCCCAACACTAAACCATATTCCCGACACCAGCAGACACCACCAACAGACACCAGTGCCGACTCCACCAGGCGTGGAAGACATGTAGGCAGCCTTGCTTGGCATGGCCATCCCACTCGCCACTCCTGCCCCTGGCTCAGGCTCCCTCCTGCATGTCCCTTTGCTCCCTGCCTGTGCCACTCTGCTGGGGCCCAACACCACACAGGGCAACTGTGACACTCCAGCCTTCCGACTGCCTTGGTCTTCAGAGGGTGAAACCAAGTCTCCCCAGAGCTAAGGAAAGTGCTCCCTGGGAGGTCTCCTCAGACCTGAAACCTCTGGCACAGAGGGCCCATCCATTGATGCTCAGAGGCTGGAGCACCTCTCCTATGAGGACAGGCTGAGAGAGTTGGGGGTGTTCAGCCTGGAGAAGGCTCTGGGAAGACCTTATAGCCCCTGCCAGTCCCTAAAGGGGGCTACAGGACAGATGGGGAGGGACTCTTGATCAGGGAGTGTAGTGATAGGATGAGGGATAACAGTTTTAAACTGAAAGAGGGGAGATTCAGATTAGATATTAGGAAGAAATTCTTTCCTATGAGAGTGGTGAGACACTGGAACAGGTTGCCCAGAGAAGCTGTGGATGCCCCATCCCTGGAGGTGTTTAAGGCCAGGCTGGATGGGGCTTTGAGCAACCTGGTCTGGTGGGAGGTGTCCCTGCCTGTGGCAGGGTGGTTGGAACTACATCACCTTTAAGGTCCCTTCCGACCCAAACCATTCTATGATTCTACAACAGGCAGCTGGGGAGGGAGCCACTCCTCTGAGTTTATGGCTGGACTCAATGATCTCAAGGGTCTTTCCCAACCTAAATGGTTCTATGATGGGGATGGCAGCAGGACAAGCTAGAGAGATCCCTAAAGCAAAACTGGTCCCTCAAGTCCTGATCTAAATTAGGGAACAGGGCCTGGCTGCTGCTTATCTTCTGCTGGTTGACCCATCTATCCACCTTCAGCTAAGGAGGAAGATGCCACGTCTTCCCAGCTTATCGGGTAAAATACTTCTGCATTTTTCTACCAAAACCACCTAGGTCTTTGAGAATCCATAGCATTAAGGTCTCACAGCAACTACCACAGTGATGTAGAATAAGATGTTAAAAAAATACACAGCCAGCAATTTTCAACAGCTCACTCATTCTAGGTTGCTCAAAATATCCTAAATTAATTCCCTCTCTTAATTTGCATTTCGGTTGTGTGTTTTTTTGTTTTTTAAAGTCAGTTTGGTCATTGTTAGTTTGAACAAAAACTTTACTCCCAGAGGAGAGTCTTTTCAACAATTTTCTGGGGACAAAGAGGAACAGAACATTGAAAATATGAATTTATAATGAAATCAGAAACAAAGGAACATCAGAATGGCATTACTGAATCAGATCAACCTTGTGCACTGCTCTGTCTCCAACAAAGCCTTAAATATAGCAAAGTGATAATACTGCTGTTCAGAAATAGTTTGTTTGAGGGTTGACATCCAAATCCATAATTCCAGTCACCAAGAATTTCACAATTTTAATTTGAATGACGCTCTATCTTCTTTGTTTGCCAGTCTAGACAGTACAATGAATACAGTGATTTAAACACAATGAATTCTCTCTTAAAACAAAATATTTTGTAAAATTGCTTTTTAATCATTTCTTTTCTCTCTTTCCATAAAGGCTATGCTATAAATAAACCCTGAAAGTTCGCATTTGATCATCGTTTCTAAAGGCTGGGCAAGAGGCAAGTGAAGGGTTTACACAGAAAAAAAAGAGAGGCACTGTGGAGCGGAAAGAAAGGGACGCATTCATGATTCCTAACCTTTTGTCAGAGTGTCAAAGCTGAGACAGATACCAGCCAGTAAACACTCTGCTTACCATGGAGAGAGGCGGCCCAACGGGGTTACCCTGCCCGGCACAGAAGGCACAGGCCCAGGGAACCGAGTTCTCCGAAGCCCACCAAGATTCCACAACAAGGTACCATTTTGCTGCTGGAAGGGCGACCTGGCTGGGAAGGTCAGTAGTCATTCAAGTTCGTTCAGTACTGGTGGCCACATTCTGCTCCCCAGCGTGACCTGGGGCAGGGGATATGTTTAAGACATAGGCATAGGGAGCTTACTGGAGGTGCTCCCAGAGGCTACCTTCAGACTGGGAGACTGGTCTTTGGTTCCCTAGTCAATGGGCTCCCGCGAGGGCTGTCTCAGAGCACCCAGCACAATCCCGCTCATCCCACAACAGTGGCCCATCTCCCCTGGGACCCCAGAGGGAGCCAAAGAAGGTAAGTCCACTTGTGAATAGTCCCTAAGTCTGATTTTCAATAGTGACTCAAGGACTTACGTGGCTGAATATCACTGAAAATTAATGGGATGTAGGCCCTTGAAAGCACACATCAAATGAGAAATCAGATTTAGGGATGTCAGGAAGTCAAGTAACAAAATCCCATTGCAATTAACGAGCTGAGAACATCAGTCCCCTTAAGAATTTGGGCTTTTGCCTTATTTAGGTACTTTAAAAACTGTATCCAAAGTTAAATGGATGAAGAGTTCGAGCACAAACACAATTTCCCAGCTGTGTTCTCCCCACTTACTCATTTTGATAATCCCAAGAAATGTTTGGGCTTTTACCTAGCATGGTTATTAACAGTGAAAACCACCATCTATCATCTAAGGTTTTACTGTAGAGTTTCAGTGGCCAAAAGCATTTGGCTCACACGTAGAGAAGCACCCAGCAAAGCTCACCAGACTGGGTATAACCATGCTCCAGGTACACCACAGCGTGTCTGCCACTTGGAGGAAGGATCCTTAGATGATATAAAAACCAAGAGGGCCACTCAAATGCAAATTAAGCAAGTTTTCTCTGTGAATACAGCTGGTTTTTGGCTCGTCCAGTGACAGCCATGGTTCTGTTGCATCAAGAACGGCTGGCCTACAAATGGAAAATAACTCTGCTGTAAACCAGTTTTGGATCATAAATTGTAAGATAACCAACTCAGGAATCTCAGAAAGAGCTGCAGTGAGATGCACGGCTTGCTCTTCTTCTTCCTAAGCTGAAGTTGTTAATTCACCTCATCTTAGTACTTATGCAAAAGTAGGAAATTACATTCATTTTCACTGTGGCAATACAAGCCAAGGGATCGAACCCTGCCATTCTTACAGCCAAATGTGGTGAGAAATCTGTACCAGCCAACATGCTTCTTCACGTATTCCTGAGAATGACACGAGTGTAAGCATGGAAGGTCAGACTCAATTCCTGAACCACACAGAGTCTGGAAACATTATTTTTGCCTTAATTACCCTGAAAACATTACCCAGACTCCCACTAAGGCCAGTCTCAACTCTCTGCTGTTTTTGTACAGCTCTACTGTCATAGATCCAGCATCACAGGAAAATAAGTTGCCCCATTTACAATAGACCGAAATGTAGGAACATTCTTCTCCACCAGGTCTGTTCCGATTTGCTGAATTCAGCAGGTGTAAGTACCTTCAAACTAATAGGCTGACTTTCTTTACACTTCTAAGTCCTTGTAACAAATACAGTAAATAACGTTATATGTAATAATTTTTACTGTTCAACAGTGAAGAACCTCTCTCTCGTTCATCACTATTCCACACACATAAGCTGACACTAACAGATGCAAACTAACATCATTTTAAGAAGTCCAGGCACAGATATATTTGAATTTGAAGGGAATAAATAGATTTCTTGAAATGCTGATGTTCAAGAAATACTTTTAAACTTTTCTAAGAATTGTAAGCAAGGCTGCTATTTTCTTATAGACTTTTATTTAGGGATTGCTTACTCAATAGCCTGGAGATGCAAAAATTCATCTTATCTATGCTTACAGGAGTTCCTCGAATTTATTTATGTAACAGAGCCCTAGCAGAACATTACTTTTTAGTGGTATATGACTGCATGAAGAAAGCATGTGATGGACCGTATACAATATTTTTCTAGTGGGTTTTTTCCCCCCCCTTAAATTTGTTTGAGTTATAGGGGCAGATCTTGGCAGCATGCACAAAGCCCAAAATCTGTAACTCAATTCTCTGTGGTATTAAGAATGGAGCAAGCCAAGTTTTAAAACACATTATGGATAAATATTAGAGCTGAGCAAAAATTTCACACCTAAGACCGAAGTGTGAAAATTTGGCTTTCATTCATTTAGTGAAAAGATGGAAAATTTCACACAAGCTTGTATTTTGCTTTTGCTCTGTTCCAACATAGATTTCTGTGTTTGTATCAAACCTCAGAGAGAGAGAGAGAGTGTTTCTGTCTGTCTGTGCCTGTAAGTGAGAAGGAGGGAGAAGAAGAGAATGGATGGATGGAGGTCCGGCAAGCAGGACACTGGCTCAGGACTTAAGTTCAACTCTGTCTTCCGGGAGAATTCACTGGCCTTTTGAATCTCACTATCCATATATTTGATAACAGCACTGGCCCATCTTAGGGGAGTATTTTATGCATTTTTTTGTGGATGACTGTTACTGTGGTGGAGGGGAATCGGGCAGGCAGCTTAGAAGAAGCCCAGCATTATTCTACCTCTAAACCATCCAACCTCAATTGACAGGACCTTGGGTGGATCCTCAGTACTGCCACACGGTACTTTCCTGGTTCAAGCACTGACTCCGGATGCAGAAAGTTTGTGAGAGATTCCCCGAGTTACCCGGGACATGTAATTTACTCTATTAATTTTCAGTTACCTCTCTCTGAAACAGGCTGCACCCATTGTTCCACCCCAGGTTTGGTTTGGCTTGGCTTGTACACAGAGTTTGTAAATTCTAGGTTTGTCCCTAATTTTGTAGCATGGGTGGCACACGGAGCTCTCAGTCCTGCTGCAGGACTCATCAAAGTACCTATCACTAGACCTGTCCTGGATCGCAGGAGCCTGGTTGTTGCTCCTTAGTATCAGAAACAAGAACAAATGCAAAAGAGACCACAGAACAGTAGAAACAAGTGCAGATAAGGCCATGGAACCACTTCTACTTCCAGAGCACCTACTTTTACTCTGCTTCACTGACTACACTGAGTGTCCGCCAAGCTGTGGCCACCATAGCTCAGTGTCATACAGAGCCTGAGCTTCAGCCAGGCTGGCCAGCCGACAGCCAAAGCCATAAGAGGAGCAGCAGTGGCAATGCAGCTGCTGTAAAGGCTGGCTTGTCATGCTCGCAATGATATTAATTACTTATTCCGCAGACCAAATTTAGAATGGGATGAGGGTCAGCTATGATTGCCACATCATCTATCAGCTGGAAACTATGTTTGGGTCTAAGCTCCAGCCACACTGCTACTAAATATAGGTTGTTTTGTTGTTGATTTGATTCTGCACTCCTCTGGGTTGCCTTTGACTATCAAATAATTAAGCAGTTTGCTTTGTGAGGGCTCCACTGCTGGCACCTCTTAGTGCCCAAAGCTGCTTGGATGCAAACTTGACAGCTTAGCAGGGGTTTCAGCTTACCCGGGCAGTGGAAAGAGCCCAAGTGTTTAGCTCCTGTTTCAGTTTCACAGATTGCTGGCACTGGGTGCCATGAATCAACACTCTGTGGGCACCATCTAAGCAGTCTGCACCAGAGCTGGGCATGGTGTGGCCACACTTAGGCTTACGTGAGCTTGTATAGATTATTCATGAAATGTATGTCCACTTTACAATGTGTATAAAGATCCAAAACAGTTTTAAATCATATGGCTAGCACAGATGTTGATAAGATGCAGCACAGCAGCACAGAGGTCTGACCACTAGGCTTATTTCCACAACCTGGGGCCTCTCTGCCTCCTTGCCAGTCCCCCACCATGGATGGCAGCTTTGTCACCAAAGGGGAGGCTCCCTGTCTACACCACCAATGGGGACTGACAGCACATTTCCCTCACCCCCTTCTGAGGTGGAACAAATTTGTTAACCACACACAGCATGGCTGTTACAATAGACTAAGAAGGTTTGTCCATGAAAATATATTGATTTAACGCACTTTTTAGGCTTGGGAACGTGATGCTGACAGGCAGCTCTGTTAAACAGAAAGCAAGCTCACCTGGGAGTCAAGAGAGCAGATTCCTATGTCAGACCCCAATGCAGGGCACTATACCTTATTTAGCTTATAACTAAATCAGCCTTCTCCATACTCATCACTGCTGGTGATGGAGTAAACTAAGTCTGGGAGCGCTGCTCTTCTGCGCAACTGGAACAGGTTACTTCACTTCTCTGGCTCCTTTCTCACCTTCTGCTTGCAATATTGAGCAACCTGGTCTGGTGGGAGGTGTCCCTGCCCATGACAGGGGGGTTGGAACTAGATCATCTTTAAGGTCCCTTCCAACCCAAACCATTCTATGATCTGTCCTTTTACCCTCAATTTTAGGTGGGAAAACCTTTGGGGCAGGCAGGGCAGGTGTGTCCTTCCACACTGACGTGTGCACAACAGAAGGAATGAGCTGGACAGAAAGCAGAAGGATTTCTTTGGACAGGGGAGGGTCAAACAGAGAAGTCACATCCGCACAGGATATCCTGATGCTGGGCTGTGTACTCGACACAATATTTAGCTGAACTGCACCACTTCCTTTAAGGTGCAAAATTCAGATTTATTCAGCTGATTTCTTTTCACATTCACGCTGAACATACAGCTTTCTTTGCATTTAGTCATTGAGTTCAAACTTTTATTTGCCATCTGGCAAAGGACTGGGGCTTACTGGGGGGAGGGGATAGCAAAGGGGGCTTTTTTTTTTTCTTTTTTTTTTTGCATCTGCATTTGCTTTATGAGCTATGGCTAAGGCATCATTTACACATGGGGAACTGGATCGGGTTCTCTCAATTCTTTCCATATGTTCACTTACGCTGTCAAAACATTTTTTCGATCTAATTAATTTGCACACGTCTCTCTGTTCATTTCCCCACTCGGTGGGTTTTAGCATTTTTGGGGTATCTAGCTGGGATTTTGTCATAAAAACACCTTCTGCCTACATTTTGCTTTAGGGTTACTCCATCAAGAAAAAGAAACTATTTGCAACATTTCACTCTTCTCCATCTAATTATTCTTCCCCTATTTCCAACGCTGACTAAGGAGACCTTCCTTTTCCCCTCATCTTTGAAACACATTCTTTGCCATGTTCCAGTGTCCTCCTGAGGTTAATGAGGGAAATCCCTGCTGTGAGTTTTGATTTGGGATTATTTTTTATCTAGTTAATCTGATGTGTGGTTTACTATAAAGAAAACCTATACATCAGAAATATGCTTACATTTTACCCAATCTGGACTGCATTTGGGAAATTACCCTGGACAGGGGCTCATAAAAAACACGAGACCTTTAAAAGAAGAAAAGTATTTCACTACTGTAAACCAGCAGAAGGTTGAGATGTTAAAACAGAGAGTAAAACTGCATTAAAATATGAAGAGAGCCTTTCTAGTAATTTTACAGACATTCTATCTCCAACAAAAAATTTAAAATATCATGTAAGAGAAAACTGATATTTTATAGATATCCAACGTGTGGCAGGCAGAGAGTAAAACCCAGAAGAAACAAGAAATCTGTTAGGAGTTTAGGACTGGACTGCACAGCCGTTTCCCCTTGGGAAGCACAGCACAGAAAAGATAGCTGTCTGTGGCAGAGGGCATTTGGTTCCCTTGCCGTGGTTGCTACAGACAAGGAGTTAGAAACCTTTTCACTGTTCCAGAAAGTCTTTTTCTTTCCCAAATTAGAGGCTATAGGTGATTAAACTGAGAGCTGAAGCCAGGCACACTGATCAGCTGATGATACTGTCCTGTTCTGTTAAAAACAAGGGCCACCCTCTCTTCTCTATGTCTGACAAACAGCATCAACCAGGGATGAGAAGCTACTGCTCTCATTTGCTCTTCTGCCATTACATCTGTCCCTTAAGAAGAGTGCAGTTCCCTGAAAGCACTTTAAATGCTGGATATATATCACCATGAAATTTTAGAAAGCCCTTGTTTCCTTAAAAACCTGGGAAGCCTGGTCTGCTGGACAGGACAGACAGTCTGTTGCCAAATGTGCTCTAACAGCAGCAAGGGAGAATCCCACCCTGAACTGTGGGATTCCTGTGGACACAGAATCCAGAGAGATTTATATGAGGAAACTTGTTATAGTCACATCAGAATAGGTGATCTGCTCCCCTTGCTGCTAAGAAGTTTGCCTTGTGTCTCTTGGAGACCATCGGGAAATGGTAAATACAGTTCTCTTTAGCAATAAAACTTGTCTGTAAGTAGGAACCTCTTTATTCGCACAACCCCTCTGGGTGGTGCATTTACATTTATTGCACAGAAAAACCTGTGGGCACCAACTCACACAAATTCATGGGGAAAAAACCTGTTCGTGTTGGTAAATGTCAATAGTTACTCTCGTCACTGCTCCACCTATCTGTTACCTGACATTCTTCTGCACAAAACCAAAACCAAAGGCTATTAATCCCCACCTGCCCCAGAGCCATAAAAAGAGCCTTTGATTACAGTCATATTACATAACCTCTTTTAATGAGCAAATCTAAACCTGCCATTCAGCACTGCCAGCAGGAATTTTTAGAGGTATCTGAGGCATCTTTTTCCTCAGGAGACCTTCTAAGAAAGCATCTGTATTCATTTGGTAAATAGAAAAAGAAAAAAAAAAAAAAGAGCCCATTTTGTAATTGACTGTGCCCCAAACAATAGCTGGTTCTGTCTGAAAACACCCCAGTTGGAATTAAAAGTACAGTTACCACGAGAGTGAGTCATCGATGGTAGCGGAGCTCGGCTGGCTCACAGCCCGAGATCCAACAGAGCACCATCCTGCCCCAGGGGTTATCTTTAAAGCTGAGATCCTGCGGAGAAGAGCACACTAGACACTCTCCACCTTCCCACCTCCAAATTGTGGTTAGGTGGGAGGGTGGGTGAGCTTGTTTATAAGCTGTCTTTTCTATCTCCGGGAAAGGCAAACAGCACCGAATCCCTCCAGAGGGATGTTCTCACCTTAAAACACCCAGCTGGCCACCATTCCGACCTTTCCTTTGCTGTCCCATCTTTTTTCCCATTTGTTAAGAAGCTCCCCGTGAGCTGCACCTTGTGGCTCCCATTTCCAAGCAAACCTTGGTCCTTCATTCACTTTAATGAGAAATTTATAACCCACCGCTCCTGAAGCACTTATGGGGAAAAGCTCTTCCCAGCACAACTTCTGGGACTGTAAGGAGGGCAGTCAGATACATTGGCTCCTGAATTTCAATCTTGGACAAGTCACACAAGCCTTCTACACCTCAATTTCTCATATATTTCATGGGAATCAATAGCACCACTAGATTAATATCAAACACTTAGGAGGGAAATCTAGCCAATGTGGGACACAACTGAAGAAAAACCACTTTGTGCTTCACGACTCAGCTGATCCTAAGAATTGAGCCAATTCCTGCTGCTGAGGATCTGTCCTTTTATTTAAAGACAGCAAGCTGAGAGAGGAGATGAATAGCAGAGACTCAAATGGCTCATGGAGCTTTTCACTTGTAGGTCACCGATCAGAACCTCAGCGAGGTCAGTGAGTGTTTGGGAGTTATCGTGCTATGCGGGCTTTTTATAGTGTCCTTTGCAAAGTGGATTTATTGGTTTCAAATTAATTTCTATTCTGTGCAGTTTTCACAACATGAAACCCTCCATTGTCACAGCTCAGTCACTGTTAACCCTTTGCAAAGCTACGCGAGAGAAAATGCTACCACCGCCACTTGAAGAGCCTGCCTTTGAAAATCCTACTTGAAGCAGCATCCTAGCTGTGAACTGAGCCTGGGTGACCTCAAAGAGCCTTTCCCAGCCTTGGGTAGGGGCACAGCCATGAGAGGAAAGTTGTGCTGCAGCTGCACATACTGTTCCTTGCTCGTGCATAAATCGGGAAAGGCAGAGCCCAGCTCCACGGGCTTGTTCTCTGCTCCCCACAGTGACTCCACAGCCTCTGCCGGGGCCGCGCAGGGAGGAAGATAAGTGTGTGTGCTGGCAGCACCACAGGCCTATTCTCTGCAGAAAGTACTTTCTGAAAGAAAAAAACAAAGCAGAAGAAGCAAAAATGAACAACTATATCATTATCTAATGTGCCGAGATCTCAGCAGAGATCATTTCAAAGATCCATATTGTTTACAGCAGCTGATGAGTCTAACAAGTGCTGAAGCTGTGCTCTTGCTTAAAGTGCTAACATATTTACTGTTTTCAATCCTGTCCTTAGCGCTTATCTGTCATTTCAAGATGAATGCTCCTTTTGTACAGGCTAATTACTTGCACGAATACTCCACTAGCTCAAAATCCCAGATTTGTTTCGCTTTTCCATTAGCAACAATTTTGTACTTTGGAAATTGCTTAATACAGCAAATCTACAAAAAAGCTAGTTTTTGTTCAAAGGTATTTCTTTGGCCGTGACAAGGCTAGAATGGGGGGAGGGAAATTAAATTACTTTTATCTGATGAAAGTCTTAATTTTACTATACAACTTTTCTAAATGCACTTACCCATTGTTCTGCTCTGGCTTGGTTATTGGTATTAGAATAATTTGTGAAGATCTATATAAAATCAGACTGGATCAATAACAGGTCTAGCTAAACCACTTGATAAGAAGTGGTTTTCTCATCGTCAACAATCTTTTCCTATATGTAATACATTAAAAATTTGGTGGGATCCCATCCTGCCCCCTCCTCTTCCAACAAACAGCAGGACCATGTGCAACTGCAAAGCTGTCAGTCATTTCGTTTTTACAGGAACAGAAGGAATTCGGGCCACTCTACAAGTCAGTAACTTAATTAAAAAAAATACAACCCAGACACGCAAGAAAAAGGATACAGTTAGAACAAGGAGGTCTTATCCCGTTGAATGTTTTACGTTACATTCATTGGGTTACCGACCTGTCACAAACCAGTTTCAGATGCGAATCAAAAAGTGCTCAGCAACGCAAGATGCATCTGCTGTTTCTGCTGATCCTGACCCCACTGCAACCGAAAGTCTGCAGCAAATGTCTTCTCCTGCAGTTTAGAAGGCTCCACGCTTGAGCAAGAAGAGCACCCAGTCTCTCAGTTAGGTGTTAGATCCAGCGTTAGATGTCTAAAGCTACACTCCTGTGAATGAAAATGCTGATCTTGAATCAGCCTTTGCTGTTCCTAAGGAATTGCCAACACAAACCAGGAGTGAATTGGTGCTTTAAAGGATGTGGTCTCCCATTCCTGCCCAAATATTTTCTAAAAACAAGAATTCTGCATATGAAGTGCATTTCATTGTAAATGTATAGCCCAGCTTTCAAAAGTCATGAATGCTGGAGATACTAAAAATTGGTATAAACTTCAGAGTTGTATTCATGTCACAGCACATAGGCCATCTCTCATATTATACGCATAGCAATGAAAATGGCCACACGTAATAAACTGGCTGCACTTCTAAAGTAAGATTTTGTTTTCCCATTCAGAAGTCAAAAGATATTCCAATTATGTGCAGCTGAGTTGTCCATCTACCACCCTTTCCGTTCTTACCGATTTTAATCCACTGGTGCAACACCGTCATAGATTTTTCTTTGCACTTTTCATTCTAGCACCTTTAATATAACTATAAAACCAGCCTATGAGGTACTTAAACGTCACTAGATCTGCTTCACAAATCAGTTGGAAGAACAAAGTTAAACAACTTGTCCAAAGTCACAGACAGAGTTGGTGGCAAAGCTGGGAATAAAACCCCTGTACTCTAACACTCGAGTTAGGTAACATACATTGTATTTCTCATTGCAAAAATCTGCTTTTATTTATACCGAGGTAAACTCAGAAGAATTTGATACTACAGTGGCTTAGGTTAGATTTGAACTAGTGCAGCTGATGAGTTTCATCCAATATATGCAGTAATATTGGGTCCCATTACCAGGCGACTAATAAGAACTGACTAGGCAAATAGAGCTTTTTTCCCCATCACTAAGAAATACAACACTACATTTTACATGGTATTTATTTGATCTGTGAAGCCAGGCAATTCTGTTCTTATCTCAAGGACATTAAACAAGCCTGCTGATTTGAGGTGTCTAACATTTCTGGACATACTTGAGGAATTACAATACAAACAGGGATGCTGATAAACAAAGAAAAGCCTTTCTTCCTTAACCCTTACAGCTAACGCTGCAGAAAAATCCAGCATGCACAGGTGGAATATGTGCAAAAACCTCTCCAACCCTAACTCCTATTGCTGTGTTGCAGATACAAGGTATTATCCATTTCCTGCTTCTTGAAGTCACAACTGAAAGAATGGTAAATGCCAGCATTCGCAGACATTGAGAAAGTTACAGAAAACAGCAAAAAACGTGGATGGGAGGAAAATCAGGCAGGGAAATTGAAAGGCAGCTAAATGAAATGATCATGTGAAACAGATTCTGTGTAATTAGCCACTAGGGGGAACAAGAGTCATGCTGCTTAATTAAGGTGCAGCCACTTCTAGCAGCGGGCCCTGAGGTTTATCCCTGCCCAGGGAAGCTGCTGGGAGGCTGGAACACTCTCCCTGTAAACTTTGGAGCGGGACAAAGCTTTTCTGGCTTTTGTCTGAGTTTTACTTTCCCCTCTCAGCTCTGTAAAGGCCTTGGCACAAGCAGTTACCAAGACTTGAAGAATTCATACACTTTTCATATTTTCTAGCTGCAATTAACTATTTTTGCACCTGAAGCTAAAATATTTAAACAAAACCCTGGGAGCAGAAGGGAGGAGACAAAGGAAAGGGAGAAAAATGGCAGGGAAGACAGAGCTGTATTTTTCAGATGGTGAATGCTTTGGTGTTGGCTCTTTTAAAGCAAAAGGGAAGAAAAATCCCATGCAGCTCATATGCAAACTGTGTGAGAAATGATAACGTTAGACTGAGATACTGGTTGGGAGGGATGGCAGGGGATCCGCGTCCCGCCTCGTGGCTGCTGACCTGCACGACTGAAGCCTCGTGAGAAAAGGGAATGAGGCAAAAAGTCAAAGCCCCTCTCGGGCCACTTTCTCTGCTGCTGCTGAGGACACAGCCCTATTCAACAGCATAGCCGGGACTGAATCACAGACAAACAAGCTTTTCTACTAGCATAAAAATGACAAATAAGTGATAGTTACAGACTTTAAACACAAGACTCAAATTGCATAGAGTTCTAAGTGGGACACTGTAACTGGAAGCGGGATCCTACCCCTATTAGAGCCGGCTCAGCCTAAAGAGCATCAGATGTTACTCGGGCCTTAGAAGGCCTGAGACATAAACTATGTGTGTAAGAGAAAAAGAAGTCAAATGACTCATGACAGAGTTTGTTTTAATATAAATGACTTCTTCTGGCTCTTTGCTTTTAAAGACTTGCCATTTTCAGATGTTGAACAGCTAACCCAGGCAGTTGGCTTCCTTAGCCAGTGTCCTTCATTTTGTGTATAAAACGTTGGCATTTACAAACTCATATTCCTTTGGCAGTTTATTTTAGCACTGTGATCAATGCCATCATAAATCTTCCCTCATCCAGTCCAAGAACCCTGGCACAGCCCAATCAGTGCTGTACGCTGTACCCACAAAACAGAGGATACACCACAACTGAAGCCCTACAAGCCTTGAGAGTGGACCTCAGGAATCAGCACTGAACCAGCCACTAACCATCCCTTCCTCTGCTTTTCATTACGTGAGGACACAGGTAAAGGACTAAGATATGGAAAGAGTAGGGAAAAAGAGAGAGAATAAAAGAAGAGGAAGAAAAGGAGAGGAGAGGAGAGGAGAGGAGAGGAGAGGAGAGAGCGGGGAAAAAAGAAACAAAAGACAGGCACAAACAAGGCGGCAAGAATACAAGAGCAAAAAATAAACATCAGAGTGGGAGTAGGGAGAGGGTGGGGATATCAGGGATTTAGTGACAAAAAAGAAAAGCCCCATTCTCCACCACACTTATCTTCTTTCTCATATTTCTTTTATTTTCTTTCCATGCCTGGTTCTCCTCTGGGGTAAGTGGAACTTCCACGTCCAGAAAGCCACAAGTTTAGCATTTGTCTCTTGTGGCAAATGTGCTGGCTATCCAATGTTTCCACCGGGACAAAGTTTTACAAAGCAAATGAAAAGCAAAGCTCACTTAGTCTCCCTTTCATGCAATGCAAGAATCATCCCTTAGATGGGACTATTGCAAAATTAAACAACCTTACAAAGCGACCAGTAAATAATGAGTAATGTGCTTGTATACACAAAGCTTTTATACCAACCCGTCAAAGAAAGTGAGGATAGCTCATCACAAAAAAGACCCCATTTATCAGAAGAGCTTCAAACAGCTTAGCATCTTTAGGGCCATTACTCATCTCTTTCACCTAAGCTAAGTGCCAGCTACCAACCTAGAGGCTACCACACACCCCATTTATCTGCTGTAAGACACTCGCGCACTGCTTCCCTCAGCCTTGACTAAAGATAGAGGATTCAATATCTAAACCACTTAAAGTTAATAGAAATGAGTGATTTCATGACAACAAATAGGAAGACTGGGAAAATTAGGCAAAAATCAATTAGGCAAAAAACCAGACATTTTGAAAGCAAGAGGAGTCTGACACAAGGGTGCCAGACTCAGCAATATTTTGCTGACTATATCCAAGGTGTTGAACTCAGTTCTGAGCTATAGGGCTGGACAATGAAGGGACCTTTCACATGAGACACATTACCATCCTCCAGCCCACGATTCTGGGAATTGGGCTTGGTTACGGTACAGCCTTCCACACATACTTTTTTTGTGGAGAGATTCTTCAGAGGAGAAAATACTGATTACAAATTGGTTTATTTTCCAGAATGTTTACCCTTGGAGGATCCTCTGTTCTTCCAGAGCTCCAAAAGAAGTGACATGGTGAGATCTAAGCACTCCTCACTCTGCTTAGTGAGGAGTGCATTGCCACATCCCTGTACTCTCCTTCCTTGGCAAGACAATGTGCTCCCATCAGGGCTTCCACACCCACACTCCTCCCTAACATTTCTACCTGGTAAAGGACTGGCTGGAAGCTGTGCAGAGAAGACCAACTTCTAGCAGGTGCTCACACAAACAGGCCCTACATGGCTCAAAATGTATTTATGTACTGAAGGTTAATAATGCTTTGGTGAATGGAACCCCTAGGAGTTCTACACATTGAGTACATCCCCTGCACATTATTCTTGCTGCTTAAACATGCTTATAAGGCACAGCAAGATATCGATGCAGTGGTTCTCCTTATTCATGTTCTTCTACTGTTTCTCAACCCTCATTTGGAGGAGTATCTTTGTGCAAAAATCTGCAACTTATGCTTTTCCATACCCACTTGGTGGTTAGCCTTCCTGCCTACATTTCCCTCAAGAGTGACAATTATGGTCTTGCTAATCATTACATGAACACTTGTCCCAGTAAAAACAAAACAGAACCATGAAGGGATTTCATATGGATTTTCTCTACATGTCACTGTCCAATTTCTAGTATCAAACTGTGCCTCAGAAATGCCTAAGCACAGGGGGTACGAAAGGTTGCCTCAAAACAAGAAAGCAAGCAAGAGCTGAGAAGGGTTGATATATGTCACTATCTAAGAAACGAGGGAAACGAGAACCTGTGACTTAGCTGAACAAAGAAAGGAGAAGGAGAATTGGATTCCAATTCTGAGGATAAGGAAAGTCAGTATGCTAATAAAAGCAACCGCGTTCTATTGCTAACAAAACTAATAAAGGTTACGGGATCTCTCATCTACCATTTCAGATCCATTATTGTATGAAAGGGAACAAGGAAAATGTCTTTGCTGTTAACCACAAAAAAATGAAATGTATCAGAAATGCCTAGACAGTAAACAGAGTGTTGTTAAACTATACAGATAGGGCAAATTTTGAGATACAAACCCCTCTAGACATGTTGAGGAGAAAGGACAACGCAGTACATGTAAGTTATAAAACTTCTTCAAACATAGGGTGGCTAAAGTATGTCCTGGTGGTATGAACTACTGGCATCAAATCCCATAACTAAGTGATCGTAATGTCCTTCAAAAAATTTATTGTGAAAAACCCTCAAGCATTTCAGACAGCTAGTGCTGTGACTCTACATGCTTGTGCTTTGCCACAGAACAGTCTGATCCCCTGCGCTGACATAGCAAGAGTGCAAATCCCAGATGGAAAATTAATCTCACAATGCAGCCAGATTGAGTTTCCAATTCTCCAGTGCATAACTTGAAGGTTGTTTCGCTCAGCTATTGAAGAGGTGAGGGCAGAAAGACTTTAACTTTTTTGACATCCCAAACATCATTTAAGCGAGACACACTCTGAAAAGGACCTTACTGGCTACTGATAGTTACAATGGATCCACAGTGTCCTCCTTTGTACTCATCCTTTCTATAAAATATTGCTATCACACTTTTCCCTGCTTAAATGGCCTGGACAGAAGGCGAGCCCAAGGTCCAAATGACTTCAGCTCTGTCTCTGAGTATGTGAGTAAAATCTGTCCTTAAAATAGAAAGGAGATGGATCACAGTACATGTTAAAGAAATATCTATCTACTGTAAAGACATGTTTATGGTTTTCTCATATTTATGGTTTTCCTCAAGAAAAGACAGGGCCAGGACGCTAGAAAAACTGTAAGGTTGTGATATTACTAAACTTCTACAAGCTGATCTTAGTCTGCTTGAAAACAACATCAAGAAATTGTACATCTCCTTAAACAAACTCCACCACGGTCATTTCATGGTTTGTTACAAAAATACGTGGCAGCAGAACCTGAACTATTCCAGGCAACGTATTCCTTCCTGCTTGCCAGGTCTGGGGCTTACTGACAGATGAGAAGAATACCATTGGTTTAGTAAGAGTCTCAACTTCTGCAGATCAACAAAACACTAAATCTTATTCTTTGCCAACATCAGCTGAAGTAAGTTTATTAAAAGCTAAAACGCACGACAATCTACGCATTGAGCCTACAGACAGAAGAGACTATATTTGCATACATATGGTTGCTTCTAATATGGTAATTGGGTAGGTGTGTGCAAGAGACAGATCTCAGGTGAATTCAATGGAGCTACGCCAACACTCACAGCCAGCTGCACCTTCAGCACAAAGACAGAGGATTAAATAGATTTCTTTGGTCATTTGAGCATCTCTGAGGTCTTTATTACCTTTTCAGTCCATCTTCATAAATGTGAAAAATAAGTAATAAAATCTTTATCCCCATTCTCAGACAGAATTAATAAACAAGCAAGTCACATTGATATCCCAACACACACTGCCCCATCTCCTTCCACCCAAATAAAAGGCCATGTTTCATTTCATTTCATTTCATTAGTGTGGTATTTCATTAAACCACCTACTTTTAAAAAAATAACACGGCTCTATCTTTAAGTGTTGGATTTCTGAGATTGTTGCCTCCAACTTTAGTACTTCTGTGCCAGACACTTGGCTAATGTAAGTGGGTAGGTTCTGTTATAGCCAATATATTACACTGACTTACTGCAGCTGCCCTTCCTTGTCATTAAAGAGTTACTGAGAAATTCCAAATCTGAACATTTGCGTACTGGTTGACATTTAAAATGGAGCACGCTAAGTGTCCACAAAAGGACAGCACTTAGCAAAAGACACCGCCTTTGTATCCTGTTACCTATAGCATCCACAGCTTGTTTCTCAATGGGAAATAATATGAACCAATTGCAAGGGCTGTAATAGCCTTTATCGTTTCAAGATGTGTCATCTACAAGTGAACTGTGTGGCTGATGCCTGTTTGGGCTCTGATCCAGTGCAGTACTTCAGCACACGGGCAGTCCTGCTTATCTTCAGCTGAGCTTCTTGCCTACTTGAAAGTCAGATGATGTACCTAAGTGCTTGATTGGATCAGGGCACTGGAGTAAACTGGTGTCACTCCTCTGGAATCCCCGAGCAATGCTGATTTACATTAACTGAGAATTTTGCATTATGGATATGGACTGAGACCATCCGTCATTCCAGTAGCTATATGACCTGCTACAACAAACTTTGACATTTTCTTAGACAAGTTTTTACCTGTAATAATTTCAAGTGATATAAACCGACCACAAATCATCTAATGTGACAATGAACCAAACACTACTGTACAGCATGTACTGATCTGATAATACATCAAATGTATGACAACATATAGCATTAGACACTGCACTCCACCAAGAATGTTTAACAGCAACAGAGTTATTTCTCTCAACTCCAATGTAAAAGGCAGCCAGCAGGATGATATCAAATGATGGCAGCTCTGCTTCTCATAAAAGGACCTTGGGGACTCCAAGGAGATTTGTGTATCTGCACTTCAGCAGCATAGCAATGTGGAAATGTTAAAGTTAGTAAAGCAAACAGTCCTCAAATGAGAAGGGCAACAGATGTCAACCAGTATCACATGTCAGTAAACAGCAACAAGACAGAGGGTACTTTTCTTAGCACTTTTGTGAAAGCATCGTGCTATCGGCTCCAGCCACATCTCAGCTGTTTGACTCCCGAAGTGGTGGTGCTTGTACGAGCGATTTAACTCCCACCAAGACAGGATTTCCAACCATATGGGAATACTGTCCATTGAAGTCAGCTGAAAGAAAGTAGAAATGCTTCTGTATACTTATTGCGGCTTGAAAAGAGAAAAGAAAAAAAAAAATCACACTCCTGAACTGATTGAAAGCTCATTTTGTGCCTGGCAGAGTCAGACAAAGCATTTATATTTCTCAGCTTTAATACAGAAGGATCATCTTTAGGGCGAAGAGGAGCTGTGATTCATCCACTTTTTACCCTTACTGCAAAGACTTCTGACAGTAAGGCCAAAATATGCTAACTAAAAAGGCACTCTTTGTACCACAAACACTAGGCCACAAGGAACTGGACAGTGGCCATCAAATCACTGCCTTTTAATTTTACTCTCTCATCTATATTTCTCTAAATATTTCTGGTAAGAAGGCAGCTGACTCTATATAAAAGCCAGAGGCATTGCCAGTATCTTGGTGGTTTCATGCATGCCGTATTGAATCTAACTTTACTACACAAGGAAAAAAACACCCTTTCAATTAGACAAAGATATATTTCAGTGTCAAAACACGAAGGAAAGAGGTAAAGGACAGAGTTTTATTGCCGAGTCTAGCCTGGTTAGCTGCAAATATACTCCACAGCCATGGAATATCTTAGCTGCTTATGCGGAAAACCATTTGGTTCTCAGCAAACAGTAGGGTCCACATCATGAACTGTCCAGGACATCCCTTGATAACTTTGCTACCAGCCAGAAGTGAGAGACCAACAAAGGAATGGACAGCTCTTGTCACCATTAGAATACCATCTCTAACAGTAGATATATGAGCTGTGCACTGAAATTTAAAGTAATTTTTTATGGAGCACATGTTCTGCCAATTAAGACCGATCATATACAATCAAGGAAGGAATTTTTAAAAAAGTTACTTAGATGAAGAGGCCATAATCAGCCACTATGCTGCTCAGAAGAGCAAAAGCTGTCACCTCGCTTTGACCAAGAATGGTGTCCTCTAAAGCCTGAGCTCAAACTGTAAATGTACAAATGTGGAGCTTTTGAAGAAAGGGAAGTCAAGAACACAGCAGTTTAACACACTCCTTGTGTACAGTATGGTGCCAAAGAACAACCATCTCCTTCCTCCGCCTTTCCAAAATCCTCTGATTAAGGAAACAGGAGGGGAAAAAAACCATCCCAACATGGCAGGAAGGCCTTTACTAAAAGGTGCATTAATTGGGTAAGGCAAGCCAACGAAATGATTAATTTGCTGCTCTCCTTCAATATTATGTTTACACAAGTTGATTATAACACTTAATTACTAATTCATCCTGCTCAAAAACAAGAGCACTTTAAATTTTAATGAGATGAGGGAAGGCAACATTCCCTAACTCAACAGGGAGAAGTTATTTTATTTCCTCTTTTGATTTCCCAAGTTATTACCATTTCTAAGGAAAAAACTATCCCCTCCCTGAGCTTTCACTTGGTTCTTGCTTTTGAAAATATGGAAATCAACAAGACACTTGTATTAATTTCAATCCATGACCTGCCAGGTAATGTTCTGGAAGAGGAATAGAGGATCAGACCATCAACTGAAGCACGAGCATTGAAATAAGTGGAACAAAATTACTCCAGAGACTGCCTGGTCCAGAAATGGAAATTGGCTGATCCCTCCCAGTTCTGTCAGCAAAACTGTTGAATGTGTCCCCGTACTATTTACAGGTGTTCTTTTGAAATGTTGTCTACTCACAATTGCCAGTTGGTCCAGTACTGAGGTTGTGCACTAACTGTTGTACTAACGAACTTCTTTACATTCATGACAGTCTGTGACATTTGCATTGTTAGGAGGGGAATCCACTGAATATCGCATGTTCTTCCTGGCTGATCTTTGCAAACCCTGTGTTATCTGTGGGTTCTGTTATTTGATTTTATTTTCTATGCTATATTGCCCAACAACTTCCTTAGACAACTGAGAGGAGATGTCAATTAAGCATAATCAAGCAAGTGAACTTTTGAGTTCCTTTAGTGCAGGGTTTTTAAGTGAATCATTTCTCCTGCACCATCATAACTTCAAAGCCCTGTCTGCAATGTATCTCCCTCATAGTTATGGCCTCCTCTATCTCTGTTCTCCTGAAGGTGACCCAGGTGACACTGATCCACACAGCTTCCAGGGATGCAAATTGTACCTAAGGGGTACTTCACTTGCTCAACTGCTACTGCTGCTAAATAATTCAACTAATCCACATTAAGTAATTACCTAACACCTCTTTCTGTAGAATCCAGCCAATTTTTATATATCTTCAATCCGCTTTATAAAAACAAAAATAAAAGTCTTTTTGCAGGATACCCCACCAACTTGCCTAAGAACCAAAACTAACACAGAAAAGACCGCACCTCCCTCAAAAGTCAATTTTATACCTGAAAAATCTTGTAGTCACGTAGACTCTAAATCCTAGTTCAATGCTCTACAGAAAGCTGATTACAGAAAGTTACCAGTAAAAGGTATTATAGTAATTCATATGAAGCTTCTTTTCTTCCGTATCAGCCAGTAAGAATGACCCACATTAAGACAGCAAATAAAAAAAATAAAAATCTGGTAATCTGGTTTCATACAGGTAATTTTATTAATTACTTTAATATGCAATTAAGGAATAGTCAGTGGGCAGCAGGATTTTATAAGGCAATAATCCTGTTCCCTGGTGTACAGCTTTGTCCCAAAGAGTAGGTTATCCAAAAGAAAAGGAGCTGGATGGCTGCCAAATCAAACAGCACCTTCTTCCCATTTTCAATTACATACAAGTGAGGCAGAGTAACGAGGATATACTGGAAACTTTGACATTTATTTATTGAACATTCTTACTGAGAAGGAATTGTTGGCTTGCTAAACCGGAAACTATATTTTTACTGCAGAAACAATCACACAGAAAACCACCATCCTGCTGCTCAGCATGAAAGGAATGGCTAGAACCAATAAATTGACCCATCGAAGCCAGCAATGTTAAGGTTATTTCATTCAATGCAACACGTATTTCAAAAATCCAAAACCCAAAAATAGAGTGTATAGTTCAAAAGCCTTTATGTCATACTATTTTACATAGTGCTGTCTTCTGCGTCCCAGCCAGGCTGTGCTACGGTTCAGAGGCACAACAATCAAGACACAAGAAAGCCACGAAAAGAAAAAAGGTGTTGCATTTTTAGGGGCAAATGAAAAGATTACTCAAATTGCAAGAAGAAATTCAGAAGATTTTTCTCCCCTTTCCGGAGATTCTAGAGACTAAATAACCAAAAGATGAAATGGAGAAGAACTCACCACACTGCATATTCTTTTTTGCCTTTTTGGATAGACCAATTGTTTTAATTCAGTTTTACCACAGAGGAGAAAAATGCGGAGAGAGTAAATGAAGAGGAAAATAGGGAAGTCAACATTCTTTGAAGCAACAACATATGGTGACCAGGCGTGAGAGATGGAGGTTATAAATCTTTCCTTGATAGAACTACCTAAAGAAGAAATTGCAGCTTCAAGGGGCATGAGCTTTTAGAACCACACTAGAATCTAGCAAATTAACCTGTATGGTTACAGATTTTGCAATAATCTTCATTTCCAATGCTTCTTTGTAAAGGCAGAGCATACTGAGGGTTTTGGTACTAATACAGATGTGGTCAATAGAAAGCATGAAAACCTTTGCTCCACAAATCACTTAAAATATGAACAAAAATATATTAAAATTAAGAATCAGAACAAAATGCTGCATCTTGCAAATACTGCTGCTGTTGTATAGAAAGGGAAAGGAGACAGGAGGTACGTTGGTGCTTGTTTCTTTGTGAGAAGAAACTGATTTAGGGATACCAAAGCCCACAGGAAAAGTTCTTCAGGGTTCCAGCCACTACGACCAACTGCCTACGAGAGTGAAGGGTGAGAACCCTGTTGTCTCATGCACACTTCTGACTGGGCTCATCATACAGCAACACGTAGATAAGCAAGTGCCCTTGGAAAAACCATCCTCCTCCAAAGCCGGTATCTCCCCACTTCCAAATCCCAGTGACAGAATAGGATATTCTGTCAGCAATACATCCATCAGGACAGTACAGGAGAGTATCAGAGTAACAGTAACCACCACAGCCACATACTTTACCCCTAAGGAAATATCATCTAATTCCAATGCATTTCTTAACTGTTAAGCCACATAAAGCCTAACTCTAATTACTATATAAGGTTACCATAAAGTTGGGTCTTCCCTAGATGACATATCTTTTATTTCCTCTATTGAAAAGTGATGCCCTGGTAGATTTTGAGGATCTTCTGTGTGCTCAGATTTTCTGAGTGAAGAGCAGAGTGCTTGAGCTGCGGCTCTAACTTGTCTGCCCCGTGCCCGTAGGCTCAGCTGCTCCAAAAGCATCACTTCCTGCGCACACACTACACAGCACATGTGCACACACTACACAGCACACGTGCACATCCTTCCATACGAGATTCCCTGGCAGAAGGCCAGGAATGCTACTGCTATTGCTCATCGCTGGTGGGTTTCACCTGCCTGCTCAGCAGCCAGTCCTTTTGTCAACAGAGCACGTTAAAACCAGACTGAGATTATGAGAAGTGATTTTGAGGGATCCTAGCTTTAGGTGCTATTTCTAAGCTGTCCTGAAGATGCTCCCCTTTTAGAAAATGGAGAAGAGCCAACCCATGAATACCAGATAGCTTTTAAGTGTTTTGGTTTTAACATTGAGGGGAAATGGCCAAAAATAATTCTGAGAAATGTGACCAGTCACTAGGACAAATACAGTAAAAATTCCCCTTCAAACAACCATAGACATAAGGAAAGAGGTTATTGGTAAAACCCCCACAATTTTCTCCTTTACTATTAGGTTGAACAAAGACTTTGGAAAGCACAATAATTAAGCACAACCCATCTATTAGAGGACAGGTAATAACCCCTGTTATTTGCAAAGACTACAATGAAGCTGAATGTTTGCAGCAGCACCTCTAAGAAAGGTTTGTCTCAGAAGATGTGTTACAAAAATAAATGTAAAAGAAGGCTATCGAACTGTAATGCTAGATATGCCTTTACACCTCCTTGCTCCCCAAAATACATTTATTCACTTTCTTGTTTCTTGATCCCATGTAGCTGAATTCTTTCAAAAATATTTTTACAAAATCTAACATATTTGCTGCATGATACAACTGATATTGTCATAGTTGGCACCTCTTTAATGACAATCTGAACACACACTAAGCCAAACATTTAGAGGGTGGTTCCTTCACACTGCAGAGATGTTGTGGCTTCCTGGATAGGATCCAGGGCCTCACCTGGCTCCCAGTGATCATCACAGGCAGTAAGATGGAAAAAAACATGCTACAAATGTCCAAGGGGATGTATAACAGCAGTAGCTTCCAAACTACTTTCCCTTTTTCCATTTCAGAGATATCCCAGGGAAACCCATGGGCTTGACCTGAAACTCAGTGAAACAAAAGGAAACTCTCCTGTTGATCAGCAAACTCCTGGGAACCAGACCTTACACAAATACCTGCTGAAGCACTGTAAAAGGCAGAGGCGGCATCTGGGAAACTAGAGTCCTTATGTGGTGCCGAGGCACTGGATTGCAATTTGTATTGATTCTTTTTCTTTATGTACTGGTATTCAGTTACTTGGTTCAAGCAGAAATGGGAAGAAAGCGTAAGGAGCCATGAAGTCCAGCTCCCAACACAGGTCACAGGTAAGCCCTGAGGGGAAGTTTACTCCAAGAAGACCCACAGAACCTGCACTGTGCTTATGACAAGCTGAAAAACATTCCAATAACTGAATGGGCAGGTACCTCCTGACATATTGTAACAGTAAAAGAGCAAACATTTTTTAAATTAAGAAGTCTGAGACATGACTGGTTCAATGATCTAGTTTAACTGAAAGCTATTTCTGCGGGAGCAAGCTATGTAGGCTGACATATATGTATGTATGTATAAAATATACATTTCTGTTCTGACATTACTGGATACGCTTCTGAAATATTTTGAAACATAAAGGCAGGGAAAAAAAACTAAAGGTAAACGAATATACAAGAATTATATAAAAACACATTACAGAAAGCTTTGCAGCATTAGATTTTACTAGTAGTTATGAAGACAGTGAAATCAGTTTTGAGATGTTCAGTCATTGCATACTAGCACAAAACATCTTAAACTTGGAATGAAATATCTGTGTATTTGAAGGCAGAAGATTAGCAGAAGAGCAGGAATTAAATATGAAGTCCTGTCACCAAAAGCTGCTACTGAAATTACATTTATCAAAACAGGTTTTCTTTACAAGCACTGGAATTATTAAATAGAGTTATTTATTGTACTATATATTTGTTGCAATGGGATTAATTTTAATGGAAAAATTCTTATTAAAGGAAACTGCTCTTCCTGCTAACATATACCACACTGGAGAATATTCACAATTGGAAGTTTCAAATTTGGAAAAATGCCAAACATGGCCCAGTTCCTCAGCTTCAGTTGAGCTCTTTATTGATTCCAGTGGAACTGCGTCAATTTAACTCGGTTGAGAAGCCGACCTCCCTACCCATAAAATACATTCAGATGTGGTTTTATGCAAAATTTCGGCTACAAATATCTGTGCCTGACGTTATACAGAAAAATCTATCTAGGGGCCATCTTGATAAATAATTTGTCCAACCACATGCAGCTTGAAGAGAGGACAGGTCTTATACTAGTGGAATTGCCAGATGGGAAAACAGATATGATTCGGGCATAGAGACCCTTCTTTGGGTTTCTTTTGTTCACATAAATGCAGCCAAGTCATGCTTTGGCCCATCCACTGAACATAAAAGCCTCACTGTTACTTTTACAACAGGTAATGGATTGAAATAACATGAATAAACATGAAGTTCCATTCTCATTATTAACTCTGCATTCACTGTGGGCAAGACAAGAGGTATAGGTGTGTCCTTTTGTACTGCATAAATAGTGCTACCTTGTTTCTTATGTTTAACGTTGCTCAATATGAAGGAAGGAAAGTAGGACAAACATAACTGAGATGAAAATGTGACCTTCTTGCAGGATCAGAGCCTTGCCAAATTCCTGGTTTTGCCTGCAAAATTACATGGCCTAACTTCATAGAGAGCAGCTTCTACCTGCATGTTCCTACAGTCAAATGAACCTTCAATACAACTAAATAACATATGGAGTTAAAAAAAGGGTGGAGAGAAAGAAATGCTGGCTCTTGTCCGGTTGTGCAGAATGTACAAACTTTTCCACTTCAAGTCAGTGCACGGTGCCAAATTTCAAAGTGTAAAATGCATTAAAACTGAAAAAATAAAATAAAAAATAATAATAAAAAAAATATCAGGCCCTGCATACCTGTATAGATGCAAAATCCCCAGAAGCACAAGCTCCAAGAATAGCAGCACCCACCAAAACAGACTCCACTTCTTTGGACAGGACAACAGGCTTGCCTATACAAGAAAAAGCCATGCCTCTGTTAGGAAGGATATAGCAGTACTGCACCACTGGCACAACAAATAATTAAAGCAAAAAAAAAAAAAAAAAAAAGAAAAAAGGAATCAAAAAGGACTTGACTTGACAGCTCTATTCAGCGCTACAGTCTACTGTAGATTAATGTAAATCTCTTCTGCTCTGTAGTTCCAGGCTCGAAGAAAAATGCAGAATTTAAATAAAACAATTTCAGCAAAATATTATTGCGGAACATAAAGCATACAAAGAGTAACCCCCCAGATCTTTCACACTGGCTATTTATCTCCAAGGGTTTGGTATAGACCTGTTACCCACACCCTCCAAACCCACGTGCCTATTAAAAGTTGACCTCCAGGGAAAAACAGGGTGGTACCCTTTTTGTTTCTTTGGCAACGAACAACAAAAGAAAGAGATTGTTTGTTTTTAAATATATAGCCAACAAAGCCAGTCTGGTTTTGCTGGAAGACATGAAAATATGACTATTAAATTTTTACAAGTTATGGATGAAATAAGAAGAGAAATCTTGTCTTCCAAATTGTGCAAGATACTTGAGAAAACAAGATTAAAACACTGGAAAAACAAACAAATAAACTCAACATATATTCTAAAGGAGAATTAAAAACTATTGTTTCATCACGTGTGGGTACTATCATGAACATACTTTCCCTCAGTTCATATAAAGTTTTCCTAGACCTGTATTACTAGTGTAGAAACAGCAGGAAAAAGACTAATACAAAAATAAAAGTCAGCCTGCTTTCTTAAATCTCCTTAAAAACCTAAAACAATAGCATAAGTCTAAATACTTTTCTAGCTGCACTTTAGATGCTTATCCTTAGCCAAAAAATTTAATATTCCTACAGTATTAGGCACGTGTCTCCATTTCTATTACTGAGATAATTTCATTCAATGAATGATGATGCAAACGCGGTGGTGGGAGGAGGGCTCCCCTCTGTGAATAGCCTCAATGATATTACACCCCCAAAGATGCTCTTCCTGAGAGACAACTGTAAGATTAGAAGGAGACAAAAGTTGGAGGAAGATCCAAAGTGAGCCATGAACAAGACCTACAGAGGAAAAGGCAAATAAACACTTTTCACAATGAGAAATAAAATTATTTCTATAAAAAAGAATTATTGATACAAAGGAAATCCACCTGGTACCCCAGGCATCCAGTTACATTACGATAACTTTGGACTGTTCCACCAGCATAAAGCTCCTTACAACCATCTTTCATGCAGTGGTTTTTATGCCATTTCTTCCTACATTTAGCACAGGCAGGGTGACAGGGACACAGTGAGACCCTGCTGTTTGATTGCTGGAATGACTAACAACGAACTAGTGTAATTACAGCAGCCTTTAAATTGCTCTGACCAAACAAATCCACTTTAAAAACATTAGTGTAGGATCAGTCACCTGAGTATTCCTCTGGTTCAGAGGGGCCACAGCTCAGGACTTGGGTCAACTTGGAACAGGAATATCTAAAAATGAAGCTTACAGCTACCCGGCTGTTTGCCAGGCGTTGAAGCAGTGAGCAATTTTCAGCGTGCTCTAAAATTTACTGCACATTTCCCGCATCATCAGAATGAATACAGAATTCTTACCAGGCAAACAAAAAGATCAAGATACTTTTTAAGTGGCCTGCGAAATTATCTATTGGATGTCTGCATGGCTGAGTCATGGGCATTTGCAGCTAACAATAATATATTCAGATTTTTTTTCTTTTGGGGAAAGAATGGGGGATTGATCCTGGAATGCTAGTTATTTTATCTGATAGGCTCTAATGAGTTCAACATAACCAAGAGCATTTCAGCGAGATGAACTCTGACATCCCTTGTCAGTCACTGATTTTACAAATGGGGGAGAACTCCAGACTGCAAAAAGGCCTTTTTGTACTGAATTGTACTTGGCTATTAGTTACAGTCAAAGAACTTCTGATTACATTTTAATCAGAATACCTTTTTACAGATCTTTTATTTTACACATCGTGAAGCAGGATCCCGACTCTACACGGAGCTGAAATTCACCTTAAACATTTGAGTTATACAAGGCAAGGCACGGACTTGTCAACATCAATTTTCACAAACAGAAAGTGACACTGACTACAATACATAGAGTGAATTTTAAGGTCAATAGGCATTATGCTTTTTGCTTCTCAATTTCTGTTTTCATCTCAGGTAAGTACATAAAGCATATTTTCGTCTTCCCTCCTGCAACAAGGTTATGAAGTGTGGTGTGATGTTAGGGCAAGTCAGATCTCCAGACCAAATGCCCCAAATCTGAGCCTTAAATATTATTCATGACAGCTCAACTGGTCTTAATTTGAAATATACCCAAAACACACATCATTCAAAGTTTCTCTGAAGTCCCTTACACTAAATTTTGTTATTTTTTCCACATTTTTAAAAGTATATTGAACTGACTCACAGGTGTGCTAAGATGTCCAACGCACACAGGCTTAAGGGAGACCAAACATACCCCCTCCTCTTATAATGAACTACATACCCAGGACTTTCCCCCCACCAGGAATTCTACAAAAGCAAACGGAACACCACACAGGAACAAGAATCCAGACGTTGTCCCCTAAACCGTATTAATAATACAGTCATGGAAGCAATTCAGAAAAGAATTGTTCTGTATAATGGATCCAATGTCCAGCATGAGCAGGAAGGGTCAGAAATCCAAAAGAATTCAAATAGGATGAAGCTAAATGAGGTTTTAGTAAAACATATCAAATGGTCACAAAATGTAGTGGGCATGATCCTTGCCTAACTTCTTGTAACTGGACTGAATGGAATCATTTCTATAAAACGTTTCAAAAAATTTTCAAAAATCTGAGAGTGAGAAACATCTCTGACATGCCATTTACAGAGACTGGTTTTTAAAATTCCATACAAAGTTTTTATATTTATACTATTGGTAAGTCAAAGAGCCACAGCTTAGAAATCATGCTGGTGGTTTCCCCAGAAGTCTGTTTTCTGACAATACAACATATGGAGCTTTGTTTGCACCGCATCTCTGCGGTATTCGAATGCCTTGAAATTTCAGGAAATCCAGTCTTGCAGGAAGTAACATTTCATTACACACTTTTTGGCCAACCAGCAAAAGACAGTTCTATATAAAGTAAGTATTTATTTTTCCAAAGACAAAGTATTTAGCCACCTAAAATAAAGTAGTTTACACTCCTTTCCCCGCACTTCCTCTAACTTACCAGTAATGTCAGCGTGCATCTGCACAAAGAGAGGGTTCTTGCTCAGCCCACCGCACAGAAACAGCGTGTTGATACGATGCCCTGCGGCCTCCATAGCTTCCAAAATATGTCTTGTTCCTAACTTCAAAAAGGGGGAAAAAATAACAAGAAAACCCAGATGAGCACAGGAGAACGGCCACAGGAACAGATCTTAAATCACAATTTGTTAAAAAAGAATGATACCGCTAAAAAGAATGATACAAACTGCCCCTACCAGTAAGCTGAGGGCTGGGAACAGAGCAGCAGGGGTAGGACCTCTGCTGAGCTTCCAGCCAGTACCAGGCATTGTAATTAACAACTAGAAAAATCAAACAGATGGCACAAAGAATTGGGAAGTACATGGGCACAGCGTATCGCAATAAACATCCCGGGGCTGGCTGTAGAAGTGAAAACGTACCACTGTACAATAACACAGGGAAACAGGGCTTACAGGGAAGTACCCACAAGGGTGAGAACTGGGATTATGAGAAGACCCAGAAATGGGCATCAGGAAAAGCTAAGGAGGGTGATGAGCAGCTGTTTGCGACCAAGCGCAGCCAAGAATGGAAAACATTTCCAGATCCAGAACTAAAACCTACATGGCAAAGACAACCCCACTAAAACCTTCTATTTACTTTGTATAACAGCATCTAAAAATCACCCGCAGTAAAGAGTTTTCAATTCTGAAGCCAAATAGCAAAACAGAACAAAAAAAAAAAAAAAAGAAAAAAAAGGAGCAAATAAACCCCTGTATTTTCTGTCTTTTCAGCAAAAAGGAAAACCTGAAGAATTTTGCATTGGCTTAACTATTTCTCTTGGCCTTTGCCCTATGCAAAATAAAATGTTCCATTTCATGCCTGGATTAATTGCAAGATCTAAAATGTAGGCATATTTGAGGAACTCAAATTAGAACCGCGCAGTGTTCCACTTCGCGAATGATGAAAGCAAATGCTTTGCCATTTAAAAAAAAAAAATAAAAATCTTTTCTCTTTCTGTTTGCTTTGCTTGCCTCCAACTCACCAAAGTCAACCTTCTCCCTCTTTCCTCTCCCAAGAACATTTTCCATTTCTTTGACAAAATATTTGTCCAAAAATAATTTTCAGCTCTTTATAATACCTGAGAAGTTAATTTTAAAGTTCAGACTTGACAAAAAGCCAAATTCAAGCCAAAATTTTGCACTAGTTGTCTCTTTGTAGGTAGATTCGCCAGAAAATTCAATCTGGCCCAAGTTTTCCCAAACTGTCGTTTAAGTTTTATTTATGCTAGGCTGTAAGTTCGTTAAGAGGTCTGCAGCCTGCAATAAACCCCTCTTCAAATAAAAGCTACTGAAAATTGAAGGGAGCGGAGTTTCATCAGGCTGGAGACGTTGACCATGAATGACTGGCACCAGCCTGGACGGGCCTTCAGATGTATTTTGGTTTTTCAGGCAAGCGGTTACGAGGAACTTCAGCAGCCGCAAGGGCAGCTGACTAAATCCATCGCTTCCCTATTGACACAGAGGGCTAATTTCCAAATCACACAGCCACAATTTTAATTATGGAAAAATAAACGGCTCTAAAAAGAGCCTGTCTCCTCAGAACGGGCTTGACGGCCACAATTATATCTCTGATCATGTTCTCATCCCTCTAACTGTTGCATCGCGTTTTGCAATGAATAGTTAAAGGGATATTCTCTTTCACTACTTCTGAAATTCAAATTTATTAACAACTTCTCTCACAACATACACACGTCAAAGACCCTGAGAAAGAACATGCTGTGAAAATTATTTTGTGTTTACCTGCCTGGAAAATTGTATTCACATAGCAATTTAAATTAAAGCCAGACCTATTTCACTGTGGGTGGGGGGGAACTAATTTAATCCTGGATTGGAGAAAATGCAAATTGAGGGGCTTCAAATGCAAATTTTATATAAAAAGAAAAAAGCGTCTCCTGCTGAAAAGAAAACCAGAGATTAACATTCTGTGGGCAGGCCTACACTTCTTACAAGATTTTTAGTTAGGTTTAAAGTCTATCCTGCACCCATTGAAGACAGTGAATGGTACAGGATTGGGGCTGTCCTGAACAAGAACTGTTTCCTTCCACAAAAGTGAAGCTAAAATTGGGAGTGACGGAGTATGGGAGGAAAATTAAATTTCCTGGGTAGCACATTAGCAGTTAGTAAATATATTGAGTCAAAACCAAGTCTACCCTGTTTACTTTTTAGTTACTGTTTCAGTAGTGTTTTGAGAAAAATGGTTTTCTGTTCACTTACAATGAAAACTACACTATGGCCTTTTTATATTAAATCTCACAATCCATTCTCACCATCAAACCTCAAGTGCCATCGGCTACCAAAAAGATACGCAGATGCTGAATTTAGCATTTGACACAGTATTTGCGTCTTGAGATAAAATTTGTATTGTATCATATAATGAGATAATAGGTGACTTTCCCAGGATTTCCAGCAGAGAACGTTTCCACTTCGTTAGCACGATATAATGAGGGAGCACCTGTTCCATACTGGAAAGTTTCTTTCAGGGGGCAGTATCAGTCGCTGGCATTGTTTAAAACTCTCCTAGACATTCTTATTGAAATAGCAGGATTATACTGAAGCATCAGGTATAACCAAGCTACATTCATCTTAAAAAAGGATCAAAACTCACGACAATGAATTGCAGGCTGGGGTTAAGTTCTCGTTGTTTGCTGAAGAGGGAGGGTTAACACATAAGATGTACAATTCACAGTAAATTTACAGCAGCCGCCCACCCTCTCCATCCCAGATGGCTGACCCAGCCTAGCAAAGTTGTTGTTTAACCAGTAGAGGAGTTTGGAAGGTTTCCAGATGAACGGAGTTTTGTCAGGAAAACTCCCCAATTCATCAAACTGTTAATGTTTTGCAAAAACACCTCATGTTCAACAAACTTTTTTTTTGAAAGAAAAAAAAAAAAAAATCACAAAAAGGATGTCCAAGGAATGCCGATTTCAGTCACCAAATGCCTGGGGGTCGCACGCCCCATTGAAAATAGCCTGCACTGGGGTTTCAAAACAACTTCTTTGACCCAGGTTTTCACTTCAAAATAGAATTTCTTGTGAACTGGAAATCCTGGGTTCCAGAGAATATCAGGGCAGGAACAAAAGTATTCCAATAAAATTACCCATCTCTGCGTGTTAGCAAACATTGAGGACGTTTTCATAAAGATGGTCCCTCTGCTCGTACAGAAGCCCAGCCAGGGGCTGGAAATGCTCCGCGCGAGGCAGCGGCTCTCCTTGGGGCAGGGAGACCCCGAGAGGAACGAGGTCTGGGCTCTGGTCTGTAGCGTTATGAACTGAATCACAGACCCACTCCGACTCGTCCTGGTACAGAGTTTCTGACTCATCTAACAGGCAAGAGGGGGATCCATGGATTTAGGAACAATCTGAAGCTGAGGCATTTTAGGGGAGCACAAGTTCCTTCATACAACTGCCAAAGCTTTTTTTTTTTCCCACTTTCTCAGCTTCCCTCTAGACAGCCCGTGATGTTAACACTGCCCCAAACAGTATCAGCCTCTTGCCTCACATCTGCTCTACAGGCAAAAGCTCCATTTACAGAATTGCCATAAAGAGAAAACTTTTTGGGTGAACATTTTCTCCACAGTCTGTCAATTATCCTACGGTAGGGAGTAGTCACCAACGTGGATAAACAATATCTTGCTCCTTTAAGAAGTCCATTAAAGTGAATTCATCTATTATTAGATATCTGTTTAGCAGAAGGGAATGATCAGTCTGCCACAGAACATGAGACAATTCATTTATTCTTTTATGCACTTAAAATGGCTTACAGCAATGGCTTGAATTGTAGCCAAGTAGATAAGGGCAAGTTCATCCAGACCCCGAGACAATGTCAGTCCAACAACCTGTGCAAAGATCAAAAAGAAAACGTGCAAATCCAGCCAAAGTAAAAAGCTATTATTTTCTACGGTTTCTTGTTGTAACAAGTTTGAAGTGCTAATTTTAAGCCCCGCTTTTGTAAGCTGTACACATAATGTTATGTTAAACATGTTATTCCTGATCTGGGGAAGAACCACATAAATTGTTCTTGCCCTTGCAAAGAAATGAAGAACAAACAGCACATTGTACGGGATTAGAGATAGATTAACTCTGACAGTTTTATGTTATGACTCAGATATTGCTCGTGAATGTATTTAATGTAATAATATGAAAATGCTATTACATAAAAATAACTTTCTAAAAGCATTTCTCCCCCTCCCTTCCAAGCACCCTAACGCTGAAACACAATCAATAATTAAAGACTATATCTTAACCTCCTTTACTTTCACATAAATCAATAGTGCACTGTAGTTACTCTGGATTATTATCAGCATAGGCAAGACCTGAATGCAGCCATAATTGCAGCAGAAAAAATGTATTATTACCAGTATTTGCATACAGTCATCATAGCAAGGAAATTCTGATTCTGCTTCAGCATATAATCCTTTCATGACATAATATAGGTATTATTAAGACCCCAAAATGCGTGACACCTATTTCTTTTTAATGTTGCCCTCGTTTGTGGTTTAAAACGTGTTGCAGTGCTTACGCCTACCATTTCCTATCTCAACCTCAAATACAGTAGATTTTGGGGTTGGTGAGCAGCTTGAGATGCTCACTTCACGGAAATATGCCATTTTGAATAACATTTTTGCATTAATCACCAAGTATTTTGATATCATCAAGTTATACCCTTATGATATTCTTCCGTTCTAGTTCTGCACAGTAACATCCTGGCTTGTGACCGAGTCAATCTACCACCGTCAAGTGCAGTGAAGAGAAACATCTAAAGATTTAAAGAAGGGCTGAAAATCTCCCCAGCAGAGGTTCTCAGGTGAGCTTCCAAACTCTGCTCTTTCTGCTCCCAGATTGTAATGCTTGGAAAATTTCTTTGTACAGAACATAATATTTGAATCCCTTTAAGTTCCAAAAGTAGCACTTTGAAAAACCACAAGCCAGAATCAGATCAGGTTTAGCTTTGAACTAAGATGTATGAAGCACGATGGTTGCGTATTTCCAATCGTGAGAACATCTACGCCCATTTTTAACAATAAGGCAGAGGAGCTTTTCAATTTCTGTTGAAATTTACTACCCAACAACTCTAATACAGCACATTTACAGAACATTTATCTGTTTAAATCAAGCAACCTCTCCTCAGAATATTTCATTTCTGGCATCCCCAAATTTGTATTGAAATTCATTGCAAAAGAAATGCAAAATTTGGCAGGCAGGTGAGTTAACAGCAGCAAGCGTTGCCAGTCAGTGCTCTGAAATGGGATTCCTCAGAAAGATACTGGGACACACACAGCACTGACATATTTTATTCAGTATTTTTAGGCAAGAAATGCAGCTGTTGTGATATCTCATCTACAACCATCTCTAGTTTTCTACCGAAACATTAGCACGCTTCAAAATGCAGCAAGAAACCCAAATCCTATGGGATAGTTTAAACAGCTAAGGAGGAGTATGCTCAAAAAGTTCTTTCCAAGCTTTTTTCTTTTTTTTTTTTTTTTTTTTTTTTACCCCGTATTGACCTTTTCGCAAAGACAGGCTGTTTCTTACCATGCCCTTTAGTGTCAGATCTGTTAAGGGAGATCTGTTACCATGGAAATCTGGCCAAACATGTAAATCAACAGTGAGGAAACCCACAGGCAAAGATTTCTTAATCAGATCCAGGTGACTGTTCAAGTATGTATATATACTGTGAGCACTAGAAGAAAAAACAAGTTGGAAAAAGAGTGGGGGAGGTTATTCATCAAACATAAAACATTCGTACTACCATCAAATGCAGAAAACCCATCAAAGAATGCCAAATCCCAAATTTAAAGCAAAGGGGGAGAAAGGCAAAAGCCACTGCTTGCCAAGGCCATGGCATCGCAGGCTGCCCTTCCAGGGGCATCTGAATTCCTCGGTTCCACAGGATGAGGGGAGATAATGGCAGTTTGTGGTCTCCAGTTTGGACATTGTCTCCTACTGGTCCCTCAATGAGCCAGAGGTATTTGATATTTTGGGGGCTTGATGCTGCTTGTCTCTACCAGCAAGGTGCTGCCGCTGTCAAAAAGAAAGCTAGAGAAGAGAAAGCTGAGAGAGAGGAACAAGGAGGATTCCAGACAGAAATGCAAATCAAATTCCTTTACAAATGTTTAAAAATTTCTCTGATTAATCAATAGCACTGGACTCACAGCTTTCCTTTTTTAAACCATAATTATTTCAGTGTGTGTTATGATTAAAATACAGCACTAAGGGCGGAGGAGAGAAAGCAAGTGGCTGCTATTTTAGGGAGGAGCCGAACATGGGCCTAAAAATGATTGTATCTAAGTTCAGATACTACACCCAACTCCACACTATCCAACAGATTTTTTCCTGGACCAAGAGTAATTTTAGGACTAACGTTGAATTCTTCAGTGCTTTGGCTTGCAATGACTCTAGTGACATTCCATTTAAAAAATGTTGCAATTATGCTCAAAATATTTTTTTCAAATGCTCATACTATCATAAAGAGATTCATATATATTTTTCAACTCCTTGAAAATCTCCAAGTGGGGCATTTGATTCTAGACATGTGGGTCAATAATAGTATCTAACCCTAATTACAATTGATTACTCATTGTCTCATCCACTGTAGACCCAAACAGTGATATTCATTTAGCCTCTACATGTATATTCAATCATGCACTAATGAGATCCCTAAGGGAATTTGGCATATGCTTTACTAGTTTGACTTCTGACCTGCTAGCAGCTGTATATTTATACTTTGCATTCAACCATTCAGCTACATGTTTTTTCAATTATACCTTACCATGTGTATGCTATCAGAGGATATCATTCAAAATGAAGTACACTTGGAAGACATTAAAATAACTAATTCACATCATTATTCACGTACTTTAAAATGTACTTTATGTGTCTTCCTGGACCTGAATTATGATAATTTTGAGGTCACGATCATTTTTTCCCCGCTTGTTGTAAAAGTGGCCGTGTTTTCTACATCCCTAAAGACCGTGCTATAAGCAGTACATACTAAGGACAAAGTCATTTCATTTCCAGTCTAAATCACGGCTTGACTGTTGGGAAGGAAAAGAAAGGAAAGCTTCACTCAACCACAGACCTACCAGACATCCCAGCTTCTATCTGATCTCCATCCTGCTTGATTACTCTCGCAAGGATTAGCCATTCGTTCAGCTCTGACAGAACACAAGGACTGTGCACAAGAGGCTGAAGTTCAGCCAAATAGGCTTAAGACCTACACAACCTGGGAATTACACTTTTTTTTCACACCTTTTACTTTTTTTTTTCCCCTACATAAAGATACGGGTTCAAGGCACTACGTTTGGACTGAGTGACTGGCAAAACCCTTCTAACACTTGCCAGTTCCAGTTTCTGCCATGTTTGTGTTATACATAATATTACACCATCAGCTCTCTGGAGCTTTTTCTGTTCAGTTCTAAGAGAAGGTATCAGTAGCAGCTGGATCTCACTTGCAGAGCTGAGCACAAGCTGTTGCTATTAAAAAAGAAAAAATGTTAAAAGCAGAGAATAAGAAATCAGTGCAAGTTTGCCCAGGGTTCTGTTCATACTTGGGGCATAACTTCAAAAAGCAACAAGAGGTTGGTATTTAATCTCTTCAGGAAGCCTGGAAGATGCCAGCAGGTATCTTTTAGGAAAAAAATCGAAAAATTTTGGGGTTTAAATCTAAAAAAAAGGGCTCTAAAACGTCCAAAGGTACAGAGATCTGCCAAATATTATTATTATATTCTGCTTGAAACATCCCATAATTCCTGATAGATACCATGTGTGTAACTATTTTTTCAGGAGACAGCTCTTTAGATAGGGAAATGGCATTGAGAAGTGTAGGAAAAGGAAATTCTGTCCTAAAACACAGCGGTTCACAAAGCACCAAAGGGCATATAATCTTTGCTGTCAAGCAGTTAGAAACTTTTTTCCTCTAAAAGATTAGAAACTGTGATTCTAGGAAACAGAAGTATTTAAACTGTAGAGCACAAATGATCTTTTTTTTTTTTTAATTTCCTACTCCAGCCTACCTATAAGGGATTTAACATATTAGTGATGGCTGTGTCAGACCTACACAATATATATAATAAAGAGCGAAAGTGCTACATACACAGCAACTTCTGCAGCTCACTGAATTGCATGAAAAACCCCAAGTTTTGCTGCTCACAGAGTGAGCCAATTAGTTAGACCAAATGCAAGATTTACAGCTGTCCAGAAAATCCTCATGTAATTCAACCCTCTCTGCTTCCAGTAAGAGAAGGGAGAGGAGAACATAGGAATAGTACTGGGAGGGTTGCTCAAGACTGGTCTCCAGCACAAGTGGTCAGCGGGAGCTGGTTTCTGGCAAGTCTATCTAAGCCACTCGTGCCCTAACGAGTTACCACAAATTACTGAAACAGTGATAAATGCAGCTTGCGATTTCTGCTCCTGGTACGGGAAAAGGGACAGAAGCTTCTGAGCTCAGCTGCTCGGGACGCAGTTTGCCGTTGCGGCACCTACTAATTAGCAGCATTGGGAGCCTGGGAGAAAGGAAAGACAGGCTTAGGAAGGCAGAAGTAGGTGATAGGCAGCACCAAGTAAAAGGCACAGATTTGTGACTTCAGATGTTGTTTTTTAATGGTCCAGACATCCAGATGCTTTTTGTCTCTATAAAACCATGCTAACTCTTCCCAGTGCCGCACCTGGCATGGGGGGTAAAGGTAAGATGCAATTGCACACGTAAGTATGGAATTCTCATTTTGTTTCCTTTCGATGACAATTTGCAATGGCTGAACAGATATAAATTCCTACACCCACACAGAGAATATACTAAATATAATAAACCACATTCTCTGAAATATTCTGCTGAGATTTCCAGGGAAATAATTTATCATCATCACCAACAATCCCCCAAAACAAGACACTGTGTTCTTATTAAGTATATGACTTAATATAAGTAAACACATAATCCAAAGTTTGGGCCAACACTGCTCACTAAAAAAATGCCTTGTACTTGTACAGCTGCTGCTACCAGGCCCTGTGATAAGGCTGAAGCTTTTGCTCCACGTGTAGAAAGAAATGAAGAGAGGAGAAAAACTCAGTTCAAACTGCAAAATTCCTGATTTTTTTTGTTCCAATAAGTTTTTTTAAATTTCATGAATATTTGAGAAGGACGGGGGGAAAGGGGCTAGGGGAAAACACTTAATTAGGAGAGCAATATCCGGAAAGCATTATAAAAATACAATTGAGCAAATTAACTTTTTTAATTATTATCATCCTTTTTATAAATTATTATAACCCTTTTAATCAATGCTATCCTCCACAGTTTTACTAATTCCGGGAGATTCAAATCCAAAGTCATGACACCATACACTCAGAGAACATGGGGTTCTATTCCCAATATTCTCTACTTAGTGTCCTACTCACATCACAATTCAAGTTTTTTCCACTATGAAATTAGTTGTGGTCAGTCAGTATCAGACCACGTATAGACAAGCAGGCTACTCTATATTTATTTTTCCAACAACAGTAACAAAAAGGTTTATCCTGGTATTACAGACTAAACTAATTGTTTGTCTTACGCTTGTGCTTCATATGGGGGCACCGGAAAAATTTGGAAGCCAAAATTTTGGGGAAAAAAAAAAAAAGAGATCAATCCTTAATCCAAACATACACAGATGCATTTACTTCCTGATTTCCTTCTTTTAAAAGAACAACAAAGAGAATTCTAGGAAGCATGAATCTATTTTATATTGAATGAAGTCCAATACATTTCTGGGAATCCTGGTCAAGTCTTTAACAAACAAGTAAGGCATGGGGCACTACAAAGCACGGAAGGGTCATCCAGAGAGACCAGGTAGATTTAACTCCCCAGGAAAGACTGAAAATAACTATATAACTGCATATGCTTAATATAGCTATCAGGAGTGACCCTTGCTTTTTAGACCAGAGTGATAAAATGCCAAGTCTGCTATTTTTTGCTTTAATCTAAGGAGGAAAAATAAATTAAAAGAGAATCAAATTTTCATCCAATGTGCCTAACTGTCCAGCTAGGATCTCTCTGGGAGTGACATGAACCATCTTAAATGGAATCCAAGCCAAAATAGCTTGAGAAAGTCCAGATCTGACAGAAGTGTCTGGACTGTCTTCATACACTTCTAAAGCAGACCAAACTAAAATTCCACATGGCACACAGCCTCCTGCTCAAGGAATGCTGGAGCTACCTCCAATTCACTCCTACATCTTACGTTTTGACTGAAAATTCATCCTGGGTTTCTCTGTTCTATCCATGCTGCCAGGCAGGAATTTTTCATACACCAGCTATACCTTCCTTTAGGTGACTGTTCCAAAAATATTGAATAATATATTCCTAATTAAGCTATATCTCATCCTTGGAGTTTAATAGTGTCAGCTACAAACTAAGATACATCATTAGCCCAAGGCATAAAGGTCTGCTGAACGGGGCGGATTCTATGGCAGAAAGAAATAACCTGGGCTGGATATAAAAGAAGTTGAAAAGCAGAAAGTTAATATCACCTCTTAGATATGACAAAGGTATCTGAGGGGAGTTTAAAGCTTTCATCTTTGAGCAATCACCTGGCAAGCCTTTGTAAATACTTCCAATCCACTATCAGACTGTTAATTCCCCTGGTTCAGAATAAGGATACAGGACTGCAGTTCTGCACTGCTGGGAATACAGTGTATCATCAATTTGTAAGGCAGGTACGTGATAAAGGAATAAGAACAGTGACCTGGCTGCAGCTTTTGACTGTAATTCCGGGAAGGCGACATGGCCTCGGACCACATGATCTATCTGAAAAAGAGGAAAGCAACATTTTTGGAATGATTACATCTTAAACATTCGGTCTCAGAAAAGGGTAATGCAGTGTCATAACTTTAAAAAGACAAGAGAGCTTCTAAATTACTCATGAGGTGTTAAGTCCTAGTCCTAGTGAAGCCAATGGCAAAGCTCCCGCTCACATACTGGATTCAGGATTTGGCTTTAAAACAAGAAGAGAAAACAACCAATGCTGCACCAAAAATGGGCAAAATGCTAAGCACGCAGCTCCTCAGTCAGAAGAAGCAGCTGAAAAGATGACTTTTTTCCTGTCCAAGACTATCTGACAGCATGTCCTCTAGTCTCTCCCCTTCTCTTGCATGCATATCCTCATTGGAATTCCACCAGGAGCATCTTCTTGGCCCAAATCCCTACATCTTTCTATATAACACCGTTAAAATAAAATACAAGGTGTGTTGTCATCCTGATAGATGCTCCATATGTTCATTGCAGGAAACAATATGTATACCCTGACAAGCAATTATTGCTATAAAAAAAGATCAATATAGGCTCTGTCTATACCAAATTTATAAATCATTTGCTCCTTTCACTTCACAGTGGCTACCATTATTCACAAAACAAAGTATCAGGTAAAACAACATGTGCTTTTAAGACAATAATTCAGCAGGTTTTGTGGCCTCTTGGTAATATCCCATCAGAGGTGACAGTAAAAGCTAAAGAGGCAAAACTAGAGCTACTCAAGAACACTGAGTATATTTGGCAATACCTACTGGCAGAAAGAACATTAGGTATTTAATTTTTAACAGCGTGAGTCTAGTCCTTACCCAGCGTAACAAAACATACAATGATGCACAGCTGAACATAGCAATAAAAATAATACCTGCCTGTTCTTTCTGAGATTGGCATCAAAGACCAAACTCAAACATGTGCACACATCAGAGACAAAGCTCAGGCCTGAATTTTGCACTCTTGCATAATCTCTTTAGAACACAGGAATAGCTCATAAATTCAAAAATACGTCTATAAATAAATATCACATATATGTGTGTGCTATCAAAACACTTTACAAAAACATGATCCAGAAGTTATGAAGTTAGATATTTAAACGCTTTTAATTCAAGACATGGGCACATGAGGGTTGAATCCAGAAATGCTTCTGCAATTCTTTATTTTACAGTTTTTAATGATGTCATGCCATCCTTTGTTTCTCTTGAGCAATACCTTTCTTCCTATAAATTTTGAAAATCCAGTGCAAAAGCCCATCTAATAACAAACAAACAAGCTTTTTCAAAACAAGCAGAGTTCTTAATTCTTCATTTGGGCTCTGTCTGAACCAGATTTCAAAATCCAACAGACATTTTTCACAGCTGTATCAATAAAAAAATTAATGAGAGATTTTTAAAGGAAAGTGTATCAGTTTTACTTTTAAGAAGTTCAACAGACTGTTCAAATTTCACTAAAAGAATTCACCTTTGGGCATAGATCAAGCAATGAAAAGAATCCCAGAACATGCCCATTATTTTTTGTTTTCAGAAAGCTTGAAGTATGAGAAAGCAGGATCTTAAAAGGACTACAGTTTTACAATTACAAAGGTGGTGAATGTAAACTATCCTCCACATGGTGCATAAACCAGTTTCCTCCTATGGCTCCATCTGTGTTTTCTGTACGTAAAACCTCAAGAAAACCATGAGATACTCTAAATATGTTCTAATAAGACAACTTTCCTAATATACCTATCGGTACTCAGAGCTGACTAGTGCTATGGGTCCTAACAAGGCCATACATTTTTTCCAGCAATTTCTTTAATGACTCAGGAACATCTCGTCCTCTGGTACTAGACCGGAAAGGATTTTAAAAATCATCTCTCTGAAATACCCTAACTCTCACGGCATGTTTTAAGCGTGGAACCACCTTAAGCCAGCCAAGAAAAAAAAACCTGACTTGCTGTATCCTCTGTAGAGCATAATTAAGTGTCCTTAGCCACTTTGGATTAAGCACACAGAGACTTCTCTCTCAAAAGTGTCCTTACAAAGAAATGCACAAGATTTGCCATTTTCCTTTTAAAGGGAAGTTGTCAAAAGCAATAATTAAATTTGACTTCTGGTTGTAGCAGTTACCTATAAAATGGGAAATTTTGCTTCTAGCCCCACCTTGACCTGAAAAATTTGAAGTGCAGACATCCCACCTGCTGAGAGAGAGCTTTAGCCACGAGGCTAAGGATGGGCTGGAGATGGGCTGGGAAGCAGAGGCTGCAGGAGAGGAAGAGGGATGACTCTCCCAAGCTGTGACACTGTACAGAGAGGAATGTCAGATTCACGTGGCCAAGGAGAGCACACGGGAGGGAACACCAATTCATGGCTCAGTGCTCAGGGTGTGGCCAGGCTTCCTGATCCAGGATTATTTCTGTTTCTCCTTCAGTGACTGTTCCCTATGGAATGTATAAATGCAGTGATGCCCCAATCTACTACTTCCTGGACTTGTACCCTGATCACTTGGCTTTTCTAAAGGTGGGTGGTGCAACCTCTGAGTAAGAGGCAATCACGCCTGCAATTTGTGAAAGACCAAACCCATCTGAAGGTTTGGTGAGCTTACAATAGATACCCACAGTGCCGAGCCCACCTCCTGTAGTTTCTCAAGAGGAGCTTGGCACCTCACCCCGGAGGGCTGTCAGGATTTCTACAGACTGGGAAGGAGACACACAGAGAGCTTCAGAAGCTTCCAGGGTTAAGCAGCCATTAAGATCTTGCTAACACTTTTGGACTCAAGCCTAAATACTGTTTTATACATCTAGCCTTTCTTTAAATTTGACATCTTTAAATTTGTTTTAGTTCTATTGCCTCCTGGTAAATAAGAGTTGGTTTTAAATTTTATTGATAAATTAAATTAACCTAATATAGTTAGAGTCTTTGCACTCAAGGAAAGAACTGAGGTGACAATATATGAAGTATCTATCTAGACATAGCATAACATGCTAATATATTATTATTCTGTCCATACAATACAACTTTCATTTATACCCATCAATAAGAACAATTATACATAACACAGTATGTATAATTTTCTTTATCTCAAAGTCTATCTCAGCCTCCTGCTAAAGTAAAGAATGAACGTCTATTTGCCTGCAAATTAATAACAATAATCATCACCACCATAATAAAAAGAAGACACACCCTTAGTGCTCTGCCCCATATATAATCCCCTATCAGTATGCAAATGAACAGTTTGTAAGAACTAATTGTTCATTGCTTTCGGCAGCTTGGCTTCTCCTGTGACCTTACGGAGTGTTCTGGGCACAGCTCTGGCTGAACTGACAGAGAAGCCATCCCGAATGACAGCAGTTATGGCAGATCTCCCATCTTGGAATCTGTCTGCATTTCCAAACACTTACCAGTTTTCCTGTAGCACTTTGACCTCCTTCATTCAACCACAATCCAGGTACCATCGCAGAGAAATAAGGTCCCCAAACACCAGGCACAAAAATGGGTCTTTCACTGACCTGGAAAAGCAAGAGAAAGCTTTAGTGAATCAAACAACCTGTCAAAGTAGTTTAGCAGCTATCAGAGTCCAATACTGAAATGATTCCTGCTCCTCCACTGGAGTTACCAACATAAGGGGAGATGTATAGGTAGAGATTTATTCTATAGAGAATCTGGAGAAATACGTCTCCCGTTTGCATCATTTTAAGATGAAATGACATAGCTGCAGCCACTGATTGCACAACTGCCCTACTCACTCCCATATACAGAGCAGCTGGGTCTGGCCATGCAGAAAGCAAGAAATTTCAGGAACAGGAGCTGTATTTTTACAGGACGAGAGAAACTGCCCTATTTCTCCAGGAAAAAACCCGACTTAGAATGAACAGTTGGATGCAACACTCTGCTTGACTGTCATCAGAAAATAGAGCCAACATCATCGGCAACCAGTGTTTACAGAGCACTCATCCTGCCTGTCTTCAGAGTTCAGAATCGAGGAGGAATCCTGCTGACAGAGGACAGCAAGGTCCCCCGAGAGCTGCCATCAACTCCTGAGGCTTGCAGTGGAACCCTGAGCTCCAGTGCTTTCACAGCCCTGTCAGGAGAGCTGGGTGCCTTGGGTAGAAGCTGCAAGCCTGGGCTTGTCTTAGCCAACAGGAAACATTTGCCTGGGTAAACATTAGATTGTGCCCCTTACTTAGGCTTAGCTTTACACAAACCACTCCTTCCTTCAGACCTGTGAACCCTTTTATCAAAGCAGGTATCTAAGCACTACCATCCAAAAACCAAGCAGGACTGTATTCTACCGCTTGCATACAAACAAAACACCCACGTATAGAGTGATACCCTGCTCCTATGCAATATTTTCGTGGTTAGACCACTGAGGATGTGGGAAACACTGGTTCATTTCCTTTCTCTGCTTCAGAAGATGCAAATTACCAGTTTTTAAGGGTGGAGGGCATTTTCCTTCCTCTTACAAAGCCATTCCCCTTTCAGAAGACTAGACAGACTTTCTAGACTTCCTTTCTGGTCCAGAGAGCAAGCGTAAGGCGGTACCCTACCCAGTCCAGCAAGTAAGAAACAGCACAGGATGGGGAATGGGGCACTGGAACTTGGGTCCTAGGACTGGCTACAAAGACTAATTACGTATTCTGCACTGGTTGAACACATTAATAATTCTTGCAGCAGGGGCTGGTGAAGAAAGGTCATCCATCCCCTGGCAGGCTACCTGTCTTCTCTTGGAAGCCTGATTCATGTTATCTCTTCCAGCACCAACAGAGGTATATACATTTGAGGTACCCACAGTCATGATTTCACTGGGAAAACAGGAGGCATCATCACATGATGCACTTCCCACTAGTCCATGTTAGTGGGAAAGCTAAATCTGCAACTGTTGTTCTCTAGAAGGTGGGAAGTTCTCCAAGAAGAGGAAACAAGAGAATTCCCTAACAAAATAAGTCTGTATGTTTGCAATGCTGGAACAACACAAAAGAAAGGTCTTGGTCAATGGGACAATGGGTTTTTTTGTATTTAGACCTTGCTCTTCATTAGCAAAATTCTAGACCCATTAAAGGATGCTTGAGGTTTGCCACTGATTTCAATAAGGCCTGGGTTTCACGTCAAAATAGTTTTGAGGAGGAGTAATTAAAAATTGAGGCCTGTTCCTGGGAAACTTGATGCACATTCTCCTTATATTTAAACAGTCCAAACTTTAAAGACAGCTTTTGCTAGCAACTAGGGAATATGCTCCAAGATGCAGTTTACTGGCATTTGTGCATCACACATGTTTAGTAAATACATCAGCAGGGAGGTTGCTGCACAAACAATAGTCTGTTCAAGCCATAAACTTATATTACAGCTGATTCTTGTCATGAAGTAGGAAAACAAAACAACAAAAACCGCTTTCTCAAAATACAGCACTAGAGTTTCAAAAAACCCCGATTTCTCTTAGGAACACACCTAACAAATGCGGGGATTGTGCTCAGTTCCCCTCTATCAGCTCTGATGCCCTGACTTACTTTCGCTAAAGATGTGTGCGTGCACATGTGTCTGTGTGTCTGCGTAAGATTTTGGCTGACTAAACCCATTAAAGAGCAAGAATAGCTGCACTGCATTTAAAAAGGCATTTATGACTCCAAGTGGACGAAGCTACGTCAAAAACATTGCAAAGACATTTGGTTTTGTTTTGTTTTCTCTTAAAACTACAAATTAATACAGCTTTGAGTTTTCAACACCTCTATGGGGCAAGCCTTCTTTTACAATTTCAACAGCAAAGTGAAGTGCAACAGAAAGCAAATCCTAAAATAACTTGATTTTTAGACCAATTTCACATCTCTGACCTGACTGAGAACGCAGCATAAGGTCAAAACTCCCAGTTAGTATCTGCTGTGAACTAGCGATGGAAGCGTGCTGAGAACCCAAGCGTCTCACCCCATTCCCATCTAATAGCTGTGGACACAACATGTGTCTTTACGGGTGAGAAGGAACATTTAGAGCACAGGGGGCCTGGGCTTTTGAAGTCTTAAAATATTTTTGATGCAGCAAACTTTGCGGCATTCTGCACTCTACTGTGATTTCTGAAGGAAGCATCTAGCTACACCACATATATCAAGCTTAAAATCCAACTGCTAAGTAGCCTGAAGAAACCAAACAGTTTAAGGATATTAAAGGGACAAAGATGCTTTGTAAAATCAGGGGAAGTTCTAAACATCAAGAAAGACAACACAGTTAAAAAGATTTAAAAATATCTTTTTTCTGTCATTAGTACTCAATTGTCCTATACATCTGATAACACTAAAAGGCTTAGATTGATTAGAAGACAAAATTCTCCCTGGAGCCAGTACTTCTGGCCATGTATTTTGGACACCCACAGGAATTTGCCAGGATGGGATATTTCCGTGCTGGCTCTTCTCAAATTACACTGAGCTTTTCCTATCATCTTACTCCTGAAGTCCCGTTTGTACACATTCCAGCAAACTTTCAGCACATAAACAGAGCAAAGGAGGGAGTTGCGTATCGCCACACTGATGAATATAGCCAGTGGGGTACCAGGTTATCATTTTTTTTCTGCTATGGGAACTTTTAACTGGAATAAAGAATACTCCTCCTTCCACTTAAAGAGTTTAATTCACATTTTGCAGACTCCAGATTTTGATGCAGGTGGAAAGTAAGAAAACTGGGAAATAACATACTCCCCAGAACAGACACACAATCTTCGAGAAGCAACAGGGTGAACATTCTTCCGTAGATATACACAGAAGAAATAGCAAATGGTTTCCATTTTCCCTCCTTGAAATAATTTGGATGATGGTAAAGTTTTTCAAGCCATGAAGCAGCTGGCATTTGTATTTTTGTAATAAAAAGTCTAAATTCTGTTTGAGTACACATACCACCCGATCCCACTAAAACACATGACTAGACATAAGCGTGAGGTTGGAGAAATAGTGCAAAGTTTGCCGCAGAACCCAGAAGATAAGCACAATTTGCCAGACTCAGAGCTAATTTTGTTACACTAATACCATGTCCTTTTTATAGCTTTCTACTGCCTTCAGACATTCTCATGATGATATAGGAGGATCAATGTGGTGACACTATTTTTTTGCCTTTAATGAGCTTAAGAAAATCCTTAATCTTTTTAGTAGAAAAACAACATCTGTTTTAGATTTATGGGCAATTGATAATTATTTTTAAAACAAACAAGACATGTCATCCTTCTTTGAAAGCTAAAATACATTTTCAAAGGGAGCCTCAGTTTTTCTGCCTTCTCTTTAACTTAAATTCATCCTGTGACGCACTCCTGTTGTAAGGCATATTGACATTTATTATTTTTCACATGCAGTGAAACTGAAACACAGAGAGGATATCCTCTGCTAGACGTTAGAATGATCTCTGTGCAACGATTATTGCAGCAGGAATATCATCCGTGATGATGCTTAAAGTAGTGTTATACTCGGATGAGCAATTCCACCTCACAGTTATTCCATCTTTGGATGGGGAAGAATTCTTTTGCGCAGGAAAACGCCACCTTTCCATGTCTCCCCAACAGACACATTCCTAGTTCCTCAGTCCATCATTTGAGATGAGATGAGCATTAAACAGTTCCAAGATTCCTGCTCATTTGAAGGGAAAAAGAGTTCAACCCCTTCCAAAAGGGAGAAAAAGGAGAAAAAAGTTCGATCTGGGAGGATTTAACCTCAGTGTGTGCTTTATAAAAGATCATACTAATATGTAAGATATGTAAACATTATAGAGCAATCAGAAACAAATGAAATGATGAATTCAGTTTAACAATATTCAGCTGCGGTGCAACTGCCAGAAGGCACTTTTTGTTATGAATAGATCATTTGGATGAGTTACAGACCAGATTTCAACCCTGGCGTGTGCTAGGAAAATCGATGTCAAACCATCTAAGATCAGAAGGTATCGGCAGCACATCTGGCAGCCCACAGAAATGAAAAATGTCTTTAAAATACATAATGCTATATAGAACTAACCTAAAGTATGAAAGGACCTGCTTAAATGGCACTAATATGAGATGTGTAAAGTATTTAATTTACTTTAGCCCTTCCCACTTGCCTCTCCCTCTAAAACAAAAACAGGCAAAAAAAAAAGCCACCTCTGCTGTAAACGTCTATGTGGAAAACAGCACAGCTTACCACTTTTAGGCTAACTTACAGCTCATGTAAGTGAATCAAAGGTGTCAGTGCCTTTAATCCAAATTAAATTCGGCTTTCTGGACTGTCATTTGGTACAAGGAGCAGAACAAAACGCAGACCTTCACAGGCGAGAATCACCTAGGCATCCAGCCATCCCATAAAATGAACAAGTCACAATGTGGGATTTATTTTACTTAACTTTGTTTTGCTAGACTGGCCATAATGATCAGGCACATGCTTGTGTTTCCTCCTCAGTTTTATGTAAATGTTACGGTAATCAGAGACAAGATAAAATAAAACAGGCCACACTGGTGAGCACAATTTTATGGAAGCATGAGTTTCAGCAGAATTTTCTCCCTTAGTTGACACCATCTGTTGCTGGTGGAGGCTTACACAAATTCCTTACAATAACACTATCAGAGAATTTGACTATTACCTGACGAGTAAATCTTTCTAATATCAGCATATGTTGCTATATATCCATCTTCTTCCATTTTAATTTCCGCTTCCTAATATTGGGCCTGTGATATCTGGCAGAATGCTAGTATCACTATCAGATTCTCTATTTACTTGCAGTATGCCACAAAAAGAGAAAACCAAATTTCTGTGGAACTATTTTTGACTTACACTCACTTACATGAAAGCAAAATTAAGCCTTCATGCTCCTGTCACAACTTTTTTAGAGTAATCATTCGCTAATGAGAAGCTAGGTCAGAAAATTTGTTTGAAAATCACCTCATTTATCAGCTTCTTTAACCAGAAATTCAGAAGAACAGCTGCTTTTGTTAGGCTAAAGCAGGTATGAAAAAAAGATCTAAGATATTAATAGAGAGTAGGGAAAGAAACAAGGAAAAGCACTGTATCAGTCACCAACTAATAAATGCTCTTTACAGTTCTGGACTTTGATCATTGACAAGTCAAATACTTTCATTAACTTCTCTGCTGACTTTTAACTTTTAACTTTCAAACTTTCTGACTGACTGTGGATTGAGAATACTGACATTCATTCAATTCAGGGGTTTTACATTGATGCATAAAATCCTGTATTAAGAAAACTGTATCATTTTGCTTCTGCTGACAGATGGGTCTTATATAGCTATTCGACCACAACTCTCTGACAAAGAATGAAAGAGATTCATAAAAAAGGGAGAGAATTCAAAGGGAAACCCAAGAATGTTTCATTTCTAGGTTTCTGGTTCAAACTTAGGTCATGGTAATAGCTACTGAATGTGTGATTTAATAACAGCACATTCTGGTGGCATATATATTAATGGGGCGGAGTTGGTGCATATAATTGTATTTGCAGTGAACTGATGTTTACCCTAAAATTGCCATCCTGGCACTATTTCTCAAGCACTAAATGGGCTTAAAACTAAGCTTCCTCCTAACTCTGGAGGCAATTCTCTAGGTTAAGACTACAGTGAGGTCAGTCAACTTCTTAAAATATATTTATTCTTAGCACTAATTACACATTAAACATTTAACAGCATTCAAGCGTTAGCCTGATGTAAAATATATTTAAGAAAATAAGGTCTTGGAACACAAGAAATGTACTTCAGAACACAAAGGAAATTAAAATTGATTAATATTCCAATTGCTATAGGTCATATACCACCAGTAATTTATTTGATTATATTTTAAGCTTACGTCCCCTGGCCATCATCGGTTTGCTATGTAGCTGCATAGCTTGTGGTGGCAAGTCACATAGCTCTCTTCCATGTGACAGGTTGGCATCTCTTGGGCCATCCACAGTGACAGAATTGCTCTGCAATGATATTAAGACTGGGACACAAAAATTTTTGCACGGAGCTAACTTTATCCCACTTTATCCCGCATGGAAGTTACTTGGGTGACCACAGCACAGATACAGAAGGTGGCCGTCAGGATTCTGCCTGAACACATCCGCCCACAGATGGTTTTGGAAATCTGTTTACAAGAAGTTGAAGAATTCTGGTTTAGGTGATGAAATCCCTTTCATAAATACCTTGCTGAGCATAAGCTCCACCATTTGTTGCCAGGCTATGGCACAGGTTTACCAAACCCAGAGACCTGGAAAGGTACTAAACATTAGAGGCTCCCATTTAGTTATGAGAATGGCAACAGAACGAATCAAAGCAAAACAAAATTTTCCAACTATATCTATCTAGGATGTGCAACCAAAAAAAAAAAAAATATTCAAAGCCATCAGGCAACAATTTTGCAGTGTAAGATGCTGCAAGATAAGATTTCTGTGGAGCCAGGCAAGGTTGAAAGAGATCGACTGAAAAGCAGATATCATCCAAACCAGAAAAAATCATGCAATCAAAGGGTTCTGGGCACTGCCCAGAGCATAATCTTAAGGCCATTGAGTGGCCTATAGTGGGAAAGTTGAAACAAAAGCATGTATTCAATATTATTTTTTTGCCCAAGTTGGTTTCTTTCATGTTGGCTGTAGTAAAGACATGCTTTTATGTCATTTGTGTCCCCTCACGGCTTTTAGCCTCATGGGAGGTACATGTAAAGGGTGACCGCTCGCAGCACTAGAGCTCTGGCAGAGGAACGTGTGTCTGTTCAGTTCGCAGGGTCTCAGGCAACTGGCCTGAGGGGTCTCAGAGGAGTTTACACCCAGGAGATATAATTGAGAGACCAAGTGAGAAGACAACAATCCTGCTTCTTTACACACCACGGTAACATTAAGAACACAGGTCCAGCAGCTCAGCAAGGTTCCCAGTGCAGCAGACCCACAGAGGATACGTATGACAATGGTAAAGAGCTTTTTGCTTTTGCTGCTTATTCTGCACTTGGTAATATCACAAACTTGCGTGACAAAAATCAAACCAATCAATCACAACCACAACAACACCCTTAAGTAATAATTACCAGAATTAGAAACACAGAGACGGTATTCATCAACACGCAGACTGGGATCTGACATTTCTGATGATGATTTGGAGCTAGTATTCCAATTCAATCCCTGCTTTAGTTATTTTCCAGGCAAAACTTTCAGTACAACTGAAAAGCAGGAGAAACAGATGAATTTTTAGGGACTACTCTTACCTATTACTCCAAATAGTAACCCTTATGTGAAGGGCGAATGACACGCATGCACAACTATTTCTAATTTTCTCAATTTTCCATAAAACATTAACTGGTCTATAAACTACAGACCAAACAAGGCATGTGATTAATGCCCAGTAAAGAAACCACATTACTAGGGCAGCTCGATTGCCTCATCTCTGAAAATATTTCACGTGAGTTATGTGATGGGAATATATACTGCACAACCTCGCTTTATATTGAACAAGAATTAATTGGAAGAAAACCGGACTTAGATTATTAAATGTTTCCACTGTTAGATTATTTTATTCCAAGCTAAGTAAGGAAAGGTATTTTTTAAATATCTTTCTTAAAATTTTTTAAATCTTATGATTGTTAATGAAACAATATGATCAAACACAACAATTTTAATTACTCAATTTGTACTTAATTGATATTTAAGCATATAAAGAGAAATTCATCTGTATCAGTGCTTCCAGCCTTGGGAGCCAAAAGCTGAACATGCACAAACCAGCTTATCAACCATCAACTTCCATTGCTGTGTTGATTTTTATTGCCTGAAGATCTGGGCTAAGACTTGTACTTAGACACTTAAATAAGCACTCTGGTTTTCAAAAAAAACCCCATTTCCCACACGTTTCTGGCTCAGGAACTAAGAACATGAAGCCAGCTGTTCAGGTATCCAAAGGTGGACTTGAATACCTACCCTTAGTAAGGTTGGCCCTAGTTTTTTAGTGTCTATAATTAAGAATGCTAGCAAACGTGCATACAGGTGAGAGACACCTCTTCACACAAAGGACAGTAGGTACTTAGATACAGAAGAAGAATGGAATACGCCTGCACTGCATGTTCATGTTCTTCATTTCCTAAAAGCAGGGAACAAGAGAGTTCTTGATGTTAGCACTTTGTCTCTAAGAACATCAAATTAGCTTCAAAAGCTGAGAACTGGACATGACTTTACTAGGCACGTTCCTCACTCAAGGGGGATGGACCACATACTCAAACATTTACTGCTTTAAAACTAATCCACCAGCAGAAATTACAATGCAGGATTTGAGCGTTTCCCCTCTTAACCAAAGCATCTTGGTTATCAAGAGTTGAACACATCAATTAAAATGCTGCTTAAAGCCAACAACAACAAAAAAAATTAAATTTAGCAGAAAAAAAACCCGTTTTACTCAGCTGTATTTTATTTCACCTTTTAAAGTGCAATAGATCAGGCAAGAGGTCACAGGCTGCACTTGTATAAGCAACTTTTCTGGAGCTGCCACCAGACACCAGTTTGAAGTTGCATTTCTGAGAAAACCTTCTGACAATGGATGCTGTGGGCCAGAACTAACTCACTGTACCCCTTAACAGAGCAACAGACTCCTCTATGTGGTGGCCCATTTTTAGAAAACGGCCAGGTCCAACCTCTTCATCTGAGCTGACTGTGGGTATTCGATGCTGTTCTTCAATATGCTGCATCAGTTTTCAGCCAATGGTATGTACGGTATTGGTACGTCTTCGGGTACAGCCACATGAATAAATTATTATGGGCAAAAGTAGGAGGTCAGTTGCCCGGCAAAACCACCTCTACTCATCATCTTTCTGTGGTGTATCGTGTGACAGATCCCAGGGACCTCGCACATTCCACAGGAAACCAGGGGCAGGAGTGCTACTGCAGAGTTGCTGACATTGTGCAAATACACACTATAGATTATTCAGTTAATTTCTTCATCTGCCTGTACTCTTATTACTTGATCATACAAAAGGATTTAAAAATCTTTTTTTCTTTTTTTTTTTTTCTTTCTTAACACTGATTTTATGAGAGAAGCAAAGCCAGACAACTGAGATTTGTTTTAAAAAGAATAATATTTTTCACATTCTGAAATTCTAACATTTTCCTGAGGGGGAAAATATGGTACTCACCTCTCCTACTGCAAACTTTTGACTTCCTCTCTTTGCACTCAAAACTCCAAATTCAAAAGCAGAATATAAAAATAGGAAAACATGAAAATTCTATTGGAAACAAAATGCTCTCCATTTTGTTTGCCTTATTATTATCTATTTTAAAATGGTGAAATGTTAATAAAATACCATTTCGCTGCCAAAAAAAAAGTATTTTTATAAATCTCCTTTTCAGCCAGGAAAAGATATTAGTAAAATGAGAGACAGAGAGAGAGAAGAAAATTTCAAGCACGATTAAATCAAATAGGGGGAGTACTAGAGTGTGTGCTCCAGTTCAGAAATGGTACTGAAATCCAAACAAGGGACAATACTTAGTCACCAAACTCTCACAAGGCTACCAGCAATGTCCTTGGAGCTCCTTCCCATTCAAACAAATCTTCTCCAAGCTCTACATATGTACTGCTCCCCCGTACTTTTTGATAAAAGCATGAGACACCCTACCACCTATATTCTTATTATCTCACTGTGTGCCATAATAAAGGAGTTGTGAGGAGGACTAGAGATATCACAAACATGAGATCAATGACCCACTGTTTAAAAGCAGATGACACACCACAGAAAAAAAGTGCAAGAAAGTGTTAGGAGATGCAATGCATCTCTCAGCCACCTCAATTTATCTCTGCTCAGGAGCACTCTGGCCACAGAAGCAGAGAGGGACACATCTGAACAATGTGTTCTTGAAGTCATGTTTCAATTGTTTGCTGAATTGTGCCTGCTGTTGGCAAAAGACAGAAGCTGTAGTAGGACATGAGTCTTTGGAAGTTGGCCACTTAAAGGCATAAGCCAGAAGAGGAGCACGGCTTAATGGTATCGGTATCAGGAGCATTAAGTAATCACCCAACCATGTTACCTGTAGCCACTCTGTGAGACAAAAAATTAGAGAGCGGAAATATAAAAAAACCAGTGTTCTGGAATAGATACAAACTTCTCAACCTCATCTACCACAGAGAGCTGGTAGATGCCTGCCAGCAATCTCCTGACCATCAAGTGATGACTTTACTGACCCACTGGGAGCAGCAGACTCTCATGTTTGCATTCATGAGGGTAATCCACTCATGAAGCACTAAAAACCTGTGACTCACATGTATGAATTAGGGTCACTCACCTCATGTGTGATGAAAGAGAATGGCAGCTTGGTGTTGGGAAGCTCTGCCATCTTGAAAGTTGGATCCTGAGACTCCTGTTACAAAGGAGCAAGTCCTGAACACTGGTCAGGTAAAACTGAAACCAATGACCAGAAAATCTGAAAAATAAAGTCTATCCTTCAAATTGAGCAGCAAGCAAAAAGACCAAGATGATAGAAAAGTACTCCTGAGATCAATGAGCTGGAGAGGCTGCTTGGGATCCAACAGATGATCTTCTAAAAGATATCATAAACTGAAAGGTGTTAGAGAGATACATGTACTTGTTTTCTTTGTAAAAGAATGATGCTGTTTTCTTTGTCGAAAGAGTTTTATGAGTAACTGCCTGATAGTTGAGACACCGGACTCAAGAACCTTCCCCAGAAAGGGGCTGGAGCAAGTGGACCAAACAGCTTCTGTATCAGTACAAGGGGAGGCCAGGAGGGCCCAGGAGTAGTTTCAGATTAACAGTTAGGTCAATTCAGAGTCATAGATGAGACAAGTCTCCAGGAGATCACAACAGGAGCAGATGTTATCCAGCTCTAGAACTGTCCCTGGGTTTTCTCTCCCCAGACACAGAAAAAAAAAAAAAAAAAGAGTGGTGTCCTCAACAGAAAACCTGCACCCCTGTAAGTTTTTAGTCCTTGAGTGTGAGGTTAACCTCCTGTGTTTATTCCAGGAGACAAACTTGGAACTAAGCCTGGGACAACTTGAGAGTTTCAGCTCTGGAAGAAGTTAAGTAAGAATGAATTCATGGGTAATCATTCCAGATTCATTCAGTGTTCACCGTTCCATCTGACTAAATCAGAGATGCAAGGACTTCAAATGTTTTATCAGGGATGCTGACTGAATGCTCAGCTTTGAAAGAAAACCTTTAGTAGATGACTTTTGACTCTTCCAAGCTTGAATGTTCACATACATTTACTTCTGCCTTTTATCAGTATCCATTAACACTAAACATATTTTACATTTCAGTTTGGGAAAGTATACAACAGGCACACAGTAGCATATCATCCTTTTCTTTGTACTTCCAAAGGTCAAGGTTTTTTACATAAATTGGCAAAAAAAAGACCTTTCATCTGTTAAATTGTTTTCAAGATCCAAAATAGAAAAAAAAAAAGCCCACAGTCGTGATGGGTTCAGAAGCTTTTTGCTAAGCACTTAAGCACTAGCAGTTCTGCATTGATTTATTTTATTGTTTTATTTAGTGAAATGTCTGGATACAGATACACAGATTAACCTTTTTCTTTTTGCTCATATTTACTGTGTCGCCTTCCTTGAAACGGGAACTACAAGTGTTTTGATAAATGGGCTGAAAGGTTGTCTGGTTACACCATAGCTTCTACTTGTGTCCTCGGCTGAAATGCTATTATGTACCCTTCTAAAGCAATGCTGCTCCATGACTCACAGCAGTTACTTCTGTGCCTCTCATAACAATAGCTCACTGGGGATATAGGGCCTCAAATGAGCTAGAACAATTTATACCACCCATTTATTTTTACTTCTCTTCCAATGATAGATACTCACTGTCACAAAACGCCAGTTTATGTGACAATTATAAATCTTCCAGCACAGACAACTAACTGCAGGCCATTTTAAATATTCACTTTGTAACACTACAATTTGCTGCTATGGTAAATTAAATTCCTGAAAGCTCTTCTCAATGTTTAAACAAAATAAAATCAAAAAGCCAAACCAAAGATTCATATAGCCCACTAACCTGTTGTTAATAGTAGTCAGTAATAGATGGCTTAGGGAATAGGGTAAACGTACAATAATTCTTCCCCAGAATGTCCTCCCAGCCTCCAGAGAACTGAGGTTCAAGCAAATTCCCGTTCTTACTTCCAATCAACACAAGAGACCAAGTCTTCAAAAGCGACTGTCTGAGATTGCAAACAAAACACATTTTTTCATGAATATTAGCAATCTCTCAGTAAAAAGCTCCATTTGTGCATTAGAAAATAATTTACTATAATGTTGACTTGTAGACCAGTGTAAGACTTCTACAAGAACACTGGACACTTTTTAAGTGTCTCTGAATTATTCCTTTAGCTCACAGCCCTTCAAATTCAGTTCTGGTTCCTAAATAAACACTCCTCAGACACCACTTGCAGCACTATCTTATTTTATGGGACCAGTAAAACCTCATCCCAACCTGAAAGACTGGGAACTGTGCATCAGAACAGCTCTGTCACAAATACCACTGGATGCTGCACCTCATTTACCAGATACAAAACCAGCTCCACCTCCAAATGATACTTAAGCATACCCCTCCAAGGCTCCCAACCAAACTCTGTGTATTCCAAGGCATGGCCAGTCCTTGTCACTGTGGCTAGAAGACAGCAGTGTGACCTGCTGGGCCAGCACAGCAACAGAGGGTCTCCATAAAAGGTTTCTAGCACTGACATCTTCCCAAAAAGCTGTCGGCAGAACTGTCAATTGTAGGAAGATATGAGCTATCCTGTCTCTTACCCTTTCCTGGAGACTGTATTGTAAGATCCTTGTTCTCTCTCAGAAAGTATTTTCATAATTCTTTCCAATATACATGGTAAGGAGTCCAAATCTTGATAACCCAAATCCAGTCAATTCATTGTACCAGATGTTGACGGTCCTGAAGAACTTGGAGCTTAGTAGCTGATGTGACAGAAATTCAAGCAAGGGTAGGAAAGGAATCTCAGATGCGGCATTTAACCAGGACACTTGAGGGTTTTTTTGCAGGTAGGTATTATTCCTGCCTTTATTATTTACAGGGGCAGAACTGTTCTTCAAAACCTGCAGTTCTTACTGCAATCAATGGGCAATACCAAGGAAAACCAAAATATTTCAAATGAGTTCTGGTGTATTTATCCACTCTGGATGCTGTTCCTACATACCTTAAGGCCTTCATTATTTATTTATAACTGTATTTATAATACAGTTAATTTTAGATTTATTTTCCTTTTTCACCATTAGGTAAGTATTCCTTCTGTATTAGTGAAGGCCACTACCAACAATAGTATCCTACTTGCAGGTAAAATAAATCTTCTGCAATACCCCAGAGTTACTGGAAGCAGATTTACATTATATGGTATATGCTACCACACACTACTTTAAACATATTTTTAAACATTTGAATAACTAAATGGGTAAATCCTGAGAACCTTACTTGGTGTTTATTCAGCCCTTACTTACTGAGACAAACTCCCGAGGACTGAGTAAACACTGAGAGAGGACCTCAGGCCTTCACCCACACTTATAAACAATGAACTCAGCACAAACTGTGATTCCCGACTGACGCTGGGAGAAAAGCAGCAGCTAATGCTTCTCCTCATTTTGCTTCCAGAACGATTATATGAGAAGAGATTTACTTTCTCCCTAATAAAACTAGTCCCATCTACAATCTTCCTCCACCCACAGCTGGAGCAGCAACAGGAAACTTAGATGAAGAACTACTGATTCATGAGAGGATGAATAAAATTGGAAATGGAGAAAAAAAGCCTTAGTAAGAGGCCTACTGCCTAAATACTGATGAAGTTTGCCTAACTGGGAGATTTGTTGCTGTTAGGAAAGTAAAAATATACTTAGAAATAGCACTGCATCTATATCACCTTGGACCATGTAGTCCTTAATACCCAGCACTCGCATATCACACTTTTCATTAGAAAAACCTCTGTCTATACAACTTCAGTTTCACACTCATATTGCAACAATCTGACAGAATCATACAGCAAACCAGCAACACTAAACAAAATCTGGGATTTTGACTCCGAAATCCACGCTACTTATTGCAAATATGGCTAATTCCAAAATTTTAAAACTAACAGAAAACTATTAAGTTGTTTTTCATACATTTATTGTATTCCCTTGAAAATTCTATTTAATTGTTTCAGGGCCCAGAGACAAGCCAACTGATGACCAAGGACATCCCTTATCATATCTCATTTCATTTGTATGTTAGTTATTCTTCTACAGTTCAGTTAAGTTCTTGTAAGAAAAGGAGCACAAAGAGGAGTCCTTTTTGTTCATCATGAGATCTAGACACACACAAAAAGCAGGCTGTTCTATAAATTCATGCCTACTCACAAAAAGATAAGCAAGGGATCTGGAAAGGCCATTCATTATATATAAATATGCTTGTGATGGGAGAGAAATCCCCTACCCAGCTCTCCTCACAACAGAGCACTCCACGAAGACACTCGGGTTTGCTCAAGACTGTGCTTCAGGCTAGTACATTCTTCTGGGTCTAGAGAGGAGCAATCAGATTTGGTTAGTTCCTAGTATTAAGGAGAGTGTTGTACCTGTCAAATCTCATACCATCACTTTGACTAATATAGAAAAGGAAAGACAAAAATCTTCTGTTACAATGAAGGGCTGCTGCTGAGGGACTTCCGTGAACAAAAACAAGAATAATGATACATAAAGATCAAATCAAAATGAAGGTGCTTTATCCTCAATGGAGTGATGCTATGCGATCCGAATATCAATGAAAGAAGATAATTTTATAACTTTCCTGGCTACAGAATCCAGAACACAATCTCCTTCCTAACAACCGAAGAAATAAAATCCCCAAAACCATATTAAAATATACAACTGTTATAGTTCGGAAATAAAGGTGCAAGGTGTTACCTCTTAGAGCTAGATCTACTAATAGGTAACCCTCAATCCCACTCTGCTTTAAGGAGAGAGGTCCAAATTTGGCACCCAGTATTTCCAGAAGCCAGAGCAAATAGTCAACATAAGAACGTATGAAGCTCAGTCTTTCTTGCTTGCTCTTTCTATAAGAAAAGGAGTGAGGAGGAGGAGAGGAACACTATTAGCAGTCAGACCTGAAGGAAGCCTTTGTATCCATTGTGCTCATATTAAAACGAATAGAAAATCCAAGGAAGGAAGAATATCCAAGGATCTCTGGTTTACATACTGTTTATCATACAGTGCAATACACTATTGTCTGTAGCGTATAAATGCTGTCATTTCAGAACACAGAACTTGCAACATACAAGGCAAAATTTCCAACTAAGATGTCATACACAATTAAAAACTTACTAACTATGAAGTGCCTCAGTCTCCCACCTAATAAAGCTGGAATAACGGTTCCTGCTCTCTTAGCCCATTCATTCACTGTTGCAAAGAACCCCGAGACCAGCAAAGAGAAGACACTGCAGAAGGGCTTAGTGCCACAGATCTGACACCCTCACCCGTGACTGTTCACAGGTAACCGCAGTATGGAAACCACCCTGTCTGCTGGCATTTTCAAAGCCAGTGTTTTCACTGAGACATCTCTAGAATATCAGCCTTCCTGTAGAATCCAAGCAGAATATTGTTCAAAGCATTTGCACTGTCCATGTCTATTCTTTGAGTCTTTGAATTCAAATGATCTAACAAAAGGGAAGGAGAGTTGACTGCGCGGTTTTCTGGACGCGTTCCTAAGCATTATCTAGTTGGTGTACAAGGGAGATTGTATTGCTTTCAGCTACATTCCCTCCAACAGGTTGATTACCAGCAAAGCCATGGGGTGCGAAACTTGTCTCTGACAGGCATTCACTAAATAGGAACGTTCCATTCTCCCAGTCACCAAGGCATACCTGAGTTTTGAATTATGTCAGGCCAGGAACAAAGGCATCTTGCTCATAAGAAAAACTTTTAATAACTCATTTACTGAGAAAGCCTCCCTTTCATCTCTGCCAAGCTTTAGGAAAGGCTGGGAGGCAAGCAGAAATAAACATTATACAGACTCACCACTGCTGGCTCTAAAGTAAACTCTCCAACTTCCTATTTACATTTCAAGATCTTAAGCTTTGTGGTTTACTAGTTCTGCAAGTAAGTGCTTTGGGTTTTGGAGGCTGCCTGCACATGATCTCCCACCACTACTGAAGCCTTCCTAGCTTTTATTAATATAATAAGGAGGTCAGAAATGCAACAATCTTTTATATACCCTGCTAGCAGAAATATTTTACTTCTCGCCTTTTAAAAACAAAGCAAACCAAACAAAGCATACAATGTCAAATTAATGCCAGCAAAGGGGATATTACAGCTTTGTTTGTTTCTTTTTCAAACCAAGGATGCTAGAACACAGAACGAGACAGTCTCATTAAAAAGGGTGTGGAGGACGTCTTTGAGGGACAAGTAGAAAGCGGCAATTTTATGGATATATAACCCTTTCTAAGGCCATGGGCTCAAAAAGCACCTAAATAGACTCTGTGACCTTTTCCTCAGAAGGCTAAATCTGTGTGCGCTGAGGACGGGCAACCTGTAACAACAGTCGCGAAGTAAATGTGGTTTTCATTTCATGCAGCCCTCTCCGAATGTAAAATGTCTTCATTAGTTGGGAAGTCAGCACCACGACTGCTGCCAAATGCAATATATAAGCCAGCAGAACTGAACTGAATGAGGACAGAGCGAGGGAGAGGTTCCTGCGATACTAATTTATTTCTCCCATTTAAAAGACGCTGGCTCTGTGACTCATGTGCAGAACAGGCCTTACAGAAGAGTAGAATATTAAAAAAACAAGAGGGCAGGCGCTTATCAATTTCATAAAGCTCGCATAGATCATTTCAAAAACTTGTTTAGGCTGCCCTAGCTTCAATAGGTTTTTATTTTCTTTTATTTACTTTGTTGTTTGGGTGTTTTTTTTTCCCTACTGCATCGCTCCCCCTTCTCCCCGCTCGCCTGACCCTCCCAAACCCAGCCCCTTTCCCCTGGTCAGGAGAAGGACAAATCACTGCCTTTGCTAAACCCTGGGTCAGGGCCAGTTGGCACTTGGACGCGTTGCCCTGGGCTTCTGGCCCCGTCCCCTCGGAGACTGCACGTTTCGTGTCAGGGATGCATGTGCAGCGGTGACGGAGGAGCGCGAGGCTGAAGTGCCGCACGCAGTCCTCCGACTCGCTCTCCCCAGACACATCGCTCGGTGCCATCCCACCACATTAAATATAGCTGGCGACGCCAATTACCAGCCTATTTAGTCCCCGCAAGTTTTCCCCTCATCGCAGACGATTTCAAGCAGCTGAGGAGTCCCTGTGTAGTAATTACTCAAAAGTCTGCTGCTCTAACAACGTGGCATGTTCTGAAGAGGAGACTCTCGTATCAGAGCCAAAATATACTGAATCCACTTGCTGGTCTGGCTCCCACCGAGATTACAGAGATCAGGCCATGAGAACACTTCGAGCCAGCGTGTCTCTGCAGCCTCCACTCCAGGATGTACTGCGAAGGACACGTACTGTGCATGCTTTGGGGGTGGAAACGTGCTTTACACTCTGTTTGTGTGAACAAAGCTGGCAGCTTGGGCGGATATTGTGGAGCAAAGAAGCTCTATTGTGTTTGCCAGTCATCACGAGAATCAAATGAACAAATTTAGAATAAGCAAATTGGGCTGAAGTTCCTTTAGAAGAAAACAATCAAAGACTAGGCAGGCTTGGTAAAAGAGAGTATGGAATATTCTTCCTGAAATAATTCATAGTAAACACTGAGACAGAAGAACGATCTGCCCTTTTTGCTGTTTGTGTAGTTGCTCATGCTCTGTCTTTTAGATCATGTAGTAAATCTGATAAGACAGAAAATAAATAACTTGTGCCTCTCCAATTTTTTAAAAAAATGACTAAATTATAAGCTTCCAACCACATACACATTATCACCCGGGGAAAAGAACTGCACACCAAGCCAGGTGAGTCAGTTCCCAATGACAAGAGTCAGAGTAGTAACAAAACAGATGCAAAGGAAGAAACTCCATCTAAACCTGAAAAGATTCCCTGACAAACCCCAAAAAGAAGTTTTAAGTACAGAGAGCTGCTAAAGAAGAAGGAATGACTGAAGAACCAAACAGACCACATAAATGAAGATAGGAAAAATTGTAAGAGACTCTGGATAGGAAGGAACATAAACCTTGTACATTTGGGACTCAAAATGCCAGCAAATTCAGCCCCCCCTGCCTCAGTAAGCTGAAATCACACCAGGCAATGTTCCCATCAGAAGCTTCTCTGCCTACTTCCTTCAGCTGTGAATCCAAAAAGGTGTTAGAGCAAGAATGACAAATGTTTTCATAATGGAACAACTGTTCTGGGACAAGTGCAAAGCAGAACGCTGATCTCTAAGTGAGCCTAATTCTCTACAAAATAGAAGTGAGAGCTTATACACATTTGATGAACGAGGCTATTTTATGTGGATCTCTCCTACTTTATTCAATGTGCATTAATAGCACAAATCCCATACACATACAAGATTAGCAAGGACCCCATTCAGCAGATAAGAAAAAGCAAAGATGGGGCATTGCAAAAGAAGATCCCTGCCCTCTCTCACAATGGGCTTCAATAGTTCTGAGTCTTGCAGCTCTGTGCATCTTATCCTCCTTGTCCTCCATAAAAATCCTAGTCTGAAGGAAGGGTCACTATGCCCTAGTGCCTCCAATAACCCTCAGCACTCTCGATATTCACACTCCAGAACTATCATTTATTTCTGCTTCCATTTTAAATTACTTCAAATTCCTTACACAACCTCCGGCTATGAAAAACCAGTCCCAGTCTGGTCCCAGCCTGCTAGGTGTGACAAAAGCTTACTCAAACCTGTAGTCTCTTCGACAAAAACTTTACAGTCCAATGATTAATTTTACTTCAGGAAAAAGAAAATATTTTATTATGTGAATTTAGTGCCCACAAGAAGAATGCTATGCTGATATCAAGTACAGGAAACTGCAAGATTTATCTACCAGGAAGAAGCAGCAGTACTGCTAGATCACCTGCTCCAAGGAATACTAGGAATTTTCCGTGTACAAGTGCCCTGTCACAGGGCTTATTCGTGTTATGGGTTTGCTGTTTGCTAACTGGCACCCGAGGGCTAAATCAATTCTCAGTGGTTTTACACATCTGCAGAAGGGCAGGCATGTTTGTGTTCAGGGCTGGGACAAGATAATACAGATCTTTGTACCTGAAATTCCCCCGATCACATAAAGGTTTCAGAAGAAAACAAAGGAATTTTGAAACCTTTAAAATATCCCATAAAACCCGTAAGACACTGGCAGGAAGACAGGCTTTTAGGGGAACCAATTACCTTATTCCCAGAAGTTAGGGCATGTCTGTTAGACCCATGCAAACTACTAGTTAGGAATACATGCAGGCTCCTATTTCGATGCCTCAAACCTGCTGCTATTTTCCTGTGAAAAACTACTCACACATTTTGTGTAGTCGTCATGGCTACACGAGGAAAGTCTCCTACAAATTCCAAAATCAAATGTGGGTGCTGGAGCTTGGAGAGCCCATCTGCAAAGCGCGATGACACGCAGCAGCCCCCTCAGAAAAGTCACCCACCCAGTACCCGTCACTTGAAATACCTGCACCGCACAGACAGATCAAACCCGCAGCAAATGAATCTCAGCCTCAAACTGAGGGACAATCCTCCACAAGGAAAAGGGCAGCTTATTTGCCATTCCAAATGCAAATTCTACCAATGACTTTTGCTAGGGTAAAAGAGGCAGCAGAGAATCATGTAAAATGAATAACTGTCCAAAAATATTCAGAAAACCGTCTTTTCTTTTCATTTTCCTCATGGATAATGGATAAGCCCTGAGGTAGCACTGACTTTCGGCAACTACCAACTCAGACCTGGACTTGGATCAGTAACCTAATTACAACATGCTTTTTGTTTCTTTCATGAGCTACTCAAGTATCTCAACAGAAACACAAAATGCTTTGTGTGTGTCTGATTACCCCAAACTGTCAGTGGTTAATTCCAAAGGAGCATCCTCACTTAAAAATGGTAGTTCTACCACAAATTAAACTATTATAGCCATGAGTAAAATTAGGTTTTACATTTGTACTTTCTAAAATATCAAAGGCATGATTAGCAAAGTCTTTTGTTCAAGATCTCTAGAGTCCTTGAGGTAATGAAAACTGGGTCATGGAGCAGTTTCTCTTGAAGTTTAAAGTAAATGTTGCGTTCAAGCAATACCTGCTCCCATGACTCATGGAGTTTTCGGTCTAGAGAATGGAAACACTGTACAAACACACATACACCGACAGTAGTACCCCTGCCCCCACCAAAAAAAAGGGGGAAGAGAGGGAAGAAAGCAAGGCACAGCAGATGATTTTGAACAGTTTCCTGTTACAATCCCTTGAAAGAAAGCCAACCGTACTTTCACCCTGCTTTCTGTTTTCTGAATTTCTCCTGACAGTTGACTCTTTCGTTTGCCAGAACCACAACAAAGGACGGCCTTGAGTTTCCACACAGGCCATTTTCTCCCTCTCTCGTCTCTGATCATCTCACAAAGGTATTATTGTTGCTGGCTCACTGGGGCTCAGTGCACCTGAGGCAGATCAAAGGCACTTTTTAATGCCCGCCTGACCACACAGGTCTCTCTCCCACTGCATTAAATTAAACTCGATGATTAATCTCTGTAGCCCTGAGGGTCCCTTGGTGCACAGGGAGAGAGAAAATATATATTTCTATCAAAACACAAGTATAATATACTTTCATTTTATAGCCCTAATTAAAAAAAGGAACAGCTAATTTCAGCCAAATGCAGCTGCATATAGGTCTCATTAAAACACAAATACAACTGCTCTGTGTGCTCTGTATTCACTTCATGCACTCTATGCAGGTAATAGATAAAAGAAGGGTAAAACAAAGTCCTTTCACAGATTAAATCCAGAGTTTAGAATTTGCTTATTGTCTGCTGGCTAGAGATTGTTATACCTCTGAGCAGATGAGTGAAGGAAGGCAGTTAAGGAAATGATTATAAAATGCTGAGTAGTTACCTTAAACAAAAATCTACTTAAATCTCACCAAAAACTGCACAAGCATCTATTCCTGAGTTTGCACTCCAGGGATTAAGAGCCTTAAAAGGTTCTACCTTGTCTGTGGTGTGCAGCCTCTGTATGACTTTGGGATTGCTTTAATGGCAGAACATTGATTAACTTCAACATGGACTTTATCGTGTCACATTTGCTACATTAGCACATTTAACAGAGCCACATCTCTCATGGTTGTGGAGTATGCACATAAAAAGTGCCATTAAAGTGTTGATACTGATATGCTGTGCTCTATTTCGGGAAGCAAAACAAACTATAGTTGTGAACTGGGCCTACGTTAACACTTACCAATATACGTATATTAAAAATTAATAAATAAGCACACACATGCCCTCCTACAGGGTCGGTTATACTAAAGGAGTAAGTTAGAGCCAGCTGGCCCATTTCCAGCTGCTCAACATTGCCCCTAGACCTTTTGGGGAAACTCTCTGAGAGCCCCTCAGCTCATTTGGGTCCAGTATTATGTCTCTATTAACCCAACTCATCTTAATGATTTAAACTAACGCAGGTAAATGAAACGGGTTAGGAAGAGTTCAGACAAACAGCTTCCTCTGAAAAGGCAGATATCTCCAACCAAAAAAAAGGAAATAATAAAAGTAGTGGAAGGCTCGAAGGGTGACTTCTTCCCCAGAGGTGGTATTCGCAGGGTGCCCTACCTGCACCATGATAGACAAAGGTACCGGTGTAATTTTTCAGAGACTGAGTAAAGTACGACTGGTGGAGTTTGAGGTTTGAAACTCCTGTTTAGGAAGGAATCCATGTATATTCCAATTGGTCTACAGGATTTAAGCTTTCATTAAATGCTCTGCTTCACAATACTGGGATTATTCACATCTTTAAATTCAATCATGTGCTTAAATGCTTTGCTGAACTATAGTCCATGTGACAAGACCACCATTTATTCATGCTCAGGATCACCATGTATTCATGGTGTTACTACGAAGACAAATTAACCTACTCTTAAGCCTGGCATTTTATTATCAGCTTCCTTTCTTTTTCTCCACTGGAGATCGCTCTCCATGAAGCATGTTAGTCCTCTCTAAAAAACTCTCGCACTCCCATTGCCATTTCCTCATTTAGGAAAAATCCAAACTATAATCAGTCTAAATTTAAGACCAAAATTAGTTTTAAATAAAAAATGTGGCAGAAAAGGGTACTTATCTAAATGGAATGCTTTCAGACTCATACATTTTAAAAAGGTATAAATTTCAAAAGCAGACACTAAATTTTAATTGCAATCTCAGAAAAAGCTTTTGTATTAATTCACTGAGAAAAATTAGCAACGTGAAAATTGCTTATCAGGGTTTTTCTTTCTTTTTAGTCATGATACATATCATAATTCTATACATCATGGCAACTTTCAGAGGTAGAAGGATTTATATTGATTAAGTGAAGAGGTGGGGGAGAGGGGCTGTGACTGAAGACATGCACTCCTTCTCTAAAGACACTATTCTGTAACACATTAGTGACAGACTTGTCACGGATAACTCAAGCTCAGAGTCCTTGGCTCAGATTTCAGGCTGCTCTTTAAGCCACTCTAGCATTGTGGGTTTTACTTTCCATGTCATTTTTCAGTATTGATTTCTACTACTATTAAAGTTCTTGCTTAATAGCAAATGCACAGTAATATATAATTAATATCCAAAGGTAAAGATAGAGTTACCAGAAAAATTTCAAGGAAAAGGACGAGAAGGACAAAGGTCATTTTTCCCTTCTAAAACATTGGTTAGTATATTCTGTACAAATTAGGATTGCGCATACAACCTACCCCCATGTGGCATGAAGATGTTCCACAGATCATAGCAACTCGGGATGTAATTGGCTGGTTCTCACATGGCAGGTTATGTCCTTTCACATCTGCTCCAATTACTCCTATTAAAATAAAATTAAAATTCTATTTTAGAGAAGAGCAAGCTAATTCTCACAAAACAGAGCTTTACCGCACACAAATAAGTGCTGGGTATCTCACAACAACACCACAAATTAAAAAAAAAAAAATCTATTTAATCAATAAAATGTTCATGTTTATCATCATAATTTTTAAATGTTATGTTGACTACAACCTAGCCTTTATTCTTTTAGGTAGTAGAGTAACATGAAGAAAGGCAGTGCGGCACACTGCAGATATGTTTATTTGTTCACAGTTTATCAGGCATATACTGTATGATGTGTTTTGACAGGGGATGAGTTGGAGAAAGGGGTAACTTGGCAGGAGACTGGAAGGCTGCCAGTTTTGTTGTCTCGACTGATGCTGCTGTTCTGTCCATGTCAGACAGAACCATCCGAAGGAAGATTACTCCTTCCCTTAGAGGAACTGTGCTTGGCTCTGAGGAGCTTCTGCGTGCAGGACAGGACAGGACAGGATGGAGGACAAACTCAGCAAGGACTCAGCCTGCAGCAGAAACATATACCCAGGAGATGCCAGAGAGAAGCCAGGAGCTCGCTGACAGAAGCGGGAGACCTACAGCCGAGCTTCAGCGTGCATCACACCAAGCTTAATTCACTTAAGGGGAGGCTAAAGTGGAAATCCTGCCTTCTGCCTTCTCCTCCTCCTCTCCTAGGCTGTGCTCTTTCATCAGGTTGTGCTGCACCCAGCAAAATGCAGCGGCCCAACAAGTAATATCCTTTTGTTTGTCTATTTTTTTTCTTGAGCATTACTTTTTGATTGGCAAACTGGTCACCAGATACATCTGCAATGTGCAGTCTGGTGACCGGTTTGCCAATCCTTCTAAACAAAAAAAAAAAGTCTCTTTCTCCTCACTGTAGAAGGATGAGGAAAGCATTTGCTGGACGTTGTAAAAGATGCCAAGTGTTACCACTGGTTCGTATGCTACACTTCATTAACAACTTCTTCGTTAGGCCACCACTGCAAGATTCTGTTATCAAAGTGGTCTGTCTGGGTTTGTATTATCGTGATTGCCATGATTACCATGGTATTACCATGGTTGGAAGTTACTTAAATAATTAGAGGGCTAAAATTTTAGAGTCTTACTTCCCTTTATCCTAGCTGGCTTGTAACTAGCTAATAGCACAGTTTTCATACACAAAGTATTTGTAAGGAACAAAAGAAAGCTAGAAGTATGGCTTCTACCTCTTAGGCTTTATTTTTCCCTGCTCAAACACAGACACACATGGGTTCCTTTTATGAATTTTGGACAGGGTTGTCTAAAAGGCAATTTCCAGTACAGTGTGTTAGAATTTCTTAAAGGACTTCAAAATATTGTTCACACTTCAGAGGTAACAAATCTATTAAAGTGAATTGTCAGCATATGTTGCAAATGCATTTTCATAAACAATAAAAAATTGAAGAGTCTCATACTTAGATATTTTTTAAACACTAAGAAAACATGCATTCTGCAAAATATTCATTCTGTGCCTTTTTGAAATCAGTGGGATTTTTTCAGTGGCTTTACCAGTGTTTAGAGCTGTTAGAGTCTTCCTATTTGTGATTAACTGAAGTCAGGCAGCAAATAAGTCTGGAACATTCTCATAAGAACGAAAGCTTAGATATTTAAGTCGCTAAAAATAATTTAATTGCTGTGGTAAGTCACTTTCACCTTTAACTTAGTTGGAATTTTTCATACTGCAAGACAGACTCCAAATCTTTTGAAGATTCTCAAGAGGGACCGAGGAAAAGGAGCCTATATACCACAGAAACTGTAGGAGAGATTTTATAAAAGCAGGCAATGCTTACAATACATCCTTTTGGATCTCTTCCACAGCGACAAAGTATCTTAGATACTGTATAATAAATTGTTACTTTTTGCTGAAACAATGCTGATGTCTTTTGAATAGGTGCAATGTAAACATCATTTTTCAAAGGCCAGTCCCAAAAGACTGACCTCCCATACTCACATTTTTATCCGTAGGCTCTTTTAAATTGATACAGTAGGTCAAAATGTAAGACATAACTACTCAGCTTTCAGATTTTTACTTTGCCATAATAGGTATCAGATGGACTGATTCAGGAGTCATAGATGACCTCCACAGACATACCTATTACATAATTCTTTATCTTTACCTTATTTTACTCAAAACTTTGAAGCCTTCATAAACTTCGGGAACATGTCCAGCAACAACACACTTTATAACCAGTCAAAAAGCAGATCTGAACGGCGTGTCAAAAGTTATTACCACTGAAAACAAGATGTCCATCGTGTCATTTTGTTTAGCCCGCAGCATACAAAAGAGCCCTTTCCGTTACTCTGCTGTTAGAGACTATTTTTAAAATAACCAGCAGACTGTGTTCAAGAATAAGAATAATGACACCCACTGGATGTTGTCTCACAAACTAGTCTAATGCTTACTAATATCCTTCAAACGAATTGTAAACCTCACTATTTCAATACAGATCACAGCAGGGTAAGCACTAAAACACACATCAGTTTTACATCAACTACAAGAATTACTTATTTCCAGTATTTTCCCATTTTAATTGAGTTTCAAATCTCTTTTCTCTATTGTCCTTTCTCCTGTGCCCCTTTTATCATAATTAAAATTTTAATAGGCTTTAGCGCATTGCCGTCCTTAATCTCTTTTAATTAGAACACAGTTTCACTTCCTAATTCTATTATCTGTGTTCTCCTTTTGCTTTTCTGTTTTTCCTTCAGGGTTTTCAGCTCTGTATTCTACACACTGTAGGTTAAACTAGACTAGTTTTAAATTAGACTAGATTTAGGTTCTCATTATTAAGAGCTATGGATGAAGGACAGTTATTTAGTATTTGAGATGTACCACAGTATTCGTTCTTTTTACATGCATTTGAACTCTCCAGCTCTCCTTTTGCTCCTGCTGTCCTTTTTGCTACCCAAATCTTTTTTCTTTTTACTGTTTTGCTCACCTTTTTATTACCCTTCCCAGATTCAGGACAGATGAGTTCCATCTTAAATCTTCTTCTTCTCCCAGACTCTACTCAGTTATGGTGTGATTAACACGCAAGTTCTGCCATTGCATTATCAACTCTTCCCTCTGTAATGTGTCTCCCCCTCTCTAACAACAACCTATACGTTTTTTTTCCTCCTGGCAATGATTTCAGAAGTCTGCTAGTGTTTGTGGTGCCATCTGGGAAAACATATTCTGATAAACAGGACTAGCATAAGCAGATTGTCTCCATCCACTGAAGTTTTTACCCTGCTGGGTGCCAGTAGCTATATGTTTCTACTGTCAGAGTTTCTTTAAAGAAGTCTGTAGCAAATGAACAGACAGTTGCTCTCTGTTCTTCTTTAAATTCAGTTCATTGATTTCAGCACATGAAATTTACTGGGCAAACTTTTTGTGCTCTGAATCCAGTACTCGCATAATGATGCCAATTAAACGAGGACCGTCCGTTGTCATTTTCAGGTGCTCTGTGACAATCCAGTTTTTCAGCAAGTTCATTATGTCAGGTCAACTTATTATTACATCCTTTTCAAGAATAAAAAAACTGCCAGGGCAAATATTTTAAATGCATTAGGATACTAATTGACACAAACAGATTTTTAAGTCACAATAGTAGGGACACATCTACAGCTATGACACTAAAAGTCTTCCTTTTTGCAGCTGGATCTATATCTAATCCTTCTGAGGTTACTTAAGCTCATCAAAACCAGATATCAGTAGCAAAGTAAATGGATTTAAATATTTAAAAAGTTCCCAGCCACAACTTCTAGAAGAACAAATGAGATATAAAACACCACAAAATATTTGAAACTGGTACTTTAGCTGGTACTAATCATATTTCACTTAGAGCTAGAGAAAAAATATTCTGATGAGCAATAGATTTCCATTGAACAGTACTGTTTCAATAACACTGAAACTTTCTGAGGTAGGACTTTTTTTTTTTTTTTAAACTATCAAACTTTAAAAACCGCAATTTCCTGCTGAAAAAGATACATTGAATCACTTTGTTATTGACTGCATTAAGATAAGGCCAAACAGCATAGTAGAAAATGAAGCCATTGCATGTCACCAAACGTATTTCAACACAGCTCAAAATGGGCACATCAGAATATTCTGCTGGAAAAGAAAAAAAAGCTCCCATTCCAATTATGGATAAAAAGTTCAAAGTCACAGAAAGGGACACTGTGCAGCAGCTTCCCCTCTACTCTTGTTTACTAGTTTAGACACACTGTATTTATAAATTCTAATGCCCTGGAACAAAAGCAGTGGGTTTGATATATATCCTACACTGTGCTAGCATAAATGTATGTGAAAAAAATCTCTATTGTGTTATTTAAACAAAGCATGATTTTTTTCTAAAACTAAGAAGGAAGACTAACTGTGAACAAGCCTCAGACATGAGACTTCTCCCTTAAAATGTTATTTTTTTATTTTTCTTGCCTATCCCCAAAGCTTTGAGCAACAGAAGATGCAAACTCTGATCACGTTGGCATGCCAGCAAAATGGTGCGACCGTTCAGGAATTCCAAGTGGAACTAGCAGAAGTTAATACACAATTTGGAAATCCAGCTGAAAAGAAATAAACAGTGATAGACCCTTTCCATAAACAGATATTCAATATTAGCAGTTATTGTGATGGGATTTTTAGTTTAGTTCTGCTATTTCATAAGAATAGCATCAGAGCAAATTGCTGGATACAGAACAGGCTGTGAGAAAAATGCCTTTCTAAAATTAATTCCATACATTCCTGTTTCCAAGAATAGTAAATAAATGAGTACCTAGTCCTCCAGCATGTGCATCAATGAGAGATGCTGCTACTGCAATCCCTTCAGGGAGACCCAGATCTTTTGCAGCTTCTGGCGTTAGACCTTTTCCAACAGGCTCTCCAGGAGACAAGACGTGGTTTCCTGGGCAGACACAAGAAAAACCAAACACCTGTCAATTTACTGAACAGAAAAACAAATGTGTATGTTATTACAAGAACTCCCTTCCTCTCCCTCAAGTTAGCCTGGTACATATAAAACAAAAAAGTGCATCAAAGAACTCTATCTGATGAAGAAGTATCTTTCATTATCTGTCTGTATATTAAATAAAACCATGCCAGACCAGGCTGTCCCACAGCAATTTAAAAGTTCAAAAGTATTCAATGTCCTATCTAGCCACAGAGAAAGATTTCACCACAAGCAATTAAATTCTGCCTGGCAGCTTTCCAAGAGATATGAAATCCCAAGTTCTTGCGGTAGTTACTGCCTAGGCTGCCTGCAGCCATTCTCACCGCATGTGAGCTGGATTCAGCTCAGCCCATGCCCACAACTGAAAATTCCACCTGTTGCACAATGTGCAACAAGGACCAATTTTCTTTTCCATTTCCAGCCTTTCCAGAAGTTTCTACTGGGAATAAGGTGGCTACAGTAACAGAAACTCTGAAAAAAACCCTATCTTCAGCAGCAAATTCCTCCTATTGCAGCTGTATTTCCTCAGAGGCTTTAAAAATCTGTTTTTGAGCCTTCCCTGGCCTTATGAAGTACGAAAAACACTATGGTCACCCCGAACACAAGCAATGCAACCCTTCCTTCTCAGTCCTGTCACCGGGGAGCCTGGTGGCAGGTCCCGTCTGTATTTGTCTCTGTTCTGATGTGTAGAAAGCAAGTAAAAGATCCTCCACAATAGAGATTATTTAAGAGGAACAGCATACCATACAGTATCAGGAAAACTCTAATGCCCATGAGCATCATCTAGGAATACAGTCATACAATCTTACTCCTAGATGAAAAGAAGGTCATGATATTAAATTTACAGGTGGAAAATGGGTCTTCAACTTTACATATAACTAAGCTTTTTGTCTTTGTTGTAAATGATGTTGGTTCTTCACTGTAAGGAAGGTGCCCACTTCCCAATGGATGCAGGGTATGGAGCACTTTGTGACCAGACACCACACACAACTTCTCAGTGTTGGTTTCTCCAAGAGTTTCTATTCTGTTGACAGCCATGCGGCTGCCTCTGAAACGCCAGGCTGAATCTCACACTGGAAATTTAAATCAAGTATCTACAGCCAAAACTTTTGCACTTGACTTTGGGTTCATATCCAAATATTGGGGGCAGTAACCAAACCTCACAGAAAACTATACAGATGGAAGCGATGACATTAAACTATCTTCTCACAGGAAAAAAAAGAGTCTATATTTTATTAATTCTTAGTGTAAAGTCAAAATGTTTTGCCAGCTTTTTCAAGAGGTATATATTTAGCATTTTTCCCCAATAAGTCAGAGAGCAAGATGTTTCCCTTTAAGAGAACTTTTGTATTACCCTTCTGTTTTTTTAAGACATTGGAGAGTAATACCAGCAAAACAAAGTTGTCTGCTTCTCCTGACATTCAAAGACCCTGCAGATGGAAGGAAGTTCAAAAGAGTTCATGCAGCTAAAACCACATCTTTTTCTTCAGAATCAGTCACTTGACCTGACATATATACCTGAAAGCACACAAACATCTTGTATATATAGCATGAGATGAAATTAATCCAAAATAAAACCTCTTTCCAGGCACTCAACTCCATGGTTGGCTTGTTTATATCAGTCATATTGGTCAAAAATCATAGTGTGTAATTATTATGTGGTTAAACTCCATCTTAGAGATCAGGGCTACTATTAGACAAAATCTTTTCCTACCAGCTTCTCAATTACTGTATTTCTAGTTAATGAAAGGGAGCAATTTCAGAGATAAAGATAACCACTACAGCAGGAGTAGAAAATGACCCTAGAGACTCCTTTGGTACTAGTTACGTACGAGAATGACCAGCAGCATTGCTATCCCCCATGGGCATAAAGTATGTGAGAACACACAGGGATGGGTGCCCTTTGATTTGAAGATGCAAAATAATAATCTTGTATTTGAAAATAATTAATTAACAGTAGACTACGCCCCATCTGATTTTGGAGTCAAGGTAAACCTGGACAATTATTTCTCGATTGAAAGCACTTCCCAACAATCCGGGAAGCGACAGCAGTCAGAAGTCACCCGTGACAGGGATTGCAAAGGGGAGTCTCTTAGGAGTGGAGAGAAGAGGTACCCCTCTATTTCACTGTGCTACCTTTAGAAATCCATGAAAGCTCTGCTACACCCATATCACACGTTCACGAGGAGCTCTGTAAAAGGGAAGAAGTGAGCTCTGCTTGGGCACTCCTTCTATCATGATGGAAGTTGCCTCCCCACCCACACAAGTGTGAGTAAGTAGGTGTGGAATGGGCAGAGCCCTGACTGAACGGCATGGGTAGAGACCTGGAAAGGGAATTAAAATTCTCATGGTTTACTCTTCACTGAAAAACTAGAAAACTCAGCTAAGCATCAGTATGCTTAGAAGCTGTAGGTATAAAGCTATTAAATGATGAAATAAAAAACACAAAGAGCAACCAAAGAGGAGCCACAATTAAAAAGCAAAGCATTTGAAATGGATTGTACCCCAGTATTAGACCGGGAGAGTGACCAGATTCTTACTTGAGCAAAACGCACTCACCTTAGAAGTTAAGGGACAGCTGCTACAAAAATAAAGGTATCCTAGAGCTACACACCAGCACTTCAAGGGCAGGTGCTGCCCCCCTTAAATCCTACCTGTCAGGGGAAAGGAGCTGTCGGGGAGGGAGGCAGGGAAAGGAGAGGCAGGCAGTGAGAGGAGCACAGAGGCTGCATAAAAGAGGCAGTGAAAGGACCGAGGCTTCTCAAGGCTCCTGCCAAAGTAAATGTATCGAGTCTTTTGTTTACAGTAGTCTCCTGTCCAAGTCATTTACCTTTGCTATAATGACTTCCAAAATTAGACCTAACCAAACAAACCCATAATGGCTGAAGCTGGAGAACTTTCTGTTTCACATTCATACAGCTGTTTCGCTAATGTAAGGCCTTAATCCACAACCTTTTCATTTCGGACGAGACAGACTATTTCTAGCTATTTTTTCCCCTATAAAGCAGCGAGTTTACAAAAGGAAAAAGCTGTCTGAATCTCTTCCTCCTCTTTTATCCTTCTTCGAAGACTAATGTTAGAATTTGCTATGATCGGGTTTTGTTTAAAGAATTTATGTGGTACCAACGACCCTCTACCTTTTTAGGCGGTTTCCACAGCAACCAGCTATTTACCAGACGCAACACACAAGGCAGACAATACATCTTCAGTCAACTTTAGCAATCAAAATTCACTTACTAATATTTAACAGAACTAGGTACTTTAGGATGTAGAGCTTTTTAAAAACAACAAAAGCCAAGCACAGCAGGGGGCCCAGCTGACTCAACTCTGCCATACTCCCTGAGAACAGCTTTTCATCTATCATGCAGAACGTGGCGGCATTTCATAAGCACTTATATCTGGCTGTAAACACAAAAGGAAAAAGAAAAAATCAAAAGGAGACGTCCCTTTTCTTCACTATCTTGACACAAGGAAACTTGAACTTGGATATATTAATCCCTTGCTGAAATTCCACCAACCGCAGAAAGAAACCCAACCAAACCTGTCTCCGTTTTAAAGCCTCCCCCAAACTGGACAATCTAAATGCTTTTTAATTTAAAAGACAATACACAAAACAGATAGCCTGTTAAATAAGCAACATATAATGTGCATTGCAGAAGTTACCTAGTTGAACAAAACGGCGCTAAATAACCATCAAAGGCAACAGGTCCTTAATAAAAAGAAGGACCATCCATCCAAATGGATTGTGCAATAAGCAATGTAAGGCTTTTCCCCCCCTTTATTTATTACAAAGCCTGTGGACAATCTCCAATTTCTGTGTTTTATAATAATCCCCACAATGCCAAAAGTCTGGGATATGCAAGGAATCTGAATAAACAATATTATAACTCTTCTGATACATTGTCCCAACCCTATACCACATACAATACATTACCAAATATCCCTCTCAGTTACATACAATACTCACATTTACCTGAGATACGGATGGCTGATTCATCTACAATTTTTAATCCAGCTGATTAGCAAACATAGATAGCACTAAGATGAAAAGGGAGCTGCGTAATGATGTGGACTATAAAATTACAATAGTAATTTTTTCTTAGGACTGAATGCATGGTGGCTAAAAGGTGTTAGGAACAGTCAGATTTGGGGTTCTTTAAACATGCAAATACCCTCCATAAAATTTCCTTATTGGCAGTTAAAAACTTCAGGATTTTCATTCAGGAAAACCAAAACAAATTGTGATATTATAGGCCAGCTTATTTAAAAGTGAGAAAAACAGTTGGTTAAACAAAATCACTTTGGCTTTCTTCAGTTCAAAATCCATCTCTGTCTGTGCGAGCTGCCACAGTAGCTTGAGGCGAATCGAATTTGGGTCCTTTCCATTCCACTCTCCCATAGAGCTTATGCCTTTGGCTGAACTACATCTTAACAATCTAACATGTAATTACTTAAGGCAGACATATTAGGTTGCTAAATACTGGCAAAAGCAAGCAACCTGTGCGGAGGCAGATCCTGATTCATTAAGCTGAAACGTAAATGGTCTGCAGACCATAGGTGCCTACTTCAACAAAGCCTACTGCCTTCTCCTCCAAATGAAAGAGAGCTACTTCATGTATAAATAATAAGCTTGCCTGGTTAAAGGTCAAAAGAAAAAGAAAAAAAGCATTCTGCATCATTGGATCATTAGGCATGTACATTGACGGACGTGACTGAGTTTTCATTACCAGATTTCAGTGAAATGGTGCAGAATGAATATCTCTTGTAAGGCACGGTTCACTACTCGCCATGCTGCCAGGCATGTGGGTACGCAATACGTGTATTTGGATTTCATACTAAGTAACTACATGCAACGTATTTGGATCCAAACTCAGCCACCTCATCTCACATTTTGGCTAGCAAACAGTAATTTCAATAGGCTGAAAATTCAGATTTCTGGCACTCTACAGTACAATATTCCTAACAGTCTCTCTAAATACAAAGATCATGAATGCAGATGACGTGACTATTGTTATACTTTCAGAGTTGCAAGTAACCAGACTTTGGTACAGCACATCAAAAAGATTGTACAGGCAACTTAGCTTCTATTAACTATGGATTATTACTTAACAGAATGTTTGTTAATTACTGGATTATTTTTTTTAATAATTCACATGATAGCAACTCCTCTTTGAAGACATAATTACTCCTTTTTCAAAACTGGAAGAAAGGACAGATCAAAAATAACCTGATCGGTTACTGAAAGGACGCTTTTGAATCTCTCATCTAAGCTTCTGATACCTGCACAGTCTTATTCCCCACCAAGTTCACAGAGTATCCAGCTCTAATACCTGAACTGAGAAGACACTGATGCATTCAAAAGGGTTCAGAAATGAGTCAGGAAAGCAATTACAAGGATTGAGAAGTATGACAGTTCACAGAAGAGTTTTGGTGAAAAACCTCAAGCAGCTCAGTGTTTTCCTTTAACGTAGAAAATCTCACTCTGTGCAGGTCAAGCGTGTCCCTACAGTCTGCCAGTCAGGAGTGGGAAGTTAAAGTTCAGATGAAAAATAAAGTGTATTCTTTAATTAATTCATTAATTTTGAGAAATGACAGCAACTAACAATCAACGACTTTTAAGTCTGAAGTGGGCTCTCCATCACAGGAAATTATAAAATCAAGATTGGTTCCAAGGTATGCTTTAAACTATTTAAACATTAATTTTAGGGAGTCCAACAACCTCTGACTTGGAGGAAGTCAGCAAATTGTTTGAAATAGTCCTTCTGTTTTTGTGAATCCTGACTCATAAAGCAGACGTCGCTGTTTTAAAAAGCTATCTCAGTGAGAGGCTTAAGCAAAAAAAAGAAGATGAATCAGGACCAGGGAGAGGAAGAGTCAGGTAAAAAGAAGAAATGACCCAGAAATATTCTGAGAAAAGCTTTTTTTTTTTTCTCTTTTCTTAGAACTGTGTAAAAAATAAGAAAGGGGGATAATATTTGAGAAATTTAAAGATTAAACAATCACAACGGGCTCAAAGTCCACTCAAAGCTTCTCCTATGACTTTTAAAAACAGAACTTGAATGAAAAAGCTCCTAGTTTTCATACTAGAAAGAAAGAGAAAGTTCACAAGTCCACAACGTTGACAGAGTATAAGAAAATATGATTCCCCAGGCAGACAGAGCCTGAGACCAGAACTCTAGAAGTAGACAGTGGGCAATTTTTTTATTATTATTTTTTGAAAGCTCTATGCTGTTACAATTAGTTGCGTAAGCTATGATGGAGCCCAAGGATGATAGAAAAACACAGAGTACGCCTTGCTTCTTGCTGCAGAGGAGGGAGAAGTGGAAAGGTACCACCTGCCAGCAGGATTCAACCTGATGATAAGCAGGGTGAATGATGGGTCCTTTCCTTACAGTGGAAGAGGAATGGAAAATGTCACCCAGGAAACACTGTGAAGAAACCTGAGCTACCCAAGTTTAGCCCAGCCGATGATAGAACAGCTACTTGGAAAGAGGAAGAATAGCTCAGGCTGGAGAAATTGGCTGACAGGACACTCCTGAAATTCATGAAAGGGAAAAGCAAAGTTCTTCACATGAGGTGGCAGGACTGATTTCTGATAAAAATTCTAACTTCTTACTGCTGAATCATATATTATGAAATAATGCCTGAAGCTTTGAGGAAGGAGACACCCTAAAACCTCTTTGCACTGTGCCAGCTTCAGCTTCTTTACAGTTGCTACAGCTCTTGGACGGACTGAAATGACAGGAAGCCAGAAAAATGTTAGCATATTTGGAACACTCGTCAGTTGTAAATTCCATGGATTTTGACAGCATGTAAGTGTAAATATCCTCTGATTCATCCTTTTAATTTTGTTTGAAATTGTAATGTGTTGTAATTTATTGGGGATAGCAAAAGACCAAAGACAGACAAAGGGATCCCATACTTAAAAGAATCTTTTAACTTATTATTCTCTGCCATTGTCAAAGTCTGGTGTTTAAAGCTCGTTGTTACCATCAAGCTTTATGAAGAACTGGCAGCTACAAGCTGACCTGAAAAAAAAAAAAAAAAAATCATCCCTTTCTCTCAGCCTTCAAGGAAATCCCTCATATACTCCAGAGCATCCGGCATCAAAGGCCTTGGAAGAGATAGAAAACTGGCAGAACAAATGGATTGACCACTCCCTTCACAGCTGCTGTAGCATAAGTTAATATTGACTGTATTCTCCCACCTTCCATTTTCAGCTTAAATGTCAATAAATGAGTAGAACTTCCAAGTATTAAAACTGCCTAGTTCTGACAACATACAAAACCTAAGCAGGCTCTATTTAAAGTGTAACAGGTGAGGTACCACCTCACCTGTTACAGATAATACCATTATCTTCATTAGTTTTTTATGGAAGTAGACATCGCAGATGCAAGAACATAACCATTCATCTACATGAGACAGCGAAAGAAGTGCTGCTTGAAGACGGGCATAAAACTCTGATCTCCATATTATCCAGTCACATGAAAGTTTAAGGGATAAAATCAAGTAATCTTAAAACAGTTTATTATTTTGTGAAGAGGATTATTGACGATGGTTCTCCACAAAACCCTATCTGCTGGTACCATAATCTGCCCATGAAAGAGTTATTTTCATTAGCATATTAATTTCAAGTACTCAAAGTTCAAGACAAGCACTGAATTTCCATAAAACTTGGGAGATTTAAACAATTCAAATACTTTTCTGTTTTGCCTCAGATGTTCATAAAGATCCCATACGTATGAGCTGTGCATTTATTTGGTTTTGAGGATGTGGCTGTAAATTCCTAGTCAGGAAATGGGTTTATGAAATCTTTGTCATGTTGAAGGGGAGTCCCTCCAAGTATGAAGCTTGCTTTTCAGAAAAACACTTCATTAAAATCAGTGTGCTGCCCCATCACAGATGAAAACGTCCCTTTGCAAAAGATAGCAGCATTTTAGCCCTCAACACCCGATCTACAGGAAAAAATCAAACTTATTCTGCAATACCTGCATTGTGCTCTCAGACAAAGGCACCATCTTCAACCAAAAGAAGACCTGGCATAAAATATTACCATTCAATAAAAAATCATTATTTGGTCCCTTAAGTAGCCCCTGAAGTAGAAGGCTGTGGTGAAAATTTATCAGGCATTTTCCTCCAAATGGAATATACGCTTCAGTACTCTAAGAGGTCTATAGTACATGAAATTTTAACGGAATTGTTAATGTCTTTCTAGGTTTTACAATACCACAAAGAGATACTCATCATGTGCTTTCACCACAGCAGAAAAATACTAATGCCTGTAGTACACAACACTTTCACAGTGGTTTTGAATACAAGCCATCTTCTACTCTCTGGGTGGGCAAATTAATGGGATCAATAAATTTTGTAGTATCTTCAGATAACACTCTTTACCTTCACAAAGTAGATCAGTAAATTCAGGATGTACAGAAGGGACCACAAACAACCTCTTATGTGAATTCCCTGAAAGATTAGTCTGCTTTGAGAAATGTGAAATGTCAAAGGCCTGGGAATTTTCATATGTGAACCCACGCCTTGATGTGGGAAAGGTTTGTGGAAGATCCTAAAGGTCAGATGTGAGGGTCTGCCTTATCAACAAGGTCATATGTTAAGTTAAACTGAAACTAAGCAAAACGTACTACCTGGAACCACAAGCACCACTCTGATTACAGTAAATATATTTTTTAAAGGGCAAGACATTTTAAAAGTGATGTTTAAAAGTGTATTTATCAGAATAAAGAAATATGCACATTAAAGAAGCTGTTCTTGGGTAATTTCCATAAATATTTCCAGTGTCATGAAAGGTAAAGCTAATTTAAAAAAAAGTCTAGTCATAGCTATTCATCTATAGTTCCCTCTGATTGGAAAAAATAATGATTTCACTAGAGATTAAAAAAACCACATAGCTTTTTTCTGCCTATTTTAAACTGGTAATCTATGTATTTACTTTTATTACAGTAAGAAAATGTTGCTAATTTTATCTTGTGAAATTTTGCTTTACTTAGAAAGAAATGATGATTCAGAGCCTACTAATCTTTTAGGAGAGATATGTGAGAAAATTACTATTATCTCTCTTTACAAAGGGAACGTGCAGGCATTAAAATAAATCCTTGTATTTGAGCTAAACAAACCTTGAGCAGAGACTTGGACAAACTTGAGAACAGAAAAGGAAATTCCACTAGAATTACTTCAGACTTGTTAGGCTTTTGGTTTTGTTTTCATTTTAGGAGGAGGTTTTTGACCATGTACAATTTTCCTGCAACCTACTCCTACCTACGTTATCTGGCAGTTTTGAGTTCCTTAATCTGCAAACCAGCTAAATCTACTGCTTCAAATTCCTTCCTGTCAGCTGTAGCACACTGTGATGTGCCTCCTGGAAACACACGCTCTGACCCTTTGTCCATAGGAGTTACTTAAGCAAATTGCCTTCCTTTTGTATAATATGCTGAAGTTAAAGGCAGCTGAGACTGTTCAGTTATGGGAGAGCACCCTGAAGGAACATTATAAATACAGCTTAAGTTGAGTGTGTGCAAGGTGTGGTCCTGCATTCATTGTGCTCAGTGAGCATTTGTGGGCTCCTGGGAGGAGGTCTGTACAGTAACAGTGCCTTGCCACCAATGCTGACACCTTGGGAGTTGGTAGGAAGGAGTCTTCCACTACACAAGACCATTCCAGCTGCAGTTTGACTAGTGCTCCTCCAGTGACTGAATGGCACTTTCCCAGTAGGCGGATCTACACTGTCCTCACTAACTTAAATTAAGTAAAGGAAAGCTGAGCTTATTCAGAGTGCTCTTCCCAAGTCCAACTGCACTGAACATTCATTAAAACAAGCAAACCCCAAAAACTTTCATTGGAACAATGTTACCATTCCCATTTTCCCATGTAAAGGACGCTGATAAGATTATAAATATTGGCAGAAAGCAAAGCACTTCCACAGCACACAACACAGACCTCAGCACTATTGACTAGCTTCTGGGCAGGGATTGAGTTGCTTTGTTTTGGTGTCTTTTTGTCTCCTTCTGAAGCTAAACCCTTCCAAGAGACTTCAACAGGCACAGTTTAGAAGATAAACTCAAAGAAGCGAAGGAGTATTTGCAGCCTGGTTTCCACACAGAGAGCTCCTTACTCCCTCTTCACAGACACATGAATGAAGGTCACTGTCCTGCTTTTTTTGTGATTTTATCATAAAGCTAAATATAATGAATGTAACATCTCCTTTTTTTAAAAAAGCAAGGTTAGACAAATGGTCATGGAAATAAGCATATGTTCTACCTAAAGGCGGGTTTCAGCATCTGTATGCAAACCAAGAAGTGTCTCATACTTTGGGTACACCTAAGGTAATCAGCACAAGAATCTGAAAATCAAAATATTTCTCATGGTGAGTAAAAGTATCTGCTCTTCAGAAGCTTCAAGTTCTAACCTACAGTTCTGTGCAATTCTGGAGGTCAGATTCTGCTTCTCCAGTGCGAGCTGAGATGCAACCAGGTTCATTTCTTGAAAATCAATGCAATTGCCCAGGGAAGCAGACACTTCCTCCATTAACTCAGGAAAATATTTTTGTCTTGCAAGAAACACCTACCAACAGAAGTTAATTTGCTGGTTTATTCTGCAGACATTGTGTTTTGACAAAAATGTAAGCCTGATATTTGAAATTAATGATTTTTGTCTTGCTAAATGTTGAGCCACATATAGATTAGTTTTATAAGGCTTCCATCATACCAAAAGGCCCTTTTTATTAATGGCTACTTTATCATTTAAAACATGTATGTTTAGTTACTTAAAATGGCAAATTGCTTTGCACTGTCCTTGAAGTGCATTGCATAAATATTGTATTAAAGCCTTAGCTTACACTTCATAAATAATTTATTTTAAAAATACTCTTCCATGAGACCACCAGCAGCTGAGATGTTCAATTTTCTGGTAAAAACACGTATTTATTGCAAGTCTTATTTTAACTTGTTGAAGATTTGCTAAAAGCCACATGTGATAGATGTTGTAAGAATTGTATTCTAAGTAAAACCTCAGGAAGCTAAAAGCCTAATGCTCCTAGTAGGTTTTATACCTTTGCATATGCAGTTTCAGTTGCAGCTGGAAAAGCTGAAATCTATTCAAGGAAGCTTTCAAGTACCATTTTCTGATAACTTGAAAATGACTGATAGTATATTTTGTGATGATCAGAAAATTTTATAGATTTCATTACATTTCATTTCACTACAGTCCTCCCTACGCCACTTCCATTTCATGTTGCTGCATTTAAACTGCTGTACAAACTTGTTCAAAGTGCTAGACATTAAAAAAAAAAAATCAAAGGAAATTTCAGATAATTAACTTTGATGAACGAGCATATTTTAATTCATGTCTGGTAATATTCTTGTTAATGACATGTCTGCTTAGGACATCCATTAAAAGTCCATTAACTTAACAGGGAAAGTCTAATAAAGTTATCCTGGAAATTTTCTGGTATATTAACATTATGGAGTTTTAATGAATATCTGCTGTAGGAATTGCTATTAGCAAGGCTACCATTCTAATTAAGGTTAAGGTTCTAAGACAGTGAAAAAAGCAGTATAATGATAATAACAAGCAGAAGTAGAACTTTTTTTTGAAAATTAAAGGAGATTGGTACAAGTTGCAAAACATGCTATCAGTAAGAGTTATAAATAATTAGGTTGTGACCAGCCATCCAATATACCCCCTATCAGGTGCTTCCTTCATGTAATCTATTGCTACTGAAACATAGTTTTTGATAACAATGTCAAGTAAAAAGTCTACTTAGGAAAGACATCCAGCCTTGTTGTCAACCCGTCTGAAGCTTCATCAAGTCCTGCTACACTTCTGCTGAAATTCACAACAATACAGCAAAAGATTTTTCTGTATGTATATATCTTTTATATATGTATATATACTTCTGTATGTATAAATCTTTTATACATATGTAACTTTTTAATGTACCTGTGTAGGTATAAAAGAAAAGAATCTCCAGATTTACCTATTTTTTCATACTTATCCTTGACCAGATCTTCCAAACCGATCATTTTCCAGAAACTGTCATCCCAACCTCCATCTGAAGTGTACGTCCACTTGCACACTACTGTACAGAGGGACCTAAAGAAGAGACAATACAGACAAGGAATCAGACAAATGAACATACTGGATTTTAAACTTGTGACTATAAAGAAATATGTGCAAAATGATCCCTGCTCTGGCAGGGGGGTTGGACTAGATGATCTCCAGAGGTTCCTTCCAACCTCATATCATTCTGTGATCATTCTGTGATCTCTTCATTCACTGCTCTAAAATTCCAAGCATAACGTTAACATTAGAAAAAAAAATTGATTACTGTTTGGAGTGCAAGCCTTGAGATACCTTAAAAGGACCTTTTGTTTAAGATTCTTCTCTGCTGAAACAACTCCTAGTCAGGCCACTTCACTGCATAAATCAGTCAAAAAACAGGCCATGCATATGCCTATAAGACAGCACAGCATGAACATAACAGCTCTTTAACAAGCAACTCAGAGAAAGACCCCGGCTTTTCCAGGCTGAACCTAAGTAGAAATGTTGCAGACAATATGGCCTTAGAAAAACTTTCTATTACTTATGTTCAAGCTGAATTATAATATACAAGAGATTACGTATGCACTGATAATTAGGTTAAATGGCACTGCTTCAGTACCTGCAGGTACAAAATACCTTTATCAGGTGAATGTGTACAAGCAAAAGTGCATCCAACTACCAGAGCTTCTGCATAGCATGTGTTCAAGGACCACTGTCATTAGGTCTGTATTTCAGCAGAAGCCAATGACAATTTAGTGACACGTTTAGTTAGCCATGACGGAGCTGAGGGCAGTATTAAGTTCTTGTTTGAAGAAGCTGATGCTGAACTTCACTGTGACCATACAGCATCGCAAGGGCAGACTGCAGGAGCAGAATATTAGCAAAAGACAAGAGAACTTGCAGAAATGTCTATCATAGCAAATAGAATGTTTTTCTCCTAAAATGATCCATATCCACAACCCCTCATTACCCTCAAAATACGAACAACACTCCTGAATGCTAAATACTACTGGAAACCTCAGCTGTCTGTAGTCTTGGGAACACTACCGTACCATCAAGTGCAAGACATCTCAGATGCATCTCAGGAAAGCACCACATCATAACTGTTCTCAAAGAGAAACCCCTTTCAGAGATGGATTTTCTTTGATATCTTACAAGACAGCTTATTTGCGACTCATTTTTAGCCAAGGTGTGCTTTCACAGATACATTCTTTTTATTAGGATGTTACAATTTGAACACGTATCTTCAAAGCAAACTGAATTTCACTGAAGCGTTTGACTTTTTCTTGCAGTTTTGCGTATGTAAAATCCAAACAAAATTCCTGCCTACAAAAAATATTTTTGGAGTTAAAGTAAACCCTCCTTTTCATCCAAGTGAGCTACCTAGGGACCTAAATAAGGAGAATTAAATTAAAAGTCATCTTATTGCATTACATATTGTTACTTACTTTACCATAATGCCCAGGAAAACCAGCTCTGGACAACGACCCCGGCGTCTACAGTGAGGTACAATGACTGACCAAAGAAGGGAGACTGCTGCCTTCAGGAAACTTAAAAATAAGACAGCAACATAACTGTCAGCCAGATACAGTGAGGCGTCCCAAAGAATGTCACATGTATCAGCACCTACAACCTACACCTACAAAACACACTCACACCCAGCTAGAGACTCAAAACACCAAGTGTTCAGTCAAAGGGAGAGACAAAACTTCACATAAAATCCTTTCTGCTAGTACAGATCCCACTTCACTTTTCCTACCTAGGCAAAGTGGAGCTTCTTATTTTACAGCTGTAGCAAAAAGCACACAGTAAATACTAAAGGCTCTGGTCTTTTTGAAAGAGAGGCCACCAAGGGAATAGATTCTGCTACTTTCAAGCTTGACAAGCTTCCTTGTCATAGTTTCCAAATCATTGATACAGAAATATCCAACAAAAGAAAGCAACAGTGAGTGCCTCTCCTCCATTAAAACACAGTACCAGAACCCAGCAAAGAAATCAGCAAATAGAACATTAAAAAAAAAAAAAAAGAAACAATTTTTATTTTTTATCAACAAATCAAAGTGAAGACTTCTAGACAGTGATATTGTACAGCCAATAAAGCCAAATAAGAACAGGAAGATCCTTTCCACACAGCTCTTAAACTGTCTGGAACTTATATTCACCATGCTTAGGGAGTTTACAATGAGAACCGAGAATTTACAAAGTGAGGGCAGGATTCTCAGTGTACGTTCTCTTATGTCACACCGAGCAGAAGATCAGATGATTATACGGACTCCCCGTACTCCCATCTTCTCATCCGGGACAGAAATGTATATTTTAAATGCATCATGTTTCACTTTGTTCTGTTCTTCTGGAGTGACCGTGTTTTTACACCCAGAGGACTGACGACGTTCCTTTCAATCCCACTGTTTATAAAGGTGCATTGTTTGCTTTTTGCAATGAAAGAATTTTTAACATTACACTTTTCTGGGAAAAAAGAAATAGAGATAACTATTTATATCCTTATAGACACTGTGGAGATTATTTCAGGGTTACTTTTCAAACCTTTTTCATACAAACACCTCCCCTTTTTTTTTTCTTAACCAGTTTAAGAATAAATCAGACAATTACAATTCAGCGTCTGGTTTGAAAACAGAAAAGCACATGACCTGTAACTACAGCAATGACAATGTTGATATAAGAAATTCCAATTTCCAAGGATTTAAAAGCTAGACACAGAAATCTAATTAGGACCTTTGACAAAAACTGGGTGAACAAATAAATTCTAGGCTAAAGAAAATACTGGGAAAAAATAAACATTTTCCCCAAATCACCTCAAACCTCTCATTAAAAGGAAAAATAAAGACAGGATATTTGAAATAAAGATCATTTCATCACTTTAGGAAAAATTTAGACATAAGGAGCAAAACAATAATGCATCAAGTTTTCCCGAATATGGTAAATACCAAACCATAACAAATTATCATCAGAACTGAATATGCACTTTTCTAATTAGATCAATGCTATTAGATCAAAAAACTATTGCCACACCCTGAAAAATGCACCAAGGATGACAGCTCGATGTCACGACTCCTCACTTTCAAAGATCCCAAAACAAGTCCCTCTGGGTCTCCACACTTATCCAAAGAGAAAGTGGAGAAGCTTTGCTGGACTCCAAAGAGCGCGTTTTAAACAGGGGCCAACTCTCCCTACAGCTCACAGGCCCACTGAAACTGTGGGAATGGGAACAGACCGGCCCTTGCCGATCCACCGAACTCTAGCGTATTGGAGCTCTCTTACTGGATATACTCCTGTATGAAACAGCAATGGGACTGTGAGCATTTTCATCCTACTTGTGGAGATCTATAAATGCAATAAATAAGAAGGATAAATAGATGACTCCTGGTTGAATTATTAATACAATAATAGAAAACATGAACTGTGAAGGACACCTCTTCCAAAAGTGGAAGGTTCAGATATGAAGATCAACCTCAAATCTGCACAACACTAACCCATTATCATAGAATCAAGCTTGGGTTGAAAGGGAACCTTTAAAGGTCATCTAGTCCAACCTCTCCTGCAATGAGCAGGGACATCTTCAACTAGATCAGGTTGCTCAGAGCCCCATCCACCCTGGCCTTGAATGTTTCCAGCAATGGGACATCTACCACTTCTCTGGGCAACCTGGGCCAGTGTTTTGCCACCCTTATTGTAAAAAATTTCCTCCTGCAGCCCAGGCTGCCTACAATCTTGACATCACCAGTTAGGTCATTGGTGAACATCAGGTCCACTATCGCATCCCTTCTTGGTGGGGGTGCCTACTACGTGGCTTAAGAAGTTCTCTTTAATGCACTCCAGGAGTTTGCTGGATTGCCTACAGCTCGCCATGATACTTCTCCAGCAGGTGTCAGGATGGTTGAAGCCCCCTAGCAGGACAAGCGTGATGCCTCCTGTTGCCAGAGTAGGAAGACTTCATCAATAGGCTCCCCTTGATTGGGTAGCCTGTAGTAGACACCAACCACAAGGTTGCCTTTGTCTCTTATTCTTACCTGCAGGCTTTCAACCTGCTCGTGGCTATGCTTCAGAGATGTTGGTAGGTTTTTATTTTCATGGCCACAACAACCTCAAAATACTTGTAAACGCAGTCCAAGCATTTACAGTTCTCAGGGATATAAGCTCCTTATTCCACCCTTGCCACTATCCAATTGCCACATAAAAAGTACGTTTAATTGAACAATAAAGCTTTATACAAATCCTTGTACAAATCCAATAATATCTAAGAGAAAGTATTATACTGAAGAAAGGCACTGTGGTCTCTCAGATAATAGTTGAAGAAAAGAAGGATTTCTTTAAGATGCCCACAACAACAGATTAACTTCACTACATGCTTCAAATGAACCTGGATGTGTTGAACTCAAATCCCTGCCTTGATGATGTGCTCTAATAATTACACACAGCTGCTCAATTTGTATATTCTCGAGAGCTATAGGCACATGTAGAGAGAGCAGTTTTTTCATGGTTTTTCACCTTTGAATACCCATGGCATAGATATATATTAGCTTTATGGGCAATCACTCAGAAATTCTCCTCCAGAGTATCACCCTGAGAAAGTGATAGCATGAGTCCTAGCTTAGAAAAACTGTATCCAGAAAGTCATAATGGCAAAGAGGAAGTTGAGGAATCAAATCATCACACCTCAAAGAAAGCTTCAACTATTGGAAAATTTTGTATTTCACAGCAACTCCTAAATTTTATGAGACAAAGGGCAGACATTAAACAGAAACAGTACTGATATTCACTGTGGTATATTCCTTTTTTTGGAACTATTTGGCAGTATTGCCTCAATTATTTGGCCACAACACCAGACTTGCACTAGCTGAAGCTGGATGAACCAAATGAATAGAAGCAAATGTTACCCTTATTTTACTACCAGGACCAACTGGGTTCAAAGGTGCTGAATTAACAGGCAACCATCTACACAACAGTCCTCTCCTGACTGCCTCATCTAATGCAGGGCTTGAGAAGACATGGTACGGAACCCCTCAGTAGCGCAGGCCATACTTAGTTAAGCTGAAATACCATGAATTTGAAGACTCTGTTCCTCAAGCATATTCCCAATACAATGAAATGAAAGATTTCCTTTCTCTGTTCAGAACAAAAAGTTTTGCTTAGAATACTCCTACTGAAAAAAACAACCCTTTTGCATGGAAAACTTTTATTTTATTTAAACCAGATTTTCAACAGGAAAATGATTATGTTTAGAGTTTCTTACAAATTCCAGTCTACAAAGAACTATAGGATCCTACTTGCATCCAATAGCCTCAAGAAAAAAAAATAAATCCCTGCCACATTCATTACAAAGTCGATTTGGCTGCACACAGCATATTGCACAATTCTTTCCTATTTCTTTCTATTACTGCCTAGCTCTGAGTTCTTGCACATCTCTTGCTGAGGACTGACTGTGGATGTGCTGGAGTCCTGTATGAGCAGAATCTCAGCATTCTGAAAAATCCATCAGCAGTATGTCTTCATAAGAAAACCATGAGGTTCAGGAAATCTGTAGTGATTGAAGACACACACACTGATAATTCCCAAAATGCTGTCTGGAAGCAACTACTTGCCCTCACTAACCTTCAAAAGGATCCAGGGCAACTGGACTCATGGCCAAAGCAACTCAGGTGCTCAAAGTTAGTGGATATGAAGCTCTTCCTGCATTGTCTGCCCATTCGGAGTATTATCTCTCGCTCTGTTGTATTTCTTGGAGAGAAGGAAATCATATAAATTCATAAGAAAATAAAAAAAGGGAAATACTATATAGTCTTAGTCATCTGCATAAAAATGTATCTAAAAGTCACAAAAAAAAATTCTCCACACCTACTTAAGAGTTGCCAGAGCTTTATGCTTTCGTCTGTTATTTGCTGACACCATTTCCCACACTCCAGAAAGGATAAAGCAAGCACGGACATGACTCCCAGTTCTGCAGAGATTCTGCTCTGTCTGGGAGTATAGTTGCTATCTTTGACAATAAAACACAGTTTGGGACATATTCTATAACTGCAGAGTCTAAAAGTCTTCTGGAAGTCATCCTAATTTTGAGTATAGTTTAATATAAAAGTCCTATTAACAAGCATAGTTACTAAAAGAAATGGGTTTTTTTCCCTGAAACGTGACCCCATAAGGTATTTATACACGATTTTCCATTCAAGTAGGCTAGCACAATACTAGGTAGCCTGAAAAATGAGTCAGCCACTGGCTTTAAAGGCAGTATACTCCATCTTGACCATCCTGAAGTGAATGGAAGCTTTGCTCTTGATTCCAAAGCAAAAAGATCTGCTTAACTCATCCTAACTCATCAGAAATTAATCACAACTCATTAACATAATTAATTTTGCAGGCATCATTAGCAGTGTGAGAGTTTAATCACAAAATATGTTCAATGGATCACTTCCATGAAAAATGTCCGTGCAACCTGGTTGTTGTGCTGAGAGTGACTTGGTGGTGACAAACTAAACCGAAGCACACCTTGGTGAAGAGTGTACCAAAGCTCAGTCCTACAGAAGCTGGGACAGGGTACAGTCAGGTCCCAAAAGAAACAGTGTGCGGTAGGATAAAGTAACTTTCTGTGGTCCGCTGCCCAGATTTATTTAAAGTTCCAAAGAACTAAGCAAAGCTGCATGACGTTCTAAAGGCAAGGAGACCTGAAACAATGGAGTGTGACTGTCACAACACCAAACACGTTTTTCCTTTTGTTCTGTGAACTTCAAATTTAAAACAGATTTTGAATTCAAATTAAAAACCAGGACTTAGGTTCTGCTCAAGTGAACTTCTTTGCATACTGACATCTGGACCAAGCTGTCAATGTCCTCCCAAATTATGCACCCCTCAGTCTCAAGGCTTTGTACAAAACTGAGCAATTCACCGCTCTAATGCAGTCACATATCTGACTGTGGTTTTGGCAAAAATGTTCCAGACGAAAAAATTAAGACATAGCACACTACTCCCAGCATCCAAACTTTATATTAAACAGAGCTGGGTATTGGTGCTGGAAGAGTCTGAAAAACAGCAGAGGTTATCACAGAGCAATAGGAAACGTGTAATTATTCTCTGCTCCCTTATGGCTATTGCCATGTACACTAATATGGGACCTTTGAAATAGAACCAGATTCTGAGATCCACATACACCGCTGTTATTTATACCTGTCACTCCAATGTCTCTGCCTGCCCACTGTATTTGGGTTGCTTTGGGTGAAAGAGGAAAAGCAGAGGGCAATTTGTCCTCAGGGAATACTTCTCAGGTAACAGGAGAAAAAAAAAAAATGTGACACCTAGTCATTTAGCTTTGAAACGTATAAAATGCTTGAGATGCTGCCCATGTTAAGCATTTGCTATAAAGAATCAGAGAGCGTTGGGTTGAACTCACAGTGGTGTAAGAAGAGCTGCACCTGTTGTCACTCAGTTACTCCAGCAGATCTCACAGGCAGATTGGTTTTGAACCATGGGGCCAAGTAAGTCTGGGTGTGCTCTATTTCACATATGCTCTCTGCATTTTACTCATTTCACCTATTCAACAGCTCTTTAATTGCATGTACACAAACCCAAACATGTCAGGGTCTGTTCCGTCCACCCAATCCTGCAAATCCCAAGTTCCTAATATTTACAACACACCACTTTTTATTATTATTGCCTTTGACCCAAAGCCTATGAAATTCCTGCCTGTCCAAACCCACTGTCTTAGTACAGCGGTGCAATATGACTCTTGCCTGAAAAAGGGTTTTCTTCTTCTAACAAAACATTAAACATGCCAAAGAAAAAAGACAGGTGGGGAAGCCTGTTTGGGACAACTAGCAGACACGTACCAATTGCCATCAGAGGCCTTGACTTTCAGGCTTTGCATGTCTGAGGACTTAAACCCAGCCAATAAAGGTAGCGAGGAAATGACGGTAGTGTTAGCAATTCTACTAGCTTCATCCTTTCTATGCTCTGGATAACACTTATATTTGTCATAAATAATAAAAAGCCATTTAGATTTCTTAAAGGAGTTAAATATGACAGCTAAATCAAAGCTTTCTCTCCACTTTGAAACCTTCATTAAAACAGCACAGCAAAAAATAAGTTCTATAATATATATAATTACAGATATAAAATTCTAGGCTGAATTTCTTTCCTTCTGCATGACACAATGAAAAGCTAGTATTTGTTAACATTAAGGTCAATGGCAATTTTCTCATATTTCACAGGTGAAACAGGATTAAAGTCTAGATCTCAGCCTTCTGGACTTAATGTTCCAAAAATTATTTGGATCTTCCTTTTTATTTTATTTTTGTTTTAAGTCTTCATTATATCTTTTTTAAACATTTTCGGTATTGAATTCACCATGTGGAAAACTGAATCTCAGAAAATAGATCCTGTGTTTCAAAATATAGCTTTAGGAGAAAAGATTTCTTTTTTACTGCAAGTGTGGAAGTTTGGTAGAAGATATTCAACCCACAAATTCACCAACCCAAAGAACAGGGAACTGCTGATGACACATGAGCTAATGATGACACTGAAGCTAATGATACTGATATTTGACTATGTAATACCTTTCCAAAGCCTTTAATGCCAAATTTTTTTTGTTGCAAAAAAAAAAAAAATTATATTGGAGTATTACCTTTGGTCTAAATACTTCCAGGTTTTCTTTAAAATCTGTGTTTAAAGTATTTGTTCACATTTCAAGATACACTATTCCCTCCATATTTTTCTCTGAACACTGTTGATCCAATGAACTTGCATGGTCCTAAAAGCCTCCTTCACAACCAACAAGACTAAATTTTAGTTTAAAAATCTGTGGACTTGTATTCAGCAGCTCCGTTGGCCTCAAATCTGGAAAGTCAGGAGTCTCACTGGACTGGTGACACCGCTTTTATTTAAAAATGTAAAACAGGCCTCCCTTCCTCTACTGTAAACCTCCCTGCCAAAGCACAGCCCATGAAAAAGCAATGGTAAGAGGTAAGAGGAAGGCTCTTAGGGAAATGCAGCTACATCACAGCCCTTGAGGGACTGGCATCCATCAAATCTCTGACCAACAGATGTAGCCATTACACCAGTACTTCAAAACTTATTTATCAGACAAGGAAATGCACAGGGTTTTAAGAGGTAATAGCTTTTTTCCAGTTTCCACTGAGGTGAAATGGAGAGTTTCTCTTTTGAACGTATGAGGTACTAGATCAGACTTCACCACTGCTCAGGGAAACCCATGCTACAGATCCAAGCACAAAAATGGTCCCTCTGCCTCAAAGGGCAGCTGTTCCAAGGCAGACAAAACAGCCAGCAGAAGCTCCAACTCCAGCAAAGGCTGTATCACGTGAAGAAAAGCGCTGACTAAGCACGTGTCACAGATATTGTCTCCATACCCACCTGGTGGCCCATCCCACCTCAGTATTATACAAGTTCTCAACAATATCTGGGATATATATATCTGATATATAATATCAGACTCCTCTGAACACACACCACCACGCGTGACCTCAGCAACTATCAGTGAGCAGGAAAGTCTTTCAATTAGTAAATCAAAAAGTTAAAATTATTTCTGTAAAGGGTAAAAAGGAGTAATTAACTCAAACCTTGCTCCAGTATTTGGTGTTTCTGCTGTAACACTTAGGAATTTTTTGGCTGGCTTTTTAAATTACAGATTTTTCTAAGGAAATATGTTGCTGACTTAAGGGGACAGATTTTACTGTATAAAAAATACAATTCGCATTTGCAATTTTCTACACCCACATCTATAATTAATCTCCTCTGATTACCGCCACTCCCTCACAAGATTCCATGGTATATTTAAACCCAGGGTGCCACTTTGAAAGAAAAAAAAAAAAAAAGAAAGAACAATAGGATCATTTTCAAAGACTACACAGAAGCACAAGGTTTCAAAGCAGCAAAGTGCTTTAAACTCTGGTATCAACCTACTGCCCACCCCAACCAGAGTTAAGAGTGATCTCCAATTACCACCACAATAAGCACAGAAGTCTCTTGAGAAGCGTAAAGTGTAGATGTTTCCTGTACTCCAGAAGAGGTTTGAGACTGATGTTGTATTAAACAGATATACCTCAAACTTAATGACAGACCATTGGGAAAACCATTCCTGTGACACTCAGGCTCTAAGGATCAACCATCATAAATAAAATGCTGTCTTGGATAAGGGACCTTAAAAATATAACTTTTCCACATCTTGCCAGTAATGTGAAAGTATGCATTTGATATATAAATATTGTAAGAAAACTGGCATGTTTTACTTTTTCATAAATACACATAGACACACACACGTATTTATACACATACAGATATTTACTTTGGCTTGGTAGAATGTACATCTCTGCAATTGTTTGCTATAATCTATTTAAACCTGTCTTTTAAAAAATACAAATAAATGTATCAAGTATTGCAAATGTCAAAAAAGACATGCAAAAAAAAGGTAAATCACTCCAACTAAAATGAGATTATGTTACTTTTACTATATGTAGCAGAATCCAATTAAAAAATAAAAAAAATGTGTGTTTCTCTTTAGGAGCAAACTATCAAAAAAATTTAAAGACTTTTAGATTCTTAAATTCAGTATTCCTAGAAGAAGTTATGTCATCAGACCTGAAGGGAAACACCCATCTCAAGTGCAACATACCGAGTCAGATGAATCCCTTGTGTACATCCAATAACTTCAGTGGATTCATACCAGGGATGCATTTAGCTAAACATGTTGAGTTGGACCAGAGAGTACAAAATAAGAATATTTTATCCACCCACATATGCCTGACCACGTCATGAGGCAAGGGGAAGCAAACAGTCAGCAGACTGCTTGCTTTTTTTATTAATTTCATTCTGTATTATATTACAGACACCCAACCAAGATTCAAGCCCATTGTCTTCAGCATTGTTGAAAAACACATAATGAGACACAGCCCTAGACACAAAAATGTATTGTCTAGACAAATCAGACATAGCATGTGGGATTGGAAATATTAATCCATTCCCTTAAAAGATGGCAAACAGAGGCAAAAGAAACTGAGTGACTTGGCCAAGGGTAAAAGAGTAAACCTCATTCAGACCCCTGAATTGAATCTTGAACTCCAGAGACTCCGTTTAGAGACCCAGACAGAAAGACACCAGTCAGACACTGTGATGCTGAACGTATGAAAAATCTTCCTATGCACAGCTACAGTCTAAATCTTTAAACACGAGAGCAACAAGAAGGGTGCACATATATAAAACTGAATCTCTTTGCCACTGTGAGTTTTAAAAGCTTAATAAGCAGAGGAGAGGTTATAAAAATAATCCAAATACAGCAAGGCAAATGAAAAGCAAAACTGGAAATAAAGCCCACATATCTAGCCGCTCCAGCCCGGCAGCCTGCCCTCTGGACATACCTCCTGCCATTATGCAACATCAGCAGTGTTTCACTTCAATTTATTCAGAAAAACATACCCTTTCAAGCTCAGTATTTCAAGCAAACCACTCTGCAATAGGAAATATCTATTTCAATTAAGAGTTCGTATTTAAAAAACTTATCTTCTCCTGTTACCTTCTTGAGGCAGTTAAAACTATTACACAATTAAAACTGAAAGTATCGGTAGAGAGAGCCAGAGCAAAGCTTTCCTCTGGAAGCCTCAGCTTGAGTAAATTTATCAGACTTCAAGGCTACACCAAACACACAATGAAGTTAGTCAAAAGATTAACCCACATGCTCTGGGTGGTCCTGCTTTGGCAGGAGAGTTGGACTAGATGATCTCTATGGTCCCTTCCAACTCTAAAATTCAGTGAAATTCAGTGAAATTAAGCAACTGAGAAAAAGCAAGTTGGGTTTCAGACAAGCTCTCTCACCACAGCTTTTGATAATAAGATTAGTTCCTTCAGCAACATAAATTTCTCCCAGTACAATAATGGCAGCACAGCACTAGTCAAATCCACATGTGCATCACCTAACACATCTGTCACTACTGGTCAGTGCTTCAGCCCCCAGCCATGTACCCTCACATCTCTTAGATGCATTATAATAGACTTTATTATTCCACAGGATTGGCTTCAGCAGGCTATAAGAAGATTGCAGTTATTAGCTGCATGACACTTTATCCTTCTACTGTGTGAAAAGTACATGCAACCTGCACCACCAACATCAATGTTTAGGGAGCACAAAGACTTAGGAAGTACTGTGGACTTTTTCCAGTGGTTAAGAAAGTGCAGCATGATGCTGAGGGCAACATCTGGCCAGCAGCCATATGGACAGTGACACTCCATATGCTGACTAGGACAGCAAATCTCCACATGAGCAATGTTACGTTTCATCAAGTGGTTTATGCTGTTTGCATGTAATTGAGTAGAATTACAGTGGTAAGAGACAAAACACAACCCTAACATTGATATTTTGAAAGAGAGAACTGTTAGTCCAGAAATCTATTCACAAATTCACTATAAAAACACATTTTACTAATTCGTGAGTAAATAATGTATCTATTCCTAACGTCAAAACTGTTGAGAGGCTAATGTAGCATGGTACTTGAATATGTGTGTGTATAAAGTCCTGAAGAAATGTCAGTAGAGTTAATGGGAGGTTTTACCAGCTCGGTCAGACAATGCTGCACTGGCACCTAGGCTGTCACGCACTTGTGGCCAGACAAAGCCTAAGTGAAACCAGAACAGAAGCAGGAAAATTGCCAAGAGAACTATAATAAAAGAAAGTTTTAATAACTACATTTTGATGCAGACTGATCCGACTTCACATGCTACACTCCAATATTGAGCCTTCCTTTACTCACACAAACCTCCTTCGAGTCTTGCTCAAGCTGGGATGACAAGATTCGGCTGCTGCATGCACCTGAATTAAAGCTGCACGTTAGAGATTCCCACACAGGCAATGAGATGTGTCATTACCTTCCATCACAAGAATCAGTTCAGTCAATGTATAGTCTTAAAATCTTAAGTCATTCCTAAATACCGGTTATATTTGGTCGAAATTTACAGTCATTAGTACAAATTTTTAAAAACATTTTGGCTAGATTTTAAGATAAGGCATTAAAAAAATTTAAAAAATAAAAATTAAAAGCAAAGTGGCTCATTGCACATACATCACATGCTGTAGTGTATGTTTGTATTGTAATCTTTTAAATGACAGTATCAATGCACCTATTTCTACAGCATATTTAATAATAATAATAATAGTAATGATTTGAGTTTACAGTCCTTTGGAATTGTATTCATGTGAAAAAGAGGGTAAATTTTTGAGCATATCTCAAAAAACCAAGATCGATAGTGTTATATGGATAACTGTGTGATTTGCAAACCAAACAAAGAAAAACGCAACAAGTAGAACCACAAGGAGTTCTGAAATGGGTAACAGAAGAGAGTAAAAGCACACATAAATTTCCATAAATGAAGAATGAAAAAAATCAGCTTATTTACATCAGTAGGGAGAGGAATGGGAGATCAATACAGAAAATAAGGAAGGCTACAGAACAGATAAATCAGGTGTCATTATTCCTCAGAATAAAGCAATACATTTATCCAAACAAAACAACCAATCATTGTGCAATTGAAAAAAAGTGTGGGTATTGCTGGGACGAAAAGCTTAACAGAAAAAAAAAAAACAACAAACAAACCAAAAAAAAGGAGTAAGGAGTACATTATATGGATATCTAGACTGGTCCCACTCATAATAGTAGAGAGGAATAATATAAAGGAATATAAACCCTCATTAATTCATCATGATTTAAAAGAACTATGCCCAGAAGGAAGTTAATTCTGTCAATTTTAGGATTCCTCACTCCTTTTTTTCCTCTGAAACAAGTACCGCTGCCACCGTAGAGAAGGGTCTGGACAAAATGAACCTCCACCTTGACTTGTGGTAACAACCAACTAAATCAACCCACGTGTTCTTGGAAGAATGGTTAAAAGAAAGATGTTACTCTTCTAATTTCAGGTGCTTGAGCCAGTTACACAAGGAAGGTGGACATCAATGGTTTCTACATTCATTTAAATCGTAAAAACAACTTCATCTGGGAATGAACACCGGCAGCTCTCTCAGAGACAGAGCTAACCCTCCCAGGTAAGGCGGGTAATGCCCCAGCTTGTCTTACACTAAACACTGTGAAAGGTGACGGTTGAACCAGAAGGGTGGAGTTTACCACTATTCTAAACTCTAATGAACCCTTTCATGCAGTTCTAACAACACTAAAAGATTTGTCTTTCCCTTTCTCGGTACTTGTATTATACTGCAAGACTTGCAGAAAATACACTTGCAAATGCTGTAAGCATAAAGAATAGACTAAAAGCCAATTTAAGATCCCTAAGATACATGCCTGAAAAAATAAAGAATGCTTTATTCCCTCTTCAATGTTTTATATTTTTAAAGGAAAAAAAAAGGCAAGAATTTCCACATTTGTGTGTTTTACCAAATGAAGTGGTGGAATTAAAAAGATCACTCTCCATAGAAACCCCATACATTTTTATGTAAGAGAAATTAAGAACACTTTTTTTTTTTTAAATGTAATTTTGCAAACTACTATTTGTCTATGAGCTTGGTCCTACAAAGACATAGGTGTGAGTAACCTGACCTAAGCAAATAGTGTCTTTGACGTCAACTGGAGCATTTATGTAAGTCACTTGTTTGCATAAGCAACTGCAGGACTTTGTTTGACTTACTGTATATAGATAGTCCTTACTAACTCCAGCAGTTAAGTCAGCAATACCAGGCTGTACATTCTGTGCAATTAAGGCATTTTTCTTAGTGTAAAGTGGTTTGCACCTTGACAAAGAAAAGCACAAAGAAAATTAACTCACTGATGTTCTTAGATGGCTCTACAGGTGAAAGGCCAACTTTCACTGCTGCAAGATGCAGAAAGAAATCCTAAGGTCTCAACTGAACCGAGCTCTCCTGTCCTGACTTGTCATGGATGGTATGAGAATGAGGAGGAGGGACAGCGTAAGACCTGCTGTCCTGCAGTAATGAGAAACACACAACTCTGGACTACAATAAGGAAAACTATAAATAAATAAACAAACCAATCTACATCCAGATCAAAAAATAACAGCAAGTGCCATCTAAAAGGCAGTAGAAGGAATAACATGTCATATTATGGGCTAAATCCCCAGTACCTTAACTGTCAGAAGATATTCTTGTCATAAAGTAAGTGCTGCCAGTCAGATTACTCGGCTGGAGCAAGACATCAGACAAAAACTTCTCTATGTGGATTGACATTGATTTTTCCAAATACACAACTACTGCATAATCAGTGCCAATTAATCTCAATCAATAACCTACTTGCAAATTGTTATCTGTGTCATACTATAATCATCAAGTATTTTTTTGGGGCCATAAGTGGAGAGAAAGTTTAGAGGAGAAAAATGAACAGTGTTAAGAACAGTTCCCCAAACAGTCATATAACCAACAGCCTGTTCATACCAACATGCTTGGAGAGCAAATAAAGGACCCAGACCAGCAAAGCACTTAAGCACATGCTTTAGCTTTAAGCACGTGCCTAAGTGCTTTGCTGGAAAAAGGCCCAAAGAAAAGAATGAACATGGTTAACTGAAAAGCCCTTCAGAGTTGGATTGACTGCTTTGTTTTTCCATTAACTCTAGTTGCTAGTAAACACACGTTGGGTCTCAGCATCCTGCCCAATACATTAACCCACATCACAAAAATAGAGATCTGGTACAACAAATCTCCTTCCTCAGGTAAGTTCCACGAATTGGGAAGCGAGGAAACTCCAAGAAATGCTTGGGATTTAGGCTACTTATAAGGTACGAGTAGAAGGAGCACCTTCACGTCTCTCTGAAAGGGAAACTCACATGAAGGCCCTGACCATTAAATACGCTTTTACTAGTTCACCACACAACCCTGCATTGTCCTGACTCTTCCACCTCTTACATCAAACTCCACAGAATATATTTTGGAGACCTTATAGAGAGGGCACAAATCACTGCCAGGGACTGATGGCTCTTCTTCCCGTCTCCCACTTGTGAAGAAAAGAAACCCAAGCTTGGAGAAGATAATTTCTGATTCTGGGCCTTGGGAATGTGACAATCTTTTTTATTACCTTATTCACCTTGGTCCATTAATAACATTTTTATACGCATCAAATTCACCCCAAAACCAAAATGAAAACAAAATTCCCTGCAATATCTTAAGCAAAATGCTGAAGTTAAAAAAAGATTGGAGTCCAAAAATGGAAAGATGATTAGGGAGGTGGGTGAAATTGGAACGAAACAATAATAAAAAGCCCTAAGAACACATCATATATTCCTAGTTCTTGAATCATTAAGGCTCCACATGACAGCTCTCACAAGCACCGGTATGGCAAACTCACTGACTTTTAAGCAGGAGTGAAAGTGGTTAAGCCCTAGGACAAATAATTTGAAAATCTCAGCACAAGTCTGATCTCAGAGAGTTTAAAGGAATGCAGACTGCCCAAAAACACAGCAGCTGTTTGTTTTTTCTGCCACCTTTCCAAGGTTCATGTCTGGAGTGAGGATAAACAGTTCTGAAAAAAAGTTATGTGGAGTTCAGACTTTAAGAAAATAAAACATCAGACTCGTATTTCTTGCAGAAAGATTAAAAAATCCCAAACTTTAAATTATTCAGCCCTGGAAGTTTTCAGGTAGAGCTCTCAGGAGCAGAGAGGTAGATGGCTTGAGGCTTCAATATATTAAAATGCTTTCTTCTAAACCAGTCTGCATTTTCAAAAGCTTGGCCTGATGTGGTTTTCTTGAGCAATATTCCTCCAAGCAGATTTTCAAATTTAATAAGGTAAAACTGTATTCCCTATTTTATGCACACATGTGTGCATACACACACACAGAGACACACAAACAAGCCCTCTCAGATAAACCAACAAGTAAATGAGATAGCGGATGAAGCCTTAGAGATCAGCCTGAAGTGATTTCCATCAGCACAGCAGGTATCATAATGACAAGGTAATTTTTGCTATGGCATTTTGGACATCATTCTTTTTACCCTTCCTCCTGCTTTCTCTCCCTATTATTCCATTTATACCAAAGGAAATGAGCATCTACTTTAAGTAATTAATTAATATCCCTCTTGATACGTTAGGCAATTAGAAATCTCTTGACTCTTTAACATTTTTAGTAGGTATAACTTTCCTTTGATCCACATTTAAAGAGATGTAACCTGAGAAAGCAAGAGCTAATAGGAAATTTATGTAGATGGATTACTAGTGGAGCTAACCCATGTAAATAAGGATTGTCTCTGTTGTTACAGGCAGGTCAGAAAAAGCAGGAAATTTCAGGCACCATGTTGAGATTCAACATCTGTCTATGAACTGTCCTTATACACAAAAGGAAGAGTTGCTCCAGGACAGAGTATACAAAACCAGGGAGTCTGAAACAAACTGGAATCCCTCCAGAGAGCTCTCCTGTTACATTCATACCTGGTGGTACTGGGGCATCAGCATTAGTTATGGTGAACACTGAAGAACTCTAATTTATCTACACATTCAAATTATATATATCATAGGAAAGCATTATCCAATACGACATATGAAAGATACTGTTCATGGAGGAGATTACATCAACTGCTCTTTCCAAATCCAGACTGTACATTTCCACACAGAGCTTGGGGGATGGAAGCAGAGAGAGCAAGAACAGCAGGGGATGGGACAAATATGAAGAAGAAGTGTAAATAGGTTATCATGCTCTTACACATTCCCCATTTTCCCATCTTTACAGGGAGATGAAAGCACTATGCAGCATTAACTTTGCATACAGATGCTGCGTTCAGGGAACTAAGAACCACATCACACCTACTTTTTCCATTAAGACAGGAAGCACACTCACTTTTTTTTCTTGAAAGTAAAATTCTATCATTATATTACTTTCTCTCAAAAAAGCCTGTATTATGTATTTTATATACAACAACAAACCAGCATAAGAAACTCCCAAGTACAGTTTCATGGAGGGAATCTAAGAAGATGGAAACTACAGGAAAATAATTTTTGTTGTATTTTGTGGCATGCTCTCCCCCTCTCATCACTTTTAATTAAATATAAAGAGACTGTATTGTGCAGATCCAGCCTCATCTGGGATTTTGAATCTAACGGGCATATCGCTCTTTGCACATCCTCAGATAAGTTTTTCCTGATCAACTTCTGCAGTATGAAGGGCTTTCCTGCTTTCTTTCCCACTTAGAGAAAAATTCCTTGTGCATGGGTCCTAGAGGCAATTGCTCAGCAACCTTCTATGGCCTCCCTTCTACTCTAGCACACACCAGCACGTGGAGCCTGGGAGTGAGGGCAGAAGAGCCACAGCTCTGAGCTGAGTGCAGCCCATCGGGTAACACAGGGACAGACTCCCTAAGGAATGCTGCTTGTTTCCAAATCCCTGCTCAGGAGAGTCCAAGGATACATCTGTAATGCAGAACACCAGCAAGCTCCTAAGTCAGGCTGACAAATAAATATGAGATAGAGCATTTGAAGTAAAATAAAGTGACCAAGCACACGTTTTAACTTATATTAGCCGCTCCACAGGCAGTTTAAAGCTGAGTGTGAGCAATCTGAACCAAATATATATAAAGCTCAAATACTATCTGAAGCCAGCTACTAGTCAAATATAAAATATAGAACTTCCTTTCCACTTTAAAATTAAACTAACAGCCATGATGGAATCTGAAATTCCAAGTATCCTACCCACAAGAGAATTAAGCTTCCTACGCATGTAGGGTCTGACAACCAATAAGGATAACTTCAGTCATTTTTGCTGTATCACTCTGCAATCACTATTGCTTCATCTGTTTCTCTTAAGTCAGACAGTCAGAAACCTACCATCGAAATTTAATTAAAGAAGGTAGTAAGAAAATAAACAACCTTTCTTGGAATGTCTTTGATTCCATAAATACATATACACTGAAGACTGAATTACAACCTTTCATCTAATGAGCAGCTTAATGGAATGGCACTGGAATAAAGAACAGGGGAAGGAAAAAACAAATCCTTGGTGATTTCATATAACACATTATATATTTATATATCAGGCTCACTATCTGGCAACATCAATTTACAAGCTACAGTAAAAGTGTTCCCTATCTCAATGTAAGTAGGAGTCATAGCCAGGCACTTACACCAAATCAATAACCAGATCTTGCTTATAGCTGAAGTAGCAGATGGTCTACCACAATGAAGAAATGACAGAACATGTATGTAGAAGCGTCTGCTTTCTTTAGAAACATTCTTGAAAGCACTGTATCATTGATCTAAGATTATTTTTATAGGCAGATGACAGGTCAAGCATAAAAGTACACTATCTTAAAGGTTATAGAGTTGGCAAAATGGGTATCACGGCCACGGATAAAGAATCATTTTCTTTTGAAGTCTGCGTTGTCAGGGTATTTACATTTCACATTTAAAAGGCTCCTCTCTGGATAATACAAATGCTAAAACAAATAAGAGAAAAAGTCCTATGTAAGCTAATGCTACTTTAAAGAGATAATGTAAATCAACCCTGACACCATCAGTGTCATCCTAAAGCACGATGAGAATTTCCAGTGAAAGTTACTAACATTAAACAGATTTAGATAGCCAGCCAACAAAAATAAAGCAAACGTGTAAGTAAACTGCCTTCCAGGCCAAGACTGTTGTAACAACCATGTATTACACTGAAAGGGATAGGAGGAACATTCTAGTGGTGAAAAGCACTCGTTTGGGAAGTCTGGAGGAAGAATCGGTCCAGAATTAATAATTTATAGTGCGATCTGTGAAAATGCCTATGGAATAGGACACCTAATTCTCACTGCAAGTTAGACAGAAAGCTGGACACCCAGCTAAACACTTTGAAAAATGTTACCTTGCAAATTATATAGCTATTTTCCCATCTACAAAATAACAATGTCATCGTCTTACTTATGAAGAGCATTTTAAGGCTGAATTTTTTAAGACTCTTCCATATTCAAGATAGTACAGAAAAGTAAAATTTAAAAAAAAAAAAAAAAGAAGAAAGTTCTTTATGGAATAATAACTCTTAAGTGAGTTTTAATATTTTTAAACAGTATATGTATACATACAATGCACAGACTTCAGGCTACATAGCTTTCTTTTCCTTCACTGGATGAGAACACTCCTGGAATGTTATTGTTTTCAGGGGCTGGGTTTTAAGAATTTACTGTGAATACATGCATTATATATGTGCGCACAGAAACACTGCAGGGTTTGTAAATGACCCAGGAGTTCATAAACTTGGCTATTTTCTTATCTGGTTCAAATTTATGCAAGAAAGCAATTGTTACACAGCTCTTGCTGAACAGAGAGCAAATCACACAAAGGACAAGGGCTTTGCATGGGGCTTTCCTTCACATAAGGAAGAGTTCAAAGAAGACAACAGATTGTTTATAACGTGCCTTGTGCCATGAGGGTCTGATCCCTGATGGCTTTCACAGAAGCTAGTGCAAAAGAAACATACACCTCCTGAACACCCAGCCTGTATCTGAAGTGAACTGAGATGACTGTAAAAAAAAAAAAAAAAAAAAAAAAAAAAAGAGAGATGAAGAGAACTGAAAGACAACAAGCTCCTCTGTGGTTTCTGCCTTGTCTTTCCTCAGAATTTAAGGCCATAACACCACAACCTCCGTCAATACTCTTCCTCCCCCACCCCAGCTTCAGTTAAGCACAGTTAGCCAGTCCCACCACTAGTTAGCACGCCAGCAAGCCGGATCTCAAAGACTCCTAGCCATCTTTTTACAGACTTTATTAAGGGAGATTATTATCTGACCCTCAGAGAAGCTAATAATTACAGTGCTCATACATGTATTGCTTCTGCACAGGATCAACAATGAAAGGGTTGTTTAAACACAGCTCCTTTGCTTCGATGGAAAACTTTGTGTGTACCACTCATCAGCTCAAGTAAATGTTAATGACTAGTATGGAAAAATAAAAGAAACATTTTCTGATGTACACAGTATATTTATTTAAGAGGCTTCTAATGATGTAGGATGTTGCATTTTGAGACTGACAAAAGAAGGCCTTTACGAGCAATGAATATATGAACCCTGATTTATTTTTTTTTTTAAAGCACTGGAGAATGTTTTAATCATCACACAGACACACACACACACACACACTCGCGTATACACACACTCTCAAACTACCACACTAGGCAAGATCAGAGCTTAACAGCCAACAAAACACACATTCAATCCCTGAGATCATTTTCCTGAAATAGAAAACTACATATGTTTCTCAAATTTCACATCAAGCCACTGCACAGCCCGAACTGCAGTGGAGAGCCGAGCCAAGCCTGCCTTTGGGCTTGGGGGAGTAAGAACCTGAAAACAAGATGATTCCTTTCATATCACCGCATTTCTCGTCCACAATCTAAACTTACAAACACCCCCAGTTTAACAGCGTTTCTAGCGGGGGTTGCTTATCAAGCAGCCTTTGCTTTGTCAAATTAAGACACATTGCCTTGGATTAGTGAGACTCCCTGAGTTCAAAATGACTTCATGGTTGGCTCAGAGTTCACTGTCTCTGTGGCAAGTTGCCAGTAATACATCTACTACCGCGCCTGCCCCCAATCCTTTTCTATACTGACCTAGCTGGCTTTTTTTTTTTTTAGCAGCAAATGAACACAATAGAAAACTAAGGGCTAGATACTGTCACAGCTAATTAACAATCCTAACATCTTTTTTTTAAAAAAAGTAATCAAAGCAGTAAATATTTGAAGATGTGAATGCAAGTCTCTGAAATGCAAAGTCTCAATGTATGTCAAAGCTGTGGGAAAGGGACAATGCAGGTTTTCTTCACTGTGCAGATACAGTTAGACACTATGAAGGGCTCCTGTTCTTGTGGAAAACACATTAAGCTTCTTTTGCTAATATTTTGTAAAGGGCATTTGTACAATAACAATAGCTAAAGCTTCCTGTTTGCCTGTGTGCTTCCTGGCTAGCATTAACAAGACCTGCTAACAATTTTCTTATTTAGCACACAGAACTCTTTCAGATTACTCTGTAGACTCAAGGACACACAGGTTTGAAACAAAAATAAAATAAAATAAATTAAATTAAAATTTAACAGTAATGGCCCACATTGCACCTGCCCTTCAGAGTCCCGACAACTTTTACAGCTATATGTTTCCTATTTCCTTACACTGGATCAGTCTGTGTGTCATCAGTCTCCAAAGAGCATGTTTTGAATTTATTAAAAGCCTGATCAAAGTGGAATTCTCTCATTTGGCAAAGATACCATCACAGGGACACTTGCTTTTGGCTCCATGACAAGAAATTCATGGTACTTTGTTTGTCCAATCCACAAAAACACCATCCCTCCCTTCCCAACCGGCCCTTCAAGATAATTCTCCCTTCTCCAGAGACTTCTCCAAACAAGTCTGCAAGTCTGAATTCTTGAGTTTCATTTCATAAACAGGACACAAAACCCGAGTGCAATTCAGGATACTGTCACCACCACATGGGCTGCCGTGCTAATCAGGAAAGCTTTCTGAAATATTCCCTAGCCCCTTTCTTTGCAGAGAGAGCCCTAATTTTTAGACCAGGCACCTTTTGAAGTAGGCACAAAATATAAACAAGAAGCAGCCAAACGCCAGAATCCTAGCCAAAGGCTATACATTAGTCATGGCAAGGCTAGGAAGGAAGGGAAGGGCAGCTGGCCCCAAGAATCTGGTGTCTGTGCTGCTCCAGTTACCACATCTCCCTAACCAGGATTGCCCAATCCTTTAAAAAGACACAGGCATCCTTCAGATAATCATTTAACTCACACCAGTTTGTTTTTTCAACAGCGACTCTAAACATAAGCTCCTCTTCCAAACTCTCTCTCTTTTCAAAGTTTCCAGCCTATCTGGACAAAATATTTGGTGAGAACTCCACTAACCACAGTGATGAAATACCTCACAGTGGTAAAAGTAAGCAACCTCATAAGAGCGTATATATGTATCGGTTTAACAGAAGAAGAACAAATACAGAGATGATCAAGAATCAAATCCTCAAAGGTACTCAGCTGCCTAAACACCTCCGAAGATGTAGATTTAATTCACTTCTCCACTTCAACTCACATAACAGGGCAATGACTTGAGTCCAGATTCTTGGATTCAAAGCACCTTCCCAGATTTAATGTTTTATTACAAAATTCCACCACTGCAGTTCAGCAACGGACAGATTCTACTTCCATTTATCCCAGCATACTCTGCATCAACCCCGGTAATATTAGAGTTCTCTGGATTTAAATCAGTGTAACAGAGCCATCTCTAGCTCTAATGATAAGCACTGGGAACAGGTTACAAAGAAGCATTAAGGACTGAATCACTGCTTAACAGAGTCAGCAATTTAAACATGCACAAGCCAAGGAACTAGGCCGTTTCTCATAAATGAAAGAAAAAAAATTTTCAAGGTATTTTCATGTTGAAAATACATTGTATATTAAAAAGATAGCACTTTTTCTCACACAGAAATAGCCTCATCTTAGTTGTGTGGCTCTCAGAAATGTTTTTTATGAACTACAAACATTTATATTTCACTTTACCATCTGTAATTACCATAACAGTACGGTAATTACTTTCTTACAAAAATCATTTTATCTGAAGAAACTCATGTTCCTGAGACCTGTTGGAAGGAGATCATTTACAAAACATCCCTGAAACGTATATGAAACATCTCTGTTATACCATTTTCCCTGTCCTGATGGCTAGCAGTTGAAGACGGATTGGACATGTATTTCCACAGGAAAATTGTTTGGGTCAACATTCATATGTGAGATGAAATCTCTACTAGATAGTACATTAGGTTCTCCAACTATTAAATATCTAGAGTGTAATGATATAAAATAAAATATTCTGCACAAATATTTAGTTTGTTCCAACTTTTTTAGGCAATTTTGGGAGGTGGCTTCCAGCATTATGTTGGACACACTCTACCTCAATAATGTCAGCCTGACATTCTTCCCTATGTTCCAAATCCTCCTCCACAGGTTTAATCTCTCTGGTTATAGCTCATTTTAAACCATGTAAATCCAGTAGAGAATAGCTAATTTTACAGTGAGTTGCTTATGGTTGAAAGTAGCCCTGAAACAGAACTCTGGTTCTAAATATACACAAACTTTGAGAAATTTGCGTGCGAATTCTACCCAATTTAACAGCTCAGCCATATTCTTATCAGCAATATAATCCTTCACGAGACTTCAGAAATACAGTAAAAGTGCAGATGTGCATCTTTGATAAGAATTCTCCATCCAGAATACAGTAACCTGTAACTAAACCAGATAAGCATTCAAATTTTATTAAGATATCTTTATCCAAAATACCATATAAAGGAAAAGTTATCAGATGTTATATGGTGGGTGGAAGAGAAGTGAGTCACACTCACCAGGAGTAAAAGTGCTGAGCCTCTGAGAAGCATTGCTAACGTGTCTGTGAAAAAACTGCCCTCTCTTCCTCTCCACAACAGCATTTCTGAAACAAGACAACCGAGTATTCAAGTGGCAAAACCCAATGCTCACTGTTGCAACCTTGGGGGGCAGGAGAAGGGAAGTTCCAAAGTTTTAAATTTTTGAACTAAAGAGCTGTCAGTAACATTTTTTGATGCAGAAGAGTCATCCGTCTGAATCATGCAGAACAATTCAACAGTCTTTCATCAAGCCAAAGGAGAAATAATAAAAAAAAAAATCTATATTTAATATGGGATAATACAGGCAAAAATTTTCTAAGAACAATGGGAATCAATTATTTGGAACTTATCCTTTGCAATTGATGGCTGGATGCTGTTCAGTGAGATACATAGCAATTTCAAAGACAGTCTCAGAATATGTTTGAGCCTCCACCTTTCAAGTAAGAAGTATTTACTGTTTATTATACATCCACTGGAAAAAACCTGCCTACAAGGCAGTTCAAGCCAGCAGAATCAAAGGTGAAAGACAGACAATTTAATACTCAGAAACACACATCGAGAACTGCTTCAGTTTGTGCACTGAGTAATCTCATTGAAGCCAAAAAGACTAACACATAGTTTTAAAACATTAAATACATACAAAATGTTTTAAAGATCCCCTTAAAATTTTAAAGAAGCCAGAGTAATAGTTTCAATGTGTGCAAAAGTTTTTCCTATAAAAGTGCTCTTGGAATTGCATTTATTTTGGTAAAATCCCCATCACCAAAACAAATTTTAAAAATTAAATCTTTCTTTTATCAGGGCCAAGTTATGTCTGATTCACAATGACTAATACTGTGTCTTGCCCTGTGAATAGGCCTCTTTGTGCTCAAAGGGAGAAAAGGTGGTAAGAATCTTACTCTTGATAAATTCACATTTCCCTAGTATTATGAACATATGCAGGACAAATTACTTTAGTTCACCAAACGACAAGGAAATTCCCAAGAAATGGGTGTGCACGGGGGAGAGTAGAGGAAGAAAAAAAAAATTAGATTTGAATCCAACAAAACATTTCTTGTCCTGTCTTTTCCTTCCTCCTTTGTTACCCTCTTTGTCTTTGACTCTAAGACATTCCATTAGAGTCAAAACATTGGGTTTAATTTTGGGGAGCACATTAAGGCGGCAAAGGAGGATGTACAAGGAACTGTTTTATCCAAAATACAAGACTTTCAACCAAAACATTGGGGAAGACTTTGTCCAGAAACTCTTTTCCTAACATTCCTTTCTCCCATAGAACATTCATTATAATCAAAAAGTTTTTGAATAATCAAAGTGTCATTTCTAAGGAAATGAACTTGTCAGTAAACATTCAGTCAGCTGTACTTTTTTTTTTTTTTTTTTAAGAGAGATTCTCTGCCTCACCTCCAGAAAGTTACAGCTCAGAACACAAACCCAAAGCCAGGCGGGAATGAGGAGCTGTTATTACCACTGTACCCTCCCTTTCCAGACCTACTTCCAAAGCAATGGGAGCTTCACGGAGTTTAGACATTCCCAAAGTCCACTGAAGCCAGGACAGCTGGACACCAGCCGACAGCACCACAACACTGAATCTACAGCATTAATCTCACCCCATACTCTCGTCCCCTGCCGACATCCACAAACAACACTGCCCTCTAAATTAAGGCATCCGTGAGGGACAGAAGACAGGAACTCTGTTATCATACTCCAAGCTCCTATATCCCCCCTCCTAAGTTTCTTTTAAACCTCTTGCCATACATTTTAGTTTCATACCAAGGCTGCAGAGGAGACTGAAAATTTTCATCTCGGGAATTCAGACTGTAATTCTGTACATGTTAGAAGAGGACTAAAGAGTACAATCATTAGTTCGTATGATCTGCTTGCTTTTTCACTATTATTAGTGAGACTTATTTAACAGAAGTTACCAGGAAGAACTAGGGTCCTACAGTGCTGGGCACTAGCAACAAACCCAAGAAAACACCTGCCCTTCCCTGAAGACCTCACAGAAATTATAAGCACTGGCAGGTACACGCAGTAAGCAGACGGACAACTACTATGTTGGAATAGCAACTACCAGGGCACAGCGTAACTCTAGTAAGAGTTTTGTGAAAAAACAAAGTGGGAATTTTCAGGAACAAGTCAAAGGAAGATGATAAAAAGCTTTACTGTACTAAGCATGCTGTTATCTGCATTTCTATCCAGATTCCCCACTACTGCAGCATCAGTTGTTAGCAGTGATCCATTAAATCTGCAACTTGGATAGCTGCATGGCGACTGTAACTCCCTCAACACAATCATTCATTTCCCAACAGATAAAGAATTGGTCATAATAACAGTTACATTTTTAAGTATGCAGGAAGGCACTGTTGTTCTCCTACATCTCCTCTCACAAGCTACACTAGGTTGGAGGTTAAGGGAGACAGAGAGAAGGAAGGACAAAGAGAGGGGATTTCTTTAATACGTAGGGCTGCCACTATGAAAACCCAGACAGAACATGGTATGGATCAGGGACAGCTCTGGGAAGAGCAGGAACTCTTGTTTATCAATGCTGGAGATCCCTCTGCTCAGCAAGATAAGAATCCTCTCTCAAATATATCACCGTTGTCTCTGAAACTGTTTCCCTTCCTTTAAAAATAAATTGCAAATAATATTTGACTCCAAGCTCACCTAGGCTGTATTCTATTTTAACTTCCTCGGCCATTAGCGCAAGGTGACCATTTCATGATTTGCTCACACATTTTATCCCATCTCTTAGTCATCACCTGGCCCCAAAGCCAAATTAAAACTGTGTTTGGAACTGAGTTCGGAACAGGGTCCCCAGCCAAATAAGAAGGATAGAATGAAGACACTCGTATCACATGTAAGAGCAGATGAAAATGTTCTATTAGTACACAAGAATCTGTAACCCAATAAAGTGACATTTATTTTCTAGGTCATCGTACCCCTCAACTGCCTCAAAAAGGTTCTCTTCAGGGCAGGTGGCTACTGAGCGGGGCATGGAACTGGTCCAGAAGACTTCTTTTTAAACAAACAGTGCTGTACCCCACTTTTCACAAGGACTTGTTTATCTGCAAACAGGCTTCACTTGTTCCACTTTAATCAAGATTTTAAGGGGGTCCCTCAAAGGGTTTTGTTAAACTGCTCAGTAATTATTCTAGGATGCTTTTGGGGAGCAATACAGATGCTGTGTTTTACAGTCAAGTGACCACTTTAAACAACATTTTACCAGATCTCTCCCACATGGCAAAGAAGTGTTTTCTTCCAACTCACAAAAAAAATCAATAAATTTGTCAACAAAAGCAGATTTCAAAGAATGATTAGAAGCATATTTCACAGTAACTAGAGCAATCATATTTATGTTCCAAAATGGAGTACAAGACAAATTAACTGACAGTTGTAGCAACACACTGTATCTGTGAATTACACTGCTCACAGGAACAACTGTGTTCAGGAATGCACAATGGAAGCAGGAGATAGGTTCAAGATGTTTTGGAGCAGGCTGAATTACAGACAGATGTACGTACCAGCATGTCCAGTCAAAATGAATTAAAGCAGAAACACACATAAGAAAATAGACAAAGAAGAACAAATCATAATGTTATAATTAACGTACCTTGCAGTGACACCTGTGGCTTTCCAAGATAAGAAATCCGGAAGATCAAAGAAGTAGCCTGCCTTCTCCCAGCATGATTCTTTCAAGTTCTAACAAAAAAATTTTTAGAAACGCAGGTATTAGAGGCCAGGCACGATCATGTCCTTATTTAAATGCAATTTAAAAACCTGACATTTATGTAAAAACTATAGTTGTTCCAAACCCTATGCTCTGATCATCCAGTCTGCCCTACTCACTTTATAGTGATTTACTGGCTGAAGAACTGAGCCTTTCCCCCATCACAGACTGATCATAAGAAAGGAGTTTCCCATGAAGAGTTCATGGAGGCACATGCTTCAGATCAATAATGCAGGCTCTCTCAGTTCCCCATCAGCTGCTCAATGTCAGAGCAGTCTCAAAGTCAATAGACAACTTTCTCAAAAAATATTTTCTAGAAGAATGCCCTGCTTTCTAAAATAAACCATTTTAAATTTACAATTTTTGAATTATAAATCTTCTTGTCTTTCAGCTTTCAGGTCCCACCTTTTTCACCTATTCTCTGTAAGCTAAGGTCAAGACTCTTGTACAAGATTCCAGAAGCAGAGTATTTTTTAGAGAAGTATTAAAGAGAGTTTCAATAGCATAAGCTTTGTCAACAGCAACCACAAGTCCTTCCTCCTCTCCCCCCAAAAAACCCTGTAAGAACCTGTGGCACACAGTTGAGCAGAAGGCCAAAGTATTTTAGCAAAGGTTCTAGCAGCTTTGTTAATATGCTTTTCTATTCAAACCTTTTTTTTTTTCCAAATTATTCAGTATATTGTCAATAACTAACATGACAGTTTAAATTATCTGCATTTTAAAAGCCACCATCGGTTTTCTGGAGAAAAACTTAACTACATGCGGTATCAAGAACGTACAGGCTGAATTAAAATAAAAGATAACTCAATTTTAAGAAATACTACTTGGCTCTATAACTTTGTTCAGATACTATGTGGTATCAAACCAATATCTTACAAGGCCAGAAAGTTACTGAAACGGAATCTATTCATTCCAGAAACTAAGGTGCAACAAAAAATTTCTTCAGTTTTGGATCATGCAAAGAATCTGTCTTCTTTGAGTTTAGTTCTTCAAAAGCTTCTAAAACTTACTGGGTTTCTATTCAGTTCAAAAAATAAATGCTCTAATTACAGCTATTTAACATAAAATGTACCTTTGGATGTCTGTGCCTAATCACTGGGGTTTAGCTGACCTCCCAGACATATGTGGCTGCTACTCATTTCAAATTTAACTTTATACATTAAGGCAAAGATGTTCCCTAGTTTAGTACAAAGGTCATTCAGCCTGATTACTGTGATACTAAAAGCCATTATGTGTTGTTAACACACCTGGCAGTCTTCAAGAAGCAACAGGAGTAGTTTGGCTGTTAGTGTTAATCAGAGAAGAAATTGGATTTTAAGGATAACTGTCCTCTTCAAACAAATCTGTTTCATCAAAGATACTCCTTGTATCCTTATTCTATTACTTCAAGAATTCCCAAAAGCCACATTTTGGTGACACTAAAATATGTTGTTTCATGAACATCCAAATGATTCATTCTTTGCCATCTTGATGCTTTGTCATCACTAATTAGTACAGACAAAAAAAATCATAGCATGCCCTGATGCTTTTTCCAAACAAATTTAAAAGTCTCCATGTTTTCGACACTCACTGAAGTTAATTCTAATTTATTTTCACTCACAGTCAGGAATCTGTGACCACATTAAAAGGATTGTGGAAAAGATCCGGGAACGTTCCCAATGCTGTATTCATATCCTGCAACTCACCCTCCAAACTCACTTATAAAGAAACTAATACAATCTTTCTATTTTCCAGGGGTATTTAGGGAGTCCCCTATCTTCATGTCTCTCTCTGTTTTGGGGTGGGTTTTTTTTCAACTATACCTCCAAATAATCATTTGTGAGATCCTTACAGATACAGAGTACACAAAAAGCCTCCACTGCCCATTTAATCCTTCACAAGTCAAAAGATTATCATGAAGCCACACTGCACAATTTTGTGTTGTGTTTTTTGTTCACTTCTTAATTGGATTGAAAACACACACGCAGGCAGAATTTCACATGAGCTCCAGTATCCAATACACATTTTTGGAGACGCTTAGAGGCACATTTTCCTTGGGAAAGCTGAAAGTGCTTTTGTCATGGTTTAACCCCAGCCGGCAACTAAGCTCCATGCAGCTGCTCACTCGCACCCCCTGGGTGGGATGGGGGAGAGAATTGGGAGGATAAAAGTGAGAAAACTCGTGGGTTGAGATAAAAACAGTTTAATAAGCAGAGCAAAAGCTGCGCACATAAGCAAAGCACAACAAGGAATTCTTTGATTTTTACTCTTACTGAGTACATAATCTGCTTGTAAGACAAAGACGTCTAATGTTTGTGAAAAGGCATTTTTCTCCACCAGAAGAAAAACATGTATATAAATGTATATAAACGCCAAAGATGTCCTGACTTTTGCTATTCCTGATACAGATTAAACTTGAATCAAATTATCTTAAATGCCGTTATAGACAGCCTTTGTATCAGATCCCTGTTGGCCACAGGATTAACTAAAGATGGGCTAGAAGCAAGACGTCTGATTTAGCACAGGGTATCAGTCTGAATTTCCTGGCTACTTATGAGCCAAAACCCACAAATTCAAAAATCATCCCAAACTGGTGTGTTAGAAACCTAGATTAAAACCAGGAGGGACAGATGAATTAAAAAAAAATATTTTAACATTTATTGTAAAAAAAGCAAGCTGGCGTGAGCATTCAAGTTCCACATTAGGTCAAAATCTAAATCATCTGAGAATCAGAAAAGATAATAATTCACTGAAGAACCATCTGTTTTTCCCAATTCAACCCCAAATTTGAATCTCAATCTCCCAGGCAATCTGTAATAGTAAACCATATAGTCTTTCAGTCTCTCATTTCCTAAATTACAGAAAACAAATATACTTTGCGTGAAAGGAAGAAAGAGAACGACTTAAGACTTAATGCACACAGTTATAGGGATATAAGAAATTGATGTCCCATGTCCTACTCCAATTGAGACAAAGCAAGGACTTAGGACTTGGATCTCCCACACTTCAGACTGGATGACCAACCAGGCGATAGAGCTATTCAGAGATACCCAAGATAAACTCTGAGCAGAAATTCTCCGTTTGCCAGAGCCAAGGCTGCAAACTGATCAATTTTGCAACTATCAGTTGCCCTCTAATTGGTAAACAATTAACTAACTGAATTATCAGATTCATCTTGAGGCTGGACCTGGGGTGGGGGAGGAAAGGGGAGCTTGGAAAGTAACCTCAGAGTAAAGCTCCTGAAGGTGGAGAAAACTGCCTTTCTGCAACACACTGTCTCTACCACCGAGACACTGTCTCAGACATGTGTGGGTATTTTCAAATCCCTGAGACACCCTGAGCATGGCACAAGTCAGGCAAGCACCAGAGTCCAAGTCAGAAAGGGCTCCAAAGGGACAGACCAGGCACGTTAAAGGTTGAGTTGGCAGAAGCTGTAACAAGGTGAGAAGGACAATCTGTGCGTGTGTGTTGTGAGCTTCATCACACTGCAACGGAGTGGAGAGATACAGCTGGGAGACAGGCTAAGTAGGACACACTTAGAGGTGTAGGTGCTTCAAACCACCCAGCCGTTAATCCTTTTTTTAAATAGTATTTCTGCCAGATTAGCAACTGCAACTAAAAGCCAAACTCAACAGTCTGAAGTACAGTTATGCATCCATGTCTGCACAATGTATGGATTTTGATAACACAAGCTGTTAAAGCATTTATAAACAATTCTAATCAAGAGTTCAGTTCCAAACTCAGTAGCTTGGACTCGTTCTCACTTAACATGGAATTTATTTTTTATTTTAATGGATAAATATTCAGTCACATTCAACACAAGGAAAAGCCAGCTGCAAAGGCAGCAAGCAATGGAGAAGACATGCATCAACAAAGAAGCTGCTGCCAAGCTAATGCCAGTACATCCACTATTCTTCTTCCCTCCATAGCCAGGGAAAGAGATTTTTCATTGTTTCTGCAAATTATCCCACTGGCAGGTGGAAGTCACGGGTGTACAGAAAGAAGAACAATAATGCGTAAAATGGCATCTGTATCTGAACATGTGAACTCCAACATACAGAAGCATCACTGACCACTGTTCCAGAAAAAGAAAATAAAGAAAATTATTCAAAACTTACTGATTTTAGTTACTAACTGCAAAGGAATGATATACCAGCTAGTCACTCTTTGAAGTGATCTTTTTTTTGCTAAAGGGAGTCTCTTCTTTGGCCCACATTAAGAACAGAGTTGGGAAAACACAGTATAGGAAGACCACATTTCATTTGGAGACAGTTACAGAGTGAATACCTACTCCCAGTCCAGCATCCCCCACCCATTCAGAATAAGCTACAGCATCTCTGATTTAATGGGACTAGTATTTTTTAGAAATAGCTGATTTATAATGTCATTACTATGAGAAAAACATAACAAGCATCCTTTCATTTTGGCACAAGCTACAATAAAATTTCCAGCCAGAAATTAGTAAACAAGATTTTTTTCTTCTGCTACATCTGGGACAAAAAAAATACTAAGTGGCTAATTCTAGAGCTGGACAAACCTTCACTAGAGTTTTTACATTGCTCTGGTTAAGCTACGCTCTCACTGCTCTGGTGTTGGTTTGCCATAGCATACACATCCATACAGTCATGTTGTACTGACAAACATTTGCAGCAAAGTAATTTCCAAGTGAAGGAGTATGTACCTACATTTTCCGTTTACATGCACGCATCTGTCTACCAGAACTATCTGCACACTCATTCAGGCAGCGAACATCCAATTTCTTTAGCCAAAACCAACAAAAAAGCACAGTCTGCTTAGCAAAGCCGCAAACTACAGAAGTAAAAAACTATTGCAATAATGTTTTGCAAGATATTTCTAAACAATGAAGAAATCTAAGGAAATAACAGCAAGGAGTGAATTTAATTGGTTATTTTGAAAGATCCAGTAACCAGGGACTACTTTCCTTTTCAGTGAAGTTTACATTCAAATTTATCTTATTGAACTCAGCAAGACTTTCTCAGAATTATCTTTCAGCTAGTTTCTAAATATTTGTGAAAGGATAATGATTCTTTATTTCAACTTCATCTACAGTTGATATTATTAATTCAGCTGGCCACATCCAAAAGTCAAATGGGACTGTATCCTCATAAATTAGCTTTTTTAAAAATCAAATATTCATTTTGTTTTACATTAGAGATTTAACACTGGACTCTATCACCACACATGGTCCATACAAGCAGTCCATACAGTGCTCCTCATAAGCGGACCACAGATGTGCACACTTTAACAAGACTGCCCCATAGGCTCTAGAGTAGCTGCATTCAGTTGAGCATTTACTGCAAACAGCTGTCCCCAACACACAAACTCCACCTGCAGTGGTGGCTTCCTCATATGAACACCTATCTGCAATCACAAACATGAAGACCACCCAATTAATTTCATGTAGACTAACCACTAGGCGCCATAGGGTAAAATGATTTGGCAGCGATCAAACTAAACCGAATGTAAGTCAATACAATCCAAGCAAAAGATCTCAAAAGGCCTATTATGAACTTCATAGTTTAGTTTCTTAATTCAAAAGCAAAATAGAATAGAGATGATGAGCTGGAAGAACACCCTGAAGCCTCAAGTCTCTAGTTAAACCTCTATTCTGTGTGCAGTGGGAAGGTGAGGAGAGGAAACGTTAAAGAGAAAGCATTATATGGAAAAGAAATTCAAAAAGAAGCAGAAGATAGTAACTTGCAACTTTGAAGAAAAACTGCAACATCCCTCTGCAAATAAATACAAGTCAAGTGTAACAAGAAAGCCACAAGAGATAAGGACCAGTATCTACTTCTCGTACATGATGTTTGGTCATTCTTCACAGTGAATGAGGTCATCTTCAATTCTAGTAATGAGATGATGGAATGGAAAAGCACAGTTAGGTCACCTTAGCCCTTTCCCCCTTCTCCTCCCTCTTTGTTATTTCCAACCAATTCAGAGTAAATTTGCAAAGTCATATTCTTTAGTAATTCTTTTAATTGCTTAGATGAAAATTCTTCAAGTAATAGAAACCCAATTCCTGTCTTTGAGAGACAATCTAATCTCTCAAAACTTAGCAATACTGCTGAACTGATCTCAGACCCTTCCTCACGGAAGTTAAGTTTTCAGATACCAGAGTTAGGAGAGCCCAGGGGAAAAAAGTGAGGAGACAGAATCTCCTAATGTGGCCTTCCCAGTCAGGTTAGCATCGCCAAATGGGAGAAGGAAGCCTTGATGCCAATGTACACACAACTGGACTACAGATATAACAACAGTCCAAAGGGTCATTTAGTATCAATAACTTTAACTTCCAAAAGTGCATGTAGTTAGTCTCCTAAATCACTACTATCCTAAATTACTTTTAACAAAATAATTTAGTTTACAGTCACATTTGTGCAACATCCTTGTATTATTGTATTACCATTATGACTGAATCCATGGAAGATGGAACATGGAAAAGCCAAGGGAAATCTTGAATATTTATCAGTTAGGCAAAACACTCAAAAAGGAACATTTATCTTTATGCCAGCCTAAATAAACTTTGAAGCTCAAGAAAACAACTTTAAGAGTTCCAAAGAACTGAGGATCCACTGAAAGGAACATAATTCATTAGGACTAATTTTAAGGTTCTTATAATTACATGCTGTTTATTGTTACAAAAACATGAGGTTTGATTAAAAGAAAAGCATCAAAAGTTTTCCCAACGACACAAAAGTTAACTCTGTTGTTTACTTCAGTGGATTTATAAATTGTTCTTAATTATTACTACCAGGTTATTTTATCATAACTTCAGATATAAAGCAGCTATTTTCCCCACTGCACCCTCTCTGCAAAACCTAGACGAATGCAAGCAGATATGGAATGTGCACAGCACCAATCCCAGGCAAAGATGCACAGTGGGAAAAGAGCAAAAACATTTACTAGCAGGAACTTCAAATTACTGGGGAATTAAAAAAAAGTTCCAGGGAATTCAAGGCAAAAGTCAACAGTGAATCTTCATATATTAGGGTGTACCCGCTGACCTGGAGACTGTACAAAGTGTATGACTGTGCTTTTTTTTTGATTTGTTTTTAAACATCCATGTGTTGTGTATGTTGTAACCACATCAAGCTTTCTGATCAAAAACTTTCCAGAAACTTAGTGCCTACCAAAGGGACAAAGGCTCAAAGTAGCTCCTGGATACACCTCAGTTTAGCCAGTTTTGATTGTCATAACGAGCAATTGCCATCAGTCCTACAATCCATTGTTTGCCTTAAGTTCCTGGGATACTGTCAGGTATATGACAACTTTAGGGAGGAATATTAAGAAAGGAATAAGGAATGAAAGGAAAAAAACCAACATCCTTGTGGTCCATGGCTTGGCCATGTTGACTGGGGAATGATACAGAATCACAGAATGATATGGGGGTGGAAGGGACCTCTGGAGACTATCTAGTCCAACCCCCCTGCCAAAGCAGGTCCACCCAGAGCAGGTTGCACAGGAACGTGTCCAGGCGGGTTTTGAATGTCTCCAGAGAAGGAGACTCCACCACCTCTCTGGGCAGCCTGTTCCAGGGCTCTGCCACCCTCAAAGTGAAGAAGTTCCTCCTCATATTTAGATGGAGGAACTTCTTACGTTCAAGTTTGTGCGCATTTCCTCTTGTCCTGTCCCTGGGCACCACTGAAAAAAGACTGGCTCCATCCTCTTGACACCCACCCTTTAAGTATTTCTAGGCGTTGATCAGATCCCCCCTCAGCCTTCTCTTCTTCAGACCAAAAAGACCCAAGTTCCTCAGCCTCTCCTCATAAGAGAGATGCTCCAGGCCCCCAGTCATCAAAAAAGATTAGCTAAATTCACAGAGCAAAAAGCTCACTCCTCATCAGACAAAAAACCAAGTCAAACAGATTTCTGGTCTGACCCAATACGGTTCTTGCATCAAGCAGCAGACTGCACCACTAGCAGTCAGATTTCCAGGCTGGAAATAGTTCTAGAAATACTGGGAGTGTTTTCAGATAAAACCTGAACCAACTGTACATATTTGCTAAAGTTGGCAGAAAATTCTGCGAGAGCTTTTTACAATATAGCAACAGACTTCTGGGATGCTTTGAGAGGAATCTGATTTTAAAGCAGCTCCTGAGACTGCACTGCTCACTGGAGCAAGTAGTACCTTTGTAGGAAAGGTTATTTCACATATAATATAGAAATATAAACAGAGGTGAGGGTTTAAGTAAAACAAATAAACTACTCAGATCTATGTTACTTTAAAGAAATATTATTGGTAGTATATTTGGTGACATTTAGTACTCAGGAAAGCTGGAGAGACCGAAGGCCACAATCACAGCCAGGCACACAGTGCGGACAGACACCATGTAAAACTTCCCCAGGCACTTCTGCCAACACATCTCAATCCTAACATTCAGTGCTCATAATGATCCCGTTTTCATCCTCTCCTCATCACACCAAGGGCCACTTTATTAAAAAGAGTCTAACTTTACGCCATTTAGCCAACTGACTCAACATCTGGCCTGCACAAACCAGGTACAGTGCAGTTACTTTCTGAACAGCAGTTGATACAGTTAAATAGAGGCACAATGGGAATTCCAGTTTCAGTTTCACAAAGCCTTCAGATATTCTCAGTTAGAAAGGATAAAATAAAAATAAAATGTCTCTTTCTACCTGTTAATCTTGTTACTGTCCCAAGGGATGTGAAAACCCTTTTTGCCAGCTTGTGCATTATTGCTGGCTTAAGAAATAATCTTGCAACCAGAATAGAATATTTTTCCCTTGCAGTGTATGAACTAGCCCAAAATCTCACTCTGCCACGCCTCTGGGAACTGTGCAGTATTAGCAGGGGGAAAATACACTAAACACAGAAAAGAAAGATGATACAACTCAAAAAACATGAAGAAAACATTAAGTACCATTTTATAAGTAGTTTTCCTGAGAATGCCTTTAATACCTGTGTCACAGTTTATCCATCTATAAAATATTAATAACAAAGTATCTGAAGAGACTGAAGTAATTTATTATTTGTAGACCACTTGAAAACACTCCACTGAATAACAACATACGTGCAAACTGGTGTTTCAGCTCTCATTTGAAGAACCTGACACTCAAAGTTAGTGTAAAGTTTGCCTTCCTTGATAAAAAGTGAGAACTTGCATTACTTGAAGCTGAATATCAGTTGTCAGAGGCGAATGTGAACCTTTGCTGCCCTGAAAGTCATGTAATACGTAAGCACATTACTGTGATTGACTCAAAATAAACTGTCACTCTTCATATAATTCCTTTCACCCTCCTACTCTGCAACAAGCATAGAAGCAGTAAGCAAAGACTCGATCATATACCTCCCTGAAGGTAAAAAGTTTACCACTACGTGTCCACACCTCAACTGATTACATCCGACTCCATAATACCTCTTATTTTTCCTTCTCATGAGCTAGCTGAGGTGCTGCTGTAGATGTCACCTTAGGTGCTGGAGTCAAGCAGGGTAAGTTTAAGCCGTTTAACAGTATGTCTTTGCTAGTCCACTCAGGATGCAGGAACTGTCGCGTGAGCAGCTCAACAGGCAGATAGTGAAGTAAAAAATCCCTCTCTTAAGGATAATAATCTCTTTAGCTGGTACGTCAGGAGCTGAAAGGAGACACATGAACAAGCCTGTTCCATAATACCCTTCTGCCCGGCAGTTTCTGCTACTGGCTGGCATGTAGGGTAAGGTGAGTTCTATTTCCAACCCATTTGCTCATGGAGGGAACAAGCCCTGCAATACTTGCTCTCCCCTGTAAGCTATAGCAATTATGTCACAGGGCTTCGAGGCCATAGCCTAGACTTACATCTCTGGGTGACCACATTTGGAGACTGGCCTTTCTGGATCAGTCAGGTACTGATATTCCAGACCTTGCAATATAAAAACACAATGGATTCATTTAAGATTTTTACAGCTTACTTTTTATAATTTATAAAATGACTGACATACGATACTCATAGTTCAAGAAGGAAAGAACTAGTAAATGGATACTCGTATTTCAGTATAGCATCTACAAACAACATTAGTTATCCTCTATTATCATTAATCTGTCAGTACCTGCTTCTACCAGTTAATTCCTTTGACTTTCCCCAATCTGCACCTTGTTACTATATGATGTTTCATGTTTGGAAGGACAGGAGACTTTGCTTGAAACTGGCAGCAAGTAATTTACATTTGGGCTTTGTTAAAATGACAGCAAGCATCATTGAGACCAAATGTAAAAGCCAGACTGGAGGAGGTTATAAAAAATTCAAGTGGCAAGCATTTCTCCTTTTATCTGACAGTTATTATTAAAAGGCCATATGTCACTCTGTGACACACAAAATTTAAACGCAAGAGACAGAGGTAGACTTCCACATTATGAACAGATCACCTTCCCTCTACAGACAGTTCACTTCCTACAGATGGGACAGAACTAAATTGAAGCTCTAACTGAACAGTTTCTCTACGAGCAGCCAAAGACATCACACACCCCCTTGCTGTGGGATGCAATGCCTCAAAGGTAGGACCTCTGGCCAGGATGCCCAATGTTGAGATGATCCTTAAATTGCTATAAATCCATCCCAGAAGTGGCACCCTGTAGGCATGCCCAGCTACAGCAGTTGGAGCAGGAAATATGCCTCCAGAACTAAATCCAAGGATACTTCGCAAACTCATTCATTACCTGTATCTAAATGTGTATGTATATCTAAACTTAAAATTTTATAAGAAAGGTATGTATTTAAACCACGAAACACTAAATTTTAATAATAATTCTAAATAATTGAGAGGAAAAAAAGAACCTTAAAACATTTTCATCATAACTCAAGGCTGGCCTTTTTTTGCATACCTTTGGGTTCAACACTAAGGCTGAAGACTTTTGTTTTAGAGATTTCATTCTGTGAAATTGACAAACAAACGGCATTAACTGTTAGTAAAAATGCATCACAGTCTTAGATGTACTCACTTCCTTTAACCACAGCAATTTAGGCGGCTGCATTTCCACAGACATCACTCCCCCTACATAGCTCAAAACCCTGTGTTGCGTTGCATTGATGCGCTCAACTTGACTGACTGCACGGTGGTCCATCCACATAATAACATTCCTACAGTTTTGTCCTTGAAAAAAAAAAAAAAGAGAGATTATTGAGATTATTTTAGGTCTGGTTTAACCCCACTTCAGTAGTGTAAGTTGCTAGACTCTAAGCTGCTTCATGTTTTCACTTCTACATAGAAAATTCAAATTCTTTTTGCTTTAATAATCCACAGTAGATATCTAAAGATAAAATTCTAGCCCCCTGAGCCACGTTTAAGACATGCTGAGCGCTGAGAATGCTGACTGAAACCAATCAGGCTTGTAAGCATCCAAGAACTTTGAAACTCCATGCTCTTGTAGACTTCTCGACAAAGTACCCATATTTAGTTAAAAATATGAAGAAACATTTTGGTGACTATGACCTAAAAATGTGACAAAATCTGAGCAATTATTTTACACACTAAAATTAACTCAGCTAGTCAGCTAGCTAGATAGTTACAGGGATTCTCTCTCCTCTTCTACTGCTGTGAGAACAACTACCCTAATTCCTTTCAGAAATAATTTCAGCAGGTAACTTGCTGAAAATGCTTTCATTTTGGATGTGGAAGGAAAAAGCATTTTTCTTCTGCATACCACATGAGAACAAGAGGCAAAGTACATTTAATAAAAATTAACCTATAGAGGACCCGCTAAGACAGATGGAACAGTAATCCAGGTAACACTTCAGATTCCTCTCCTGCTAAGTACACTGCACACTCAACTTCATGCCACAGCCACTCATGCATAATCTTGAAACCATACTCCAAGACAAGGCAGAAGTATGAGGCACACCAATATTTCTAACGGATTTAAAGACAACTTCCAACCGTCAGACTGCCTGAAACCACCCCATTGCATGCTCACACCAGCGCAACAGTATTCAGTGTGTTCTTGTCTTTTCATTTAACAACACTGTGTAAACTCACAAGTTCTTGGGGATATCAGAGAATAAAAAGTGAGAACTGATTTGACTCAACAGACCAAAATAGCCCCAGACATCATTAGGCATTGAACAGACTGTAAGAGACTCAAACTGAAAAATAAATAATCTCATTTAAATTTAGCAAAGGACGTTTTGAGGGCAAAGCTGGGTTTTTGAGAAGGCTGGGAGGAGATGACAAATACATCTGAGAATAGAAAGGGAACATCAACAGAATTGTGATTATGGCACTGTAACTACTGATTTAGCACACACCTAATCTTAAATGGGATTCACTGAAAAAAAGCGCATCACAGACTTTTCTTGACTCTTCTGAATCATCTACTCAGAAACTAATAAAATATCGGAATTTTTAGAAAAAGGTTACAGACTGTTCTGAAGTTTAACACCGTCCTAAGAAAAGTCAGAACATCAATGTAATAAACCACACAAGCTGAACCTCTTGCCTGCAGCTCCATGATGGAGTAAGCAGATAGACTATACTAACACTACATTTTTAGCATTCCTTTCACCAGTGGGGATGGGCATTTATAGACACTTATAGATGAAAGTCATGATTAGTAAAGTCTGAAGGAGGAGAAAACATACACAAATGAAAAACGAACATAGATTTCTCTAAGAAGCAGTCTCTTTGAGTCAAGATGAAAAAAATTGATCCTAGAATATCAAACATTTAGCCAAACCGTAACTCTCATCTCAAATTTAATTTTGCAGTAGAATTAAAATAGTAAAACAAGAAAAAAATCCTCGTGCAAAAAAGATTTTCTATCATCTGTATCTCAAAGAGTCAACCCCATAACTTGGCATTTGAATGAAATGGTACGTTCACTCACGTCAGTGACAAAACATGTACAGTAACACCAATTTTTGTGCTGGAATCCTACCTTCACAGTTGACTGCCAAAGGTTGGAACTGTTTATCCACAACAACAAGGGAACACGTTGCATCAAAACCAACCCCTCGAATCCGGCTGGCATCTACTCCACTGACGACCTTCTGCAAATACACAAAATGCACATGAATACAAATATATCCATATGTATATATATGCATGTACCGTGTGAGCTAATGAGTACAGAAAATGAGTTACAAGTTAGAAATGTGAGACGAAACCCTGAAATTTTTGAGATTCAGTATTCTTTAACACCTCCATTCAAAACTACACCAAATTACCAAAAATTCCTTGGTTTTCAAACTTGAATTCAAAGGCCCACGAAAAGTTCTTTAACAGCTTTTTAATCTTATTAGTCACAGACGTGGATGAAAGCAGGAAGCACAAAAATATCAGGTAGCAGAAAACCAGCAATGTTAATTTTCTCTCTTTTCTGAAAGCTTGGACGTGAGCTGCATGTGAAGGATTAGGGCAGGACACAGGATTAGGGCCAAGTGTTTCCACCAGTTACTTCACTCTGTGCCTACCTGTGGAAGCAACGATCTTTGGTAATACTGTGCCACTTTTTGTCTTTCAATACTTGAAGGGTCCCAAAAATAAAGCTGGCCAAAACCTGTAGCAGCGATAAAATCTCCGCAACGCACATAATTTCAAAAGCTCTGCTACCAAGAGTTTGGATAGCATACTTTTTGGAAGATTTTCCAAAAAAAAATCACCACCCCAAAAAGGTCTGAATTTCATGGCTTCCAGCAGCACTGGAAAAAAAAAAACACAACACCCACATGCATTAAGTGCCAAGTGAGGTTGCAAGACACCTAAAATGTAACGCAGTAATAAATTGCCACTTCTCAGCAACAATAAAAATATCATTATTTTAATTAGTACTATAACGAAAGACTTTCACTAGACTTGCTGCAGTGCCAGTCTCTTACTGGCTCTGTAAAGCTACAGTTTCAGAGACCGTATTTTATTGCTTATATATAAGAGGTTGTATTTAAAGAGGTCCAGAGCAAGAACAAAGCAACTCACAAAGAGAAAAATCAAATAAGCAGAATAAAAGACTTGTTCTGCTTTAACATCAAGCTGTTCTTCCTTATCACTCCTGTCACTCCCTTCTTTTCCTTCCTTCCCCCTCAACTCATCTCCTTCATTTCAGAGCATTTCTGCAGAGCCAAGCTCATTAATGTTTGAAAAGGCTGATCAATAAAAAGAGAATGGGTGAACTGTCCATCTGCAAATTACCAAGCATATCATGAATATTTAAAAAGCCAACCTTAGAACATGGAGCAGACTGGGGCTTTATTAAGTAGGATGAAATAGCCTACATGTGCAGTGCCAAGCAAGGTCACTAATTTACTTTCATCACCAGCACGTACAGGCATTTCGTTGGATCAGAAGGTACACATTTTCCCTTATAGTAAGGTATATTTCAATCTTGTTTTATGCTTGACACTATCCACAAACGTATATAATTTATTTTGATCTTATAATACTGGACAGGCATTTTAATGAGGATCATAGGTGACAGACATTATGTTAGGCACCAGCCACAAACCAGATTACAACTTCTCTACAATAAATGCTCCTTTGTGACTCCAGTGCAGCATAATGCACATCTTTAAATATACAAGGTTCTGAGCAACCTTGACTCTTCAAAGAACTGTCTCGTCTCTAAAACATACACCAGCGAAACAAAACCCACAGATGTGAATCCTGAAATCAGTGAGTAAGTCCTCCTGCTGAGCTAATAATGCAAAAGAAGGGCTTCCATCTAATTTTCAGTTCTATCACAAGCTTCTTTGTAGAGCTTGCAGAGCTACCTGCAACATGTATCTCCTTCATTTTCTCTTTGCATACCTTTGTGACTGAGCAACAAGCAGCCCATATGTCTGCAGAGGATTGCTCGTAGTGGTCCGGATGGGGCTCCCAAATTTGGATTGGCTGATCTGCATGTGCCACTACTGTCCCAAACTCATCCACCAAAGCCGCACGGACACTTGCTGACCCAACATCAATTCCAACATAGCATTTTCCTGAAGCCTGCTTCTTACTGTGCATTTTTAATAAAACCTGTGGGGGGGAAATAAAAAAAAATAGGGATAAAAACAGATAAAATGACTGATGATGAAAAGCTGTGCTGAGCAGGACAGGAGAGATGCTGTGCAGGCACTTTTCTTGATAACTCTTTTTTGCATCAAGAGCTTCACTTGGAATGTTCTAATTAATTAGAGTTTTCAAGTCTTGCACTAGTTGTATGTACTTTCTTCAAATGTTTGTGTGTAAGTTTCATGGCACAGAAGCTCCTGAAAAGCAAACAGAATAGACATGCTAAGATAAAGTTCATGCCCTCAATCAAGGAACTGAGCCGTGGCCATACAGTACCATGCCCACAAAAAGGGAAAGAGGGGAAAGGAGATAGGAAGGAAAGGAAAGCGTACGGTTCCAAACTCAGCAACAATCAATCAGAAGCTTTACACATAAGGGAATTTTCAATCTAGAGACTTCTGGGTTCTCCTGAATTCTGGCAGATGGGGAAGCTGCTGATGCCTGGTAAATTGGGTTCACCTCTGGACAAGACAGGAAGAAACACCACAGATATGTCATTGCCTCAATGCAAACAAATTATACTCCTGAAGCAGTGAAAGGGGTGGTGTGCCTGGCTCCACTGAACCCTGACCTGAGGAGGAACAAGGAGCCAAGAGCTGCTGCCTCCCATAGAGCCAACCAGCTGATGAGCAGAGCATTACTGCTGAACGAGACGGTGAGTCAGGCTGAATTTCTGCAGAATGTGAAAACAGTTTGCCCTCCCTAAAAAAGTGGTATGATCCTGATAATTAAAATAACTAAGTGACAATCTGACATGTAATACCCACTTTTGAGCCTTCCAAAAAAAAAAAAAAAAAACCCCACCAAAAAATATGGTTTGATTTTTAAGAACTATCCACCATCCCCACAATTTTAAAGATTCAGAAAATAAGTTGCTGGAAATGTGGTGAGTTATGAAAGGATCCCAGGAAATCTCTGCCTACTCTCTGACAACGTACAAGAACAAAGTGAGGTTAATTGATTTAATTATTCACAATGAGTTGCTTACTTCACTATATTACGTTTAACTATTTGACATTTAATACAGTGACACATGCAGTGTACTTAATTTCTCACAGTTTGTTCTTAATTAATAGTTAACATTTACATTTTAATCAAGTTGGGAGAATGCTAAGTAAAAGCTGATACAAAGTATTAAGGATGTCTGGAGTACCAAGTTTAGTGCTTGTATGAATCTCTTACTAACCCTTCGAAACACACAGGACTCAGCTGACAAGCAGTTTCTGATTTCCAGAAAATGAATGGATCAATTATAATTTGATGAATACACAGCATTTACTGAGCACCAAAATGGCTCTACTTAAAAACAGCCCATCTCTCCCAAAGAAGTGACCTGGATAAGTTCTGTGTATGGAAGATGGGTTGTTCACAGGGAGGGACATGGGCAAAGGGGAAAAGATTTGGAAAGTACTGCTAAGTAGAACACATTTCAAAAACGAAGCCTTTTTTTTTTTTCCCATCAAACATCTTGAGTATAGGTGAAGATCTATCCTTGGGTGTCAGTCTGAACATAGAGTTAGCACATATAAGTGACTGTTGACATCTATGGTTGGCTTGTAACCACTGCTGTTGATGGCTATTACAAATCTATTATCACTGAGGGTTAGAGGTAGCAGATGAAATAAAGAGGAAAAAAATAAAGGGAAAAAAGAAAAGGTAGTTGACTATCTCAGAAAACTCATAATCCAAGCACCATCCTAGATAATAATTAAGCAGTGTTAATAGCTGAATCAAATTTTCATCTGCACATGAAACAGCATAAGCCAACACCTTGGCTAAAGAAAACTACCTAGTTTCCCCTCATCCTACCCCATTACATGGTTTGTGGAAAGGTGGTTAGTCTGTGGAGCTCAGTCACCACAACCTGTCCCATACAATGGGTTTGTACTGCCTGAATCTGTTATTCATGCTTAGACTACCACTGCTGGGGGCCAGGAACATTTTTTTGTTCTTCACTTGGGCGGCGTTAGCTTGAGGGAGTTCTGTCCATCACTACAGCTCCTAAGCAGCCCAGTTAAAAGCAAAGCAGTTATCACACCTAGATATGGTCACGAGAGGAAGTTGTACAGATCATTAGCTTCTAACAATATCAGAACTAGAAAAAAAATCAAAGCTGTAGAGCCTATTGCAGTACTGATGAAATACTAGCTACTCTCCCAGCATACTGATTCTGCCCAGTAGATTAGGTGCAACACACACTAATCTTGTTAGGCAAGGTCATCTGTTCAAGCGATGAGCAATCAGCTAAAAATAATGGTGTGCCATGAGTCTAACACCTAGGAATACTGGCAAGAAAGCTCGTTTTATTTTCTTGGCCCTGGCTCTATGACCTGGTCAGACTAACAAAAGCTAATGCCTCTGTCACAGAGAGGACAATTCTCCTGATATCAGTGATTAATACCACATCTGTCAGCTGGGGATACTTACAGCACTCTGCATCTTCCTCTTAGCCCTTGGCTGTAAAAGCAGTTTTAAGACTTTTTTTTCAACAAATGATGTTCACTTTTTAATTTTGCACTCCATCTCCTCAAAGCTTAAAAGGCTGGCTGCAGATGCTGTTAGCTACTTGCAAGGAATTCTACTATAAAGAAATTGCATAAGAGTGTTCCTGATCCTATCTCACGAATTTCCCTGGTTTTCCCTATTTCGGCACTGCCTTTAGCTGCTGACTCATAAGAAGACGAGAAGAAAACACAAGCTGATTATTTTTTTTTTTTTAACATAGGCAAATCTTTCTTACTTGCTGTTCTCAAAATACAAATAGCAAAAGGAATATTCTACATTCTGCCTCCTTCTCTCACACACACAATATTACTCTAATTTTTTATTTCTCTTCCATGTATGGCAGCCTTGATTTTAGCTCATTAATGTGTTTTTGCTACTTAGAGAACAAGCTTAACAGATGTTAGAGAATTAAGCTCATAGTACCTCCTACTCAGCACTTAAAATTATGGTTTTGCATTGGATTCTTCCCACAAACATTTGAAACCTGGAACCTAATCAGCCCATGTCATGTTTACTTTCCTTTTTTACTTACTAAGCAACCAGGACGTGCATGTGTGAGTGACTGTGCAGGAAGCAGGGTTTGTTTATATGCTTAAGCAGTACATAATCAGTCTCTGAATATCCACTACTTTATTTTTGTAAATTAGTGGACGTAAGAAATAGTTAAGTGTCAGAGTCCAAAAACAAGAACCAAAAACTTTACTTTAACTGGTCTTTCTCTGAGTGAAGCTCATCTAGATTTACAAAGCAATACTTCAGTATCTTACGAAAACAGGCTAAAAGTAAATATTAATCCTTTTTTCAAGCACATCAAGCACTAAGTTACTGTTCAAAGTATAGCATCTCTGCAATAGGATCTGATCTGCTTGTAAAAACATCATTTGATGCCAAGGGTTTTTCTGGAATACCAATCACTTGGTACACCACCAACTTGTCAACCGGATCCACAAAAAGCACTGTCCTCTAGGTCATAAGTGCCACCAACTAGAGACTCTGTCTAAAGGTACTTCTTGAGAACCTAAGAATCCAGCAGTGGTTGGTGGAAAATATTTAGCCAAAGTACTTTGATAACAATTTACAGAGGAAAGTTGCTATTCAGTTTTCTTTACGGAAGATTCCTTTGGCGCAGGAGGAAGCTCCAAATCAGAAGTGAAGAAACTCTTTAACTGAGTTCAGAGGTAGAAGAAAGTCCCAGTACAAACTTCCTGCTTTGGATTCTGGACACCAACATTCATTGCCATGTGTAAAGAAAACTTTGTTGTGCAAATAAAACTTTGGGTTGGATTTTTTATCTACTGGATTCTTAGCACACAGCTTCTCCAGTCAATTAATCATGAGGAAAAGTGCAAAACAGAATAATCATTTAAATAAAGTCCTAAAGGTCCAGTCGGACAGGTCAATTCTTCAAGCGCAATATTCCTAACAAGACACCAAAATATTTCATGCATGGATGACACATGTTTATGGACTTCCCAAGAGGTGAAAAGCAGTGCTCATAATACCACTACCTCCTATAACCATGAAGTATCTATCTCAGGAAGCCTGGCTTCTTGCAGCTGAGAGAAAAGGCTTCCAAAACTTCAGTACAGCTTTGCCTGTCCATTGCAGAATTAGGGCCCCATATTTACAACTTATTATTTAATTTCCAAACAGAAAGAGAAGGAGAGAGGAAAAAAATAACTTTTAAAGACATGTCCAGCTTGACCGTGTTAGTCCATGACTACAACTGGTAAGACAGGTCAAGAAGCCAAAATTCCCTCCAAACACTAAAACAGCAATGGCCTCTTTCTTTGCAAAGCACAGCAGGGACAGAATGGCTTTTCAAACAAGCATTTATGATCAAAGAGCTACAGCATATGATAAATATTTATATGGCCCATTAAATAATAGTCTGTGTAAATATTATTCAAAATGTGCATGCTGGAAACCACAGACTTCCCAGTTTATCCTTAAACAAATGTGCTAGTTTTCCCACATAGGCAATGAAAAAAAGGAGGGGTGAACATGTCATTTGCAAAAATATTTCTTTAAAAAAAGAAAATCCTTAACATTGTTTACTTTAATTGAAAAGGAATGACTAAGTAACCAGACGATTGTTTCATTACAACTAACCACTCAACTCAGACTGTCCTACCTTAATTCACGGTTATCGAATCACCAGGACATACCTTTCTGTTAAAGCTACAGTACAGGAAGGCTGCAGACTCACGTGCACACGGGCAGAAGCTCAGCAGAAGTATTTATCAGCAGCAAGTATAGATTTTGTGGTATCGTATGCTTAAATACAAGGAATTATGAAGGACTCGCACGTCTGTTTTAAACTTTGACCTTTGAACGTTGCAGGTTGCCCAGACCCAGAGATCATGGATAAACACTATGTTTTTAGTAGTGCAGCTGTGCTTTTCTATGGATTACCGAGAAAAAGATTAACAGGCTCAAATTAGGCTTCAAAATCTTAGTGTGAAAAAACCTAAATATGTTAAATAAAAGCTGCTTCTCAATTGTAGAAAGGAGATAAAGCGAAAGAAGCATTTTTGACATTATATTGGAAATTCAGCACTTTGTTGGCTTTGTAGGGTTACAGTAAACTAACAGAAGCAGTGGTGGTAGAATGGCAATCTCTTCTCCAAGACAGTGAACTCCCTTTCCTCTTCCAGGATCTTTAATTCCTGTTTGGATGTGAAGAGACAAAGGCGGCACATGTCTGCGTGGGAGAGTTGGAGCAGACGGAGAATTCTAACGCCGCATTGAAGGGCAGTACTAATATAGAATAATAACCTTAAATACCCAAGGGACTATGCTATAACTATCATCAAGCATTTATTTTTCAGCTACCCAACAGCAAACAAAACAAAAACAAGGAATAAAAGCAAACCTCATCTCCCCTTTTCCCTTCCCAAAACAGAAACACGTACATGCAGGAGATCTCTGCCTTAGGAATGTGAGGACTGTGTTAACAATAACAAAACTGGAATAAATAAAAACTAAGCTGGAGAAAGTATGCTTCTTCACTAAAATCCAAACACTTCTAGATTATTTCATCCATTCTCTGGTAAATTCTGTAGAGCTTTCTCCCACCTTAGAACAAGGAAAACCAGCTTTGAATAGTGGAAGAGACCTCATTTTAGTAGAAGAGTCAGACCCCAGCTCCCAGTCCCATAATACCTAGATTGTTCCATCAAAACCTTCCTAGTTGCCCCCCCAACACTGTAACATAGTCTCAATAAATCCCAACACAGAACTGAAAATATTCTACTTTCTAGTATCTCCTTTTCTCTCTATGAATAATTCATGATGTACTAATCTTCTGTAATGTCTCTCCATATCTTCCTCCCCCCTTCTCTCAGCATCCAAGACAAAGCCATTACTTCATCCCTGCCTTCTGCCCTTTAATTCTATCTTTTGTATTTTAAATACTTTCAGGTCAAACTACTTCCACCTGCTCTGAAAGTAAGACATATCCTGGTTTATCCTGGTGTAACTAATCAGCAGAGAAATGAAAATGACTAAGCAAATTATTCTAAGAAATGAGATCCAAAATTTATTTATTTTCAGCTTCTAGTGCCTACATAGATATCTCACTCATGAAGAGCAGAAAGATGTCAGCATGACCAGTGTCAACAAATACCAAGCTCTTAAACGTACAACAGAGTTGGTTTTCTTTATAGTCTGCTCTAGAAGAGATTGTACTAAAACAGAAAACTGATGCTTGACTCCTTTCTTGAACTTGCACTGGCAGATACAGCCCATAGCACTGTTGGTAAAGTAAGAGCAACAGCATTCTGGACCCTGATTAAAGATCGTGGCTGCACTGGGTCAGATGAAAGGTCCAATTAGTACAGTATCCTGCCACAAACAGCAAAAGCCATAAGAAAAGCACACGCCTGCCCTTTTCATCCAGTGATACTTCCCCAAGACACCTTCTTCCTCCTGCTATCTATACTAGAGGCACTTCCTGAGCCAGAAATTTTATCTTTAGGATTAGCAGACCTTGAAGGCTTTTTTCATACCCAAATTTGTTTGTGCTCTTTTTGAATCCAGGGAAACTTTTGCAACTGCAAACTACTGTGGTAGTAAGTTATAAAGTTCTGTGTAAACAATGCAACAAAAAGTCCTTTCATTTATTCTGAGCGTGCCACCTGCTAGTTTTGTTTGATGTGCTCGAGCTCCTGAACCAGAGGAGACATCAAGCAATTGCTCTGTATTTACCTTCTCCGTGCAGTCGTAATTACATTGCCTTCTGAGTTGTCCCCAGAAGGCTCTCTGCAGCTATTTACAGACCATGGATGATGAGCTGAACTCACAATCTTAACATGGTCAGGTAAGTCAAAGCCATTTTTCTGCTCTCTGACTCTTCATGGGTGTGGCAATAATAAGTACCATAACTCAGTGCAGTAGTAAGTACTAATAAGCAGCAAGTAACTATCCCAAGACTGCTTTTTTTCTTTTCCTAAGACTGCAGACATGCTGCTCAGAGATGCTCACAGTAGAAAAACAATACCCACTACACTGGCCCTCAGAGTGTGTCTAAAGACAGAAATCCAGGAGCTCCTCCCAACTATATGCTTGGAGAAGACTTAAGGCTACTGCTCACCCTGGTTTTCTTTGGAAGGAAGATCAAGGCTCCCACACAGTTGTTGCATGCCCTAATAGCTCCGCATTGCAACAGGCATGAGACCAATGCCACAGCACGCCTCGCAAAGCAGCCAGGCTGCCCAGTCAGGGACTGTGAGACCAAAGACAGACCAGGAATATCCCTGTAAGATCATCAACGTGACAACAGTAAACTGGGCTGTCCCATTTGTTCCCCAGCCTGTACCTACGCCACACAAAAGAACTAGTTCAGCTCTCCCTCCGCTTCACTGCTCGTCCAACAGCAGGAAACAGCTGCAGAGAGGAGCTCTCAGGAAAAAGGAAGGCTGAGCAAAGAGCCACGTGAACACACAAAATGAAACGAGGAGACACATGCTCCAGGGGAAACCCAACAGCTCCAAATCCCTCCGGGGCTCTCTTGGACCTGCTTGGACTGGGCTTTTTAAAGAAGCAGGGTCTGATCCTGCATCCATTAAAGTCAGTGGCAAAACTCCCAGCCATATTAGTAGTTCAGGATTAAACTCTTGACACTTGTGAACATCACAGGTGCAGTCACATGTCTGCAAAATTTTGAATGCTTGCCATAACCTACCATTTGTCAAACAGAGGAAATGTTGATCTGTTTATGCCAAGACACAATTCCCACACAGAAAAACCTAAGGAATTAAGGGAGTACATAGCAGCACCCTTTCTTCTCCACACCCTGAAAACAGCAATGGACACAATTCACGCACACCAACCTATTTAGATCCATTCCCTCCTCTGACACTGCTGCTGCACACATCCCTAAAGGCTGTGCTAATGATCTGGCAGACAGACATGTCCCAAATGACACTGCAGAATGCTTGAAGCTCTGAAAGAAGACACTATCTTGTTTACATTGACTGTGAGGGGGAAAAAATGCCATCTGATTATTACATAAATTCTAGCTGTAACAGCTTCATGACTAGTTGAAAGGAGGCAACAGGCTCCAAGATGACTGATGGATCCAAGTGGCTGGATCCATCAGCTTATTAATCTAATTTTAAGATCTTTCTTATTCCTCCATCTCTATCATTTTAACCTACCCCATGCTGGACAGAAAGAACAATCTCTGCTCATTTCCTGTAAAAGAGAGGCAGATTCCTGTCCTGTGACTTTTGTATTTTTTCATTCTCTTCTATGATAACAGAATTGGAGAAGCAAATAATAAAAATAAAAACCCAACAACCCACACAAAGAAAAAAGCACACAGTAAACATATTCCTAGCACAACAATCTTAACTTACAATATATAACTTGGAGTAGAAGGCAATTCAAAAGGCACAATTACAGTCCATGTAACTATACGCACATCAGCTTTAAACTGCCTTCCTGGAGCAAACCAGCCCTGACACCACGAGCTTCAGCGCAAGGTACACACACTTACCCAGAATAATCCTGGGTAAATACAGCCATTATGCTACTGTGGCTACTAAATTAGCCAACTTTAGGTTAGTGCTCATATTCTGATCACATCTGTAGATTCCAGTGCTACACCAAGGTTGAATTTGGCCCTAGCTGCGTGATTACATATCAGCAGACCAGTATAAAAATTATTTGTTCTGAGTTCACAGTTTTATGAAATGACAAAACATCAATATTAGCATTCTGGCTGAAATCCACTGCATTTCCCATCAAGGCTTACACATTGTAGCAACATCTGAACCAACTGTCTATAATTACTCCTGGCAGATACTGGAACACTTAGACCAGTAGTAGATGCAAGAGTGAAATCAATTTTTAAAGACATGCTGTAAACCACTTCTTTCAAGATGCTCAGCCCAGAAGCAAACATTTTTACAGTTCCACAGTTTACTACGCAGTATTTGTTCACTCTTGCATAGTAAAAGCACGAGAAGAATGACAGCCCTAAGTAATCTGTAATTTTAAAATAAAACATTTATTTGGGCTGCAATTCCAAAAACACTAGCCCTGAAGTTCCTGTCACAACTACTTAGGAGGATGTGAGGTTGCACATTAGCTTAGGTTAAAAGAAACACAAATTCTGAACAGAAATCAGATATGTAGATAGACTGTACATGTCTACATCCCTTTCTTTTTTACAGTGAAAGAAGAATCACATCTGCTTATCTGAACCCAGTGTGTTCTCTTCCTTCTTCCTACATACGCAGCTGGGAGGTTTTGTTTGTTTGTTTTGGTTTTATCAATGCAAAATCTGCCTTCTTAACTATCCTATAAGTCTCATCATTTCAAACTCCCACAAAGACAAGCCTGAAAGGGTATCAGCCCAACACCTCTCTGTAAGTTCCCTTCAATGACTTTCTGAAAACATCTCGGAAGTCAAGAGTTTGTAAGCTTGCTTGCCTCAAACAGCTGAAGGTCACAAATTTTCAGACTTTATGAACGGTCCCAGTACTTTCCCTTTCACAGGCGGAAATGCAGAGGGGAAACCAAAGGCAGCTCAAGACACCAGCCAGAAGGTATTAACAAGAGCCAAAAACCCAGACAATACTGATCAGAGATTTCCCTTTGAAAATGAATCTCAGAAACACCTTTCTACCAAGGTCATGCCACTACTGTTGATTTTGCACACCAGGCTCTTTGATATTCCAGTGGCAAGGAAAAATTTCAACATGAGTCATTAGAAAAGCCCAGGATACAAAACAGGAACTCACAGGGGAGCTATTCTGAACCTCTCCTGTCAATCTACTAGTTCTCAGGAAACAGATCTGCCTCTAACAGAATCAAAAGAATGGCTAAAGGAAGAACAGCTTATGGAAAGAGAGAAGGCAGACTTACTGAGGAAGTATAAGAAACAAAATGGGCAAGAGCCCTTATTTGGGAAGAGGATGACTTTTTCAAAAGAACCAACAGTTTCAAATAATAAGTTAGCTGTCTGACTGTTAGAAACACAGAACAGAGTAACAAAAGTGGCTAAGAATACACATAAAAACTTCCCGGCATAGTACTAGTTTATTTAGTCTCTCCTGACACTATACATTTCTTTCTGCCCTGATTCTTACAGCTGGGAACAGCTGTACCTACAAGAACCCAATTCCCCCTGTTTTCCTTTTTCATCCTCCTATCCCAGGAACCCTTCCCAGGGAAAAAAAAAAAAAAAAAAAAAAAAAGAAACAAAATACAAAGACCTGCTATTTTTTTGTTGCCATATGCCAGTACATATTCCTGAAGGAAAGGGGGCTATTAAAGACATTTAAAGACACTTGAAAATTTCAGTATGTTTTTTGCACTATATTCAAGTACATTTAGGAAAAAAGTTAATTTCAATAAATTAAGTAAACGGTCTTCCAGGAGGAGGGAAGACATGAGGATAACAAACGAGATCACCTTCACAGTAACATGTCTATTACTTTCTAAGAACCTCAGAGATGAGAAAGCCCTCTCCTCTCCTTCCCTAACATTTCTTTCTGTGTTCTCCAGAGAAAAGGCACTGATGCTAAATTTACTAAACTAGCTAACAAGTCCCAGGCACCTCAGCAAAGAAATCTGCAACGTCACCAGTTCCTCACGGGTGCGGAGCACGTCACTAGTGAGGAATACCACCATCACGGAGAGGTCTGGAGCCGAGCACAAGTAAACTCCACCAGGTTACTGGGGTGGGCTCCATGCCAGCCCACAAGCTTTATAAGAATGCAGGAGCTACTGCCCTGCAAAGGAGATAGTGCTGCAAAGGTGTGAGAAAGTGGAGCTGTAAGAGGAGGAAGGAGGCAGCGGTAGAAGCAAGCAGCAGGAGGACTCCAGTGCCAGCAATACCAGACTGGAAACAACCAACGTGTGTAAAGGCAAAAAATACATTTAAGGAAATCTCCCAGGGATCTGGAGGATTAAGCAAGTATGTAAGTGATGTACATGTCCCATCTGCCTACGTCAGGTCACCTGAGCGCTGCCATTTAAAGCTCAGGGAAAGGTGGCAGGGAAAATGGTGACCCCCGCCTGCAAGAGGAGGCCTTGGGAGGAGGCGGTGGTCCTGCCCCAGCCCTGCAAAAACTCAAGGGCCTCCCCAGGCACTGCCTGGGATCTGTCAACACAAAGGGCCCGTGAAAAGGGGCAGACCCATTCTCATTAAATTTAAGCGTTATATATAGGCCGGGCTGTTGAGAAACATCAGTAAAAGCAAACTTTGGGAAGCCAGGCAGGGAGACGAGAATGTAAATCCTATAATGCCCCACCAGCTACGCAAAAACCATGCTCCGAAACGCACTCGGAGCAACTTAATCGCACAGCCAACACACGCCGAGGGGCGTGAGGCCCAGGGGTGCAGCGAGAGGGGCTCCCTGGGGAAAGAGACTAGGGGTGGGGGGGGAGTGTTACACACAGGCACCACAGGCTTTTTTAATTAAACACCACCACCGCAAACGCGATACGGTCTCTCAACCTCACGGAGAACGAGTTTTCTGCGTGTCAGCGCGGAGCTCCGCAGAGGGGCCCAGCAGGGCCGGGCAGGGCA
>JAHREE010000417.1:1345843-1501332 GCA_033628505.1 Tringa tobata | reverse complement strand
CCGGGCGGGCCCGCGCTTGCGCTGCCGTCCCCCCCCCCCCCGGCCTGGGCGGGGAAGGGGGAGGCGGGAGAGGCCGAGCCTCCCCCGCTCGCCTTTGAAGGCCGCGCCGGCCGGTGCCGGCATCTGGTTTGCATTTAGGGGCCCGCGTTGCGGAGCTGGCCCCGAGCGCTGTGAGAGGGATCTGCTGTGTGTTAGGCAGAGCTGTCAAGCTGCACTGCCCTGGAAAGCCCGGCCTGCACCGTGCCCTGTCAGGAATTCAACTGATACCAGGATTTTTTTTTTTATTTTTTTTTGCCTCGGAAAGGGAATCATATTTCTCCTTTATTTAAAAGCAAATAAAACAGAAACACGGAGGCGGTTTAGCTCTCTTTTTTTGTTGCTATTAAAGGGTTGTTGCTAAATCGTATTTCTCAGCCCTGTGGTCTTACACGGCTGCAGAAATATTGGGGGTTGCAGAAGTATTTAACTTTTAAGCGGTGCAAGAAGCGACACTGAGAGCCAGGGGAAGGGTCAACACAAAGGGACAAGCAGAAGGGGATGTCTGGAGCGAGGACAGTCTGAAACATTCCCACCTTGACCCATAAATACATAATTGCTTCTTAAATAAATAAAACAGGACCACAAGCTGTGAGCGGTGGCCGTGAGCGCTCCGTTTGAGTGTTTTACCTGAAAAGTTGGAAGATTCCTGATGTGAGGAATAAACCCTGACTTTATTTAAGGTTTGCTTAAAATAGAGGGCAGAGCCATAGGATCCACTCATCATTTTAAAGCATCCCTTGAAAACAGAGAGATGGACCAGCAGAGGCTGCACGCTCCGTCGCTGGCAGGACCAGACCCCGCCATGTCCCTCCATGACACACGTTGGGAGGAGCTGATGGAAACCTCTCAAGAGGCCCCTGGGAGCCTCCAGGGATTTTTCCTGTTATCCCCCAAATAGTCTACAGCAGGAAATCTTGTAGCACAAATCCGTCTTGCAACATTTCCACAGTTTTCCCACTTTGGCCCAGGCAGAAATACTGCAAGGAACAACCTTGCTCAGGGAAAGATGAGTGTTGTCTCGTGGTTAGAGCACAGGGTTCGTGGTCAGGAGCTGTGGGTTCTCATTCCAGCTTTGCCACTGAATCATTTTGAGAGCTTCGCTAGTCACTTTGTATTAGAACCAGTTAGTAATTTTCCGTTGGAGTGATTTTCTGATGGAAAACACCACTTCTGCAAAACCAAAATCTTTTGCGTGAAATTTGACTTTCCATTGGGAATACTTTGCGTCTAGGTGGGGTAGGAAAGGACATAAAACTGAAGTATTTAGAGTTTTCTTGCATTAGTCCAAATGTTTTGCTTTGATAGATTTATTTTTTAAAAAAAAAATACCACCCTCCTGACTGTAATTCCAAGTCAGCTTATTGCACGGTGGGAATGAGTGCTGTCGTGCTCCGCTTTGCTCTCCGGGAGGTCTGCGCCTCCTCTTGCGGGATGCAAATTTCTCTCTTCTGAGACATCTGCATCCTGATCTGAGTCCCACCGGTCCAGGCACGCGGGCAGCTGGCCCATGGGAACTAATCCGAGCGTGAGGCTACCACCCTGACCAGGGGAGTGCGCCGCCGAGAGAAAGCACAGAGTTCAGAGGCACAAACAAGCTGTTTCGCGTTAGTTCAGTGACCCAAAACAGAGCACTGTGATTGTGGATATACCAAAAGGTTGTCTTTGACTGAAAAGCGGTGAAGTGAAGCCCCAAGAAATGGACCCGAGTGTGCTTCTGCCACCCCTGACAACCAAATCCTATAAACCCTGCCACGCGCGTGCTGAGCTCCCGCAAATAGTTCTTGCTTTTCACCCTCCCCACTATCTCCCTTCTTTGCTGTTTTGCTCCAGAGTCCTATTCTTCTATTAATTAAAACCAAACTTCATTATTTCTGCCCTCTGTATATTCATAGATTGATGACACTTTCTTTTAATATAAATAATACTTGTCCTCCTCCCACAGTGTATTTGTAGGCACCGCTTAAATCTTCTTTTAACTTTTGTTTTGCCAAGTTAAACATTAACCATTTACATTGTCTTTCATGACAGCAAGTTTTGGGTTCTCAATAAGCACTTGTTTCAGTCAGAATTCCTCTTTTCTGAACACAAGTGGTCATAGCCCAACCTAACGCCGACTGTTCACAGCAATGTCTTGCTGGTGACTTGTACAGTGGTGATAATAATTCCCTGCGCACCCTTTTAGTTACAGAAAAGGATCAATTTTGCCTTTTTTACACCTGTATCACATTACTACCTCGATTTAGGTCTTTCTGCTCCAATAAATAGAAAACCAATAAAAAAGTTATCTGTCTGTAAGTACAGACAGATATTAACCTTTCCTTAATATATTTTTCCATTTCCTTACACTTCTCTAGCACTCACATGGTTTCTTTCCAAGAGCATGACAAATTAAGATATTTTCAAGAACAATTGCAAGATCTCCAGCCTCCAAAATCAAAGCTTTCTTTTTAAATGAAAGAATCAAAGTTTATATTATCACCTGTTCCCAAGACCACATGAGGCTTAATTCATTACTCCTTTGAAATATTCTGAAAGCTGAGGGTTAAGAGGTCTTATATTAGTGCAGAATAATGATGATTAATTTCTGGTTCGTATCAAATGCTGGAAGAGTAGATACGTGTGCAGTGAATCCTCTCTGATTTCAGAATCTTTCCATAAACTTGAAAATATCTTGCAGTCCTATGTAGCTCAAACAGAACTCAAGACCACTTTTTTTCTGTTTGGAGTGTGGCTGTTGTAGCTTTGCTTCAGATCTTAGTGCTTCAAATAACCACCTTTTTCCAAGACTGGGGACAGATTCACTTAGAATACACCCTTTTGCCTTTTCGTTACAAAGTAACAAATGAAAATGCCATTTTAAACACCATCTCTCTTCCTGTGAGACGGAAACATTCTTTTTTTTGTTATTAACAAAAGCCCGTATTTCAAGCTGTAGGGATAGGGCTTCAGGTAGCGTAAATCAGCGTTGCTCTGAGATGGCCTGCAGTCCTCTCCACCAGCGCTGCAGAACAATTTAGTGGTTTTAGATGACAGTTGGCATCTTTGAAATATTCTCTTTTGCAGAACTAGACTAGATGTGACACTCGCTGGAGAAGAAATCTGGCATAAATCTGTCTAAAAAGACTCACTTAATCATATTACTTCACTAGCAAGTGGTAACCTTTGGAGGCCAAAGTCCAGACAGGTTGAGAAATGGAACATGAGTACATAAAGGTGACAATTCCATTAACTGCAATCAAAGAGAGAGGTGAATGGTGAGATAAAGACAAATGACTTATTCTATAAAGAAAAGAAAATATGTGTGTGAAGGGGAAAGAGACAGAATGAACCTCTTCCAGCCTTGTCAAGGAAATAAAGATCCAGTCCCACTCCCTTGAGATCAACACAAAAAGCGTTTCTCGGCCTCCCTGGATGCAAGCTCTGGCCCAGCATCCCAGCCTGCTGCTGAATGTCCGTGTGAACCGTCGTTTCAGGAGTCCACATGGGACAACTGAGATGTCCCAGTAGCAAACCGTATGCAGAACGTCTTGCTGAATTGCCCACCACAGTCATGCTGGAAAAGCACTGGGCCCTGTGTTGCAGTCAGCAGGACATTTTGCAAAAATAAGTTGTTGGCATTTCTGAATCCAGTGATTCAAGATTCTCACATCTACCAGACAAGATCTTTCAGTCCAGTGCGGTGGACTTCATCCCTAAAGGCTGAACAGAAACGGCTTTGGGGCCTCCTATTGGGCCCCAAATCAGAAAGTGTGGGTACATTTTGATAACTGAAACTACTGCTGCAGGAGAAAAAATAAGTTCTTACAGAGGTTCAGTGCCAAACTTCAGCACACATATAAGACAGATTGTGGGGACATATTCTCATCCAGTATCCTTTCAGTAAGGGCAAGGACGGTGTAAGTAGCATAACTAAGAAAACTTCACATCACCTAAGTTTTTTCAGAGGAGGTGGAAGCTCAGAGACTAGCCGTGCTGGCTACTGAGCCACAAAGGGATCTAATCTGTTATCTCTCGAATCTTTCTAAATTTAAGGTAAAGAGGAACTGAATAATATAAAATCTATCTATAACCACAACCTCCTCCTCCTCTTTTGCATTTTTCAAGAATTTCTATGCAGAAAACTTCATCTAAACCCAATCCATGTACCAGAAACAAAACAAGGGGATCAGCAAATTGTTTTACTTACGGAAGCAGAAACGGATCTGTGAGCATTCAAAAATTCCGCTTACTTCGGTATTGATTAGCATAACAACTGAAGGGAAGGACAGATTTATAAAGGGTCATGTAACATGTGCTTCATACAAGCACCTGAGAGTTGTTTTCAATTTCATGTTTAAGCAACAGTCTAATGCTGGTGTAGGAAATAGAAGCTGGGGAATACTCTGGACTCTGCTTCCTGAGTCACTAGGACTAGGACTATTCATTCAAACAGGGAAATAGGGAAGTAAAAACCAACTGAATACTATGCAACAACAAGAAGGGATTTTTGAGTGTACAATAGGAAAAAAAGGAAATTTCCTTCAGGGGACTTTTTCTGTTTTTAACAGAGATATTAAGTTACTGTTAGATACTAGAGCAGCCAAAAAGGGAAATCCCTGTTTTACACGACTCTAAATATAGTTAGAAAAACAGTTCAGATTTTATCAATTTGTGACCCATTTCGTTATGTTTTGGGTACCTCACCTTTTAATACAAAAGTCAGAAGCCGATACAAACAAGCACACAATATTTCAGGCTCCACCAAAATTCCAGCGTCTTGCCCAGGGCCTGTTCCTGCCTGCCCTCTTGGCTGGATACCAATATCCTTTATTCTCAGGGGAATGAGCCTTCCAAAAAACCACTTGGCACTTGAGCCGGGGCTGTTCTGTTTTTCTAACGTTTCAGGGCAGGCAGGATGTTTTCTGATTCTGGTACCCAACAGTTGAGCATTCCAGACGGCGTGGGGATTTTTCTTTCGAAACCGCACTGCCGATGCCATCAGAGTAAGTGAAGTTCTGTGACACCACGTGATCCTGGTGGGAAAATAGGATGTCTTTGTTGCCATACAACGAGAAAACGCGCGTGACTCTTGCCACCTTTATAAACTCGCCTTCCGTGGTGTGAACGCTGAAAAAATTTCTGGCTTAAAGTCAAGTTTTCATCAACTGGTTCCCCTCTGGGAAGACTGCCAGATCTCCACAGATTAGGTTAAGGAGAAGACCACCCCCACCACCCTCCCAAAATGCTTGGCCAGAAAAGCAGCCCAGTGCTGCAGTGTATTGGAGATGGTGCTCAGTAGTCTTTGCACACATTGCTGCCATAACCATCCGTGTTGCCACCATGTTAAAATGTTCTGTTTTCTCCCCAGAAGAGATTAAGTCTGTGAACACACAGCACAGATACTCCTGCAACTTTTGCATATCCATTTATGCTCCTTAAATATTAGAAATATGACTTTATCATTGACATTTATATTCAAGTAATTCCTGAGATCCCTGCTGTCAGAGCCAACCAGAGCTGTGCAGCCTTTGCCTGGTGGAACAGAAGCTCTGGAGGCGAGGGCAGGCAGGTTACAGCTCATGGACAGGGCTGGGCTCCTCACTGACCAGGAGCAGACAAACTGCCCTGCTCTGTCTGGGAGGCAGGGTTGCCAGAAACATCTTCCATCGTAACTCTAGGGCGAAATCCAGATGTGCAAAATCATGAAATCACAATCTGTCGAGCTGGAAAATGAATTTCACAAGCCAAGCTGTGAAAATCCGTCGAGCTCCTTAAATTTCACAATACCTTACATCTCATGAAAAATAACTAAGAGAGGTTAAATATTTTTCTGCAACATCCTTTCAAGACTTTTTCCATAGAACATGATTAGCGTACGTGAAGCAGTTTCTTACAGTGGTGATAGATACATCATACAGGGATGTCAAAATCCAAAAAGCGTAGAGAAGGGTTGAAGAATCATAGTATCATAGAATGGTTAGAGTTGGAAGGGACCTTAAAGATCATCAAGTTCCAACCCCCTGCCCTGGGCAGGGACACCTCCCACCAGACCAGGTTGCTCAAAGCCCCATCCAGCCTGGCCTTGAACACCTCCAGGGATGGGGCAGCCACAGCTTCTCTGGGCAACCTGTTCCAGTGTCTCACCACCCTCACAGGAAAGAATTTCTTTCTGGTATCTAATCTAAATCTCCCTTCTTCCAATTTAAAACCGTGTCCCTTTGTCCTGTCACTACACGTCCTGACAAAGAGTCCCTCTCTGGCTCTCCTATAGGCTCCCTCTTTCAATTTCAATTTAAAACCATTACCCCTCTTCCTATTGCTCCACTCCCTGATAAAGAGTCCCTCCCCATCTCTCCTGTAGCCCCTTTAGGTACCGGAAGGCCGTTACAAGGCTTCCCTTATAAGCTTGTGTTGAGCCTTATGTGAAGGCTCAATGCAATCAGTGTGACCTGTTGCCATGCCTGCTACAAAACACAGATCCTATTTTGCCCTTGGAATTCAGAAACCACTGAAGACAGTCATGGGAGGCAAAAGCACCATCACATAACATCTGTTCATTCGTAAAAAATATAATTGTCTGTTCTCCAAGGCTAAGATTGTTAACTGGAATCTGTAGTTCCCAGATTATAACCAACATGTGGCCTTTCTCCTCAACTCATTGCAAAATGGACACATGATGTTCTAAAGCCAGCACTGTAATCTTTTAAAATCTCAAATTCAACGGGGGCTCGTTCAAAGTACATAAAAAGAAGTTTGTTGGATCATTTAGCCACCTGCAAGTCATACACAAATAAAGCAGACAGCGCTAGAAATAGGAATAAAATCACCATATATGTAGCTAGTCCCTATAGCAGCTAGATTTCCATGCTCTGTATACAACCCAAAACAAATTGTCTGCTTATAATTAAAATATGATACTGTTTCCAAAAGTCTTGCCTCTAGGGAGATAAATTTATACCACGGGGCAGATTCAGCCCTGGTGTAGGATTTCTGATTTTCATGGAATTACACCATTAAAGAATTTGGCCCAACATCTTACCCACACTGATGCAATTCAACTTTAAGGGACAGTTATGGGGTTTCCTCCTAACTCCAGGCCAAGTCTCTGGAACAAGGGAAGTCTGTAAAAGAAACCGTTGGAGGGATGTTTTAGTCTGACATTTAGAAATATTCACATATTAGAAAATGTCACAGGATTATTTTGTACTGCTTACACGTTAGAATTTCTGGCTTTTTTTTTTTTTTTTTCTTTCTGTACAGATACATTGCCAGTAGGTGGTCACAGCAAAACAGGATAAATCCCAAAGAAATGTAATGAAACAATTCTAGACAGCTGTGAGTAGAAAGACATTTGTGGATCCAGTTAATTCCTCTTCATCTTTGTTATATAAATCTATTTTCCAAACTAAATGTATTGCCTGAGCTTGTAATATATGATTAACAGAATGGCTGCACCACTCAGGACTCTGGAGAAAAATGTAAGATGTTAATTCTCCAGCATTTTAGGTCACTTTAAATATTTCAGGTATGATTGATCTCATGTAATGCTTTGGATTTATGCTTTGTGTGACAGATGGAAATCAGAATACACACACTGATGCTCTCACTGATGTTGAAAACTTCTGATTTCTGTGCAGAATCACAGAAAAAGAGCTGTAATGCTTCCCTCCTCCTGGAGGGAACCTGGTCTCTCCTGAAACCGTGTGGCTTCATAGATCATGACCCAGAAAACAGGAGTCTCCCCAGCTCTTCCTGCCAGTGCTACACGTACCGGGCACCATGACAGGGGGTGGGCTGAGAACAGGGGAAATGATGCTGCCAGAGGTCTGGGGGAGATTATTCCTCCTCTCTGCAGTTGTTTGAGCTGCCCAAACAGCAGAAACAGATGCCTACCTTCTTACTTAAGGCTTCCTGAGAAAATCAACACTGTTTCAAAACCATATCAGAACCAAAACTATTGAAAGATTAATCAAGCTTGGGTCAAAAGGGAAGAAGGATGCAACAGCTTTTGACAGAAACTAGTAAATGATGTACCAGAGTCAGAATATTCACTGCCTCACATCAAAAACTCCTTTAGACTCTTCACATAATTTTAGGAAAAAACATGAAAAATGATAGTAAACATAATAGACCCATCAAAGGTACATTTTAAATTTACTACTTGTATTCTTACACTTATCTGACAATCATAAAGCCTTACTATAAATCAAATGGAGCAAATGCTATCAGTAAATTAAAATATGTATAGTAATCTGTGTACAAAAGTTAAAAAACTTTTTTGGCATGGAAGACAGCTGTGATTCAGAGATCTTTCCAGTGTTAAGCACAAGCACCAGAAGAAAACTGCTTTAAGCGTTCTTTAACATCTCATTCTGGTTGCTAACCTCTGGATTTTACAGATTGTCATTCTGAAGCAACGATAAAACCATCACAGCTTTAATCAACTTCTTGAATCGTTGACCAGTCTGAAAAACTGGAAGTGAAATAAAAAGCAAGACACAACAAAAATCAGAAATCAGATATAGTTTTTGCCATTTCTGTCAGCCACAGCTAAGAAATGTTGTTATAAAGCAAGATAAAAGATTGAGGAAGGAAATAAATGATAACTGCACTCCTATTTTACCCTGGTTTATGTCTGATTGTTTCAAAAGTAGGATGAATATGAGACTGGGTACATAACTCCACCCTCTGCAAGAACTGCCAGGACTGTTGATCCAAACATGAGAACAGTTTCCTTCCCTACAGTATGTTGTAATCATGGAAATATCATGGGATGTTTTAATTGACACCTTGTCTCCATCACCACAACATACACTGAAAAGCCATCCTCTTGGGAGACACGGGACGGGAAAATTAGGATGGCAGATAATTATCCCCTGGGCTGCAAACATTTCCTTCAATGGAATCCTGGCCAGGGAGGCTCAGCAGCCCAAGCACAGGACACGACGCCACCATGATGGGCACCCTACCCACAGGAGCTACGTGTGGCTGCTGGGACCGTGGAGGCCTGTACAGACCTCCCCTAAGCTGGTGGCGGGTTTTGGGAGGGAGGCCAAGGGGTTCTACCACCTCTGTACCTACTCGCTTTTGCTGCCTTCGAAGGGAATGATGCTTTCACTCTGTCCACTCATTGATTTGTATATTCTACTGCTATATCTCAGTTTTTCCCCCAAAAAAAATCTTAAGGTAACCTCTGAAGAATTGGGAGGAGGGAGAAGATGTTTTACTGAACAAAGCCAGTTTTCCAGAACACAACCTCATCCTTTTCGACCACCTATTGCAGTCAATCTGATGGGCTAGTGCCATGCTTCACGTTTACTCAGGTTTTTTCCCTTTCTTCATTGCTTTTCATTTAACTGGCAGCTAAAGGCTCATCTAAAGTTATTTGTGAGCTTTTTCTCCCTTAAAAAAACGCCCATCCAAAAATTATTCACTCAGCACCAAACTTTAAGAAGTCACCTTAATACGGGAGGAAAAATATCTGTTAGAGTTGTTTTATTTTAATATGTTAGTGAAGGGAGCAAAATCCCAGCTAGAGCTGTGGTTTTGACCATCCTTTGAGAAAATACATGTTCCGAATCAGCTCAGTGGTACTTGTGTCTCTGAGTTTCTAATGTTGAAAACTGACACTAGCACCACGATCTGAATAACTTAAAATTTTGACCCAAGCGTAATGTCTCCCTTTACAAGAAAGACCTCCAGAATTAAGACTTCAGCTTCTCCATCTTGAGCTAAAGAACATATTTTTCCAAGCTGCTGCCTGTATTGGCTTCAAACCAAAACTGAATGAATGCAAAGGAGGAAGCTTAACGTACAGCAGTTTAAATAATATAGAGGGTTTTGGAACATCAAAACCTTCAGAGTACAAAATATTTGCAATTTGGTATTGCAAGCATTTCCCTTCCCACTGGAAGGTTAATTTATCACGGAGGAATACCTTGCTCTCAGACGCCATCAAAGGCTGGTCATGTTCTTGCTACCTTAACTTATTCTTACAACCAGATGAAAATTAGCATTGCCTGTGGTGAGGGTTCCGAGACTGCTCTCTCATATCATACTCCTATTTAAGGGAACCAATTCAGAAGTTGAGAGTAAGGCGAAGGTTCTCAGGGGTATTTTGGATTTTTGATCACAGCCTTTTCAAGGTCATCCATATTTTAGCAGTTGCCCGTAAGTATTGTCTTCACTTCTAACCTCTTACCTTATTTATTCCATAGAACTTTGCACAGAGCCTATGACCACAGAGGCTTACGGGCTGCAGCTCCTCCCAGCTCAGCTTCCAGCCATCCATCCCAGCCATTTGCAGGCTGTTTAGCATGCAAAAACCCACACTGGTGCTCTGGGTTGAGTAACGATGTTCTTATTACACCCACTCAATGTCCTCAATATTGGGTAACAGGAAACCAGGGGACGAAACAAGCCATTGCTTTTGGTTTCTACAGTCCTGAATCCGTAAGCTCCAGTTCTAGGGAGGTATCTGCTCTTTGACAACACTTCCCATATTGTCTTTCAGCCAGGAAGATGGATGTACCTTAGCTGGAGTGAGTCATTCGCTGAACCTTGGCCAAACTTTGAAGCAAATCTGGGCCAGTTTACCGCCTCAGGAGGAAACCTGGTTTTTGCATGAATTAGATGTGAAAATAAGCAGAGCCTGACTGACATCTTCTCTGAATTCCAACCGTAAGGGTAAAGCCCAGCGGGCATGAGCCTCAGGCATGACAAAAATGAGGAGGGGAAAATGAGGCTTCCTGTCTCCCCTCCAAGAGCCAGAGACACACATGTTACTCAGAACTTAGGGTAAATTGTTAATTATTTATACACTAATTAAGTGATGTTTATAGAATGTCTTACATATGTAAATTGCTGTAAATATGCTTACATTTTTCCTGCAGTCTCCAATTAAACCAACTTTCATTTCAGAGCAAAACAATTCCATACCAACTTGTTACACCAGTTCTTTAGCTAATGGTCCCAGCTCAAACTGCACTATTGTATTTCTCCATGGAAATTTCTTTGCTGGTTCGCAGTGGTTTTAATTCCATCACAGATCACATTCTGTTTAATGATAATTTGATTTTGCATTGCAAGACCCAGATGTACATTAGGAGGTCACAACCTTTCCATTTATCTCTTAAAGTAACTATTTTTTCCCCAAGTTCCATCAGGTTAAAACAGTTAGCAATTTTTCTCCTTGAAGTGTCCCTTCAGCTTGGCCAAGATATATAATAGATCAGTGTAGCTACAAATGCATTACACCATTAGTCATCAATTAGTTTTAAACCATCGCTGTAATATATCATTTATCTAGCTTGCCGTAGCACTATTGTGAACGTTTAATTTTTTAAAGGCATCTTGATTTTTTAACCTGACGGCTGCATCCCCCTTTTGTCTCCTATACAGACATCTCCTTAAGGAACAATAAAAATTAGATTTGTTTGACCTGCACTCAGGGTTCGTTTAAGCGAGATGGATTTTAATTGCTCTGCCTAGTCTACCAGACAGCTTTTATGTAATATTCCAGACATTTACGCACTGTCTTTTCCCTTGCTGTAAGCAGGTGTGTGTGCCCACAAACGCCTGTAAAGCAGCTCTTACAATTCATTTCACATCTCTGACAATCCTCTGGGAAATGGCTTACTCTGAGATATCATTGGCATCAAATTAAGAGCTTCAGTCGTTGCCACTTCTTTCCTCCCGGTACCATTTTCTTTTGTCTTTAAGATTCGATGTTTTGTGTGGCTGATTCTAAAAGGACCTTGCTGAGGACTGTGTTCCTTGTGCTTGCGTTGTCATCATGCAACACAGGTGACTCACCTCGGCATCTCCCGATAGCGAGAACGGGCACAGGGTCTTGCCTATCTCTCCCAAAATCCGCATTGTCCTTCGACCATTTGCAACACATTTGACTTAGATTTATGATTTGAAAAGGTTTGGAGTACAAGACAACTAAGACTGAGAGAAGCAAGTCTATGCCACAGACGTTCAGTATCTTGAAGGATCTCTAACTTCAATTAGTCAGTCACGCGAGCAAGTTATCACAGCGTTGACTCAGAGCCCGAAACACCCTGGCTTCTCTGCCAGCTTGGAGTAGAGGCAAAATGAGCTCACGTTTGCCCACGATGAACCTTATTTGCTCCAGCTGCTCCAGCAGGGAGAGGAGAACCTCATGCGGAGAGTTCTCTCCCTGCTGACTCTCCTCTCCTACGGGTGATACAATCTGAAGATGAGGTCCTATTTTTCCTGTTCTTCCCATTCCTAAAAAGGAAGATTTGGCTGTCCTGTGACTTACCAAATCAGCACAAAAAAAATGGGCCTCCTAAGCATTTATTTGTGCCTACAGCTGGTTCTGGTCTACTCTCGGTTGGACACACACATGTACTTAATTCCCATTTGTGCTGGATGCCTATTAAAAGAACAGATCTGCAAGTGAGGAGGGTCTCTTCTACCATGTCAATGGAAGCAAAATACGTAAATCTCCTGCACGCTGAGGGCAAATGTATGCCTGAAATGCTTGGGAGAACAGCTGTGAGAAAGAATAAGCGGTTTGTGTTATGCTGCAAAGTGTCACTGATCCAACATGCTAAGCTGATCCTCATGAAGTACATTGTGCCTGTTCCACGCTTGCGTTATGCTGCCTACTGCTTCCATGTGTGGGCAAATCAAAATGCACAGCGTTTCAGAAAATGGGACAAACCTGGCTTCTTCCACTGCAGTACAATAGCAGCTTGATTCACCATGGCAAGAGATTGGAATGAAGAATTCCACTTAGAGGCCCTATGGAGTGCGTGGAGGTGGAGATCGTGGTGAACCATGGAGAGGGCTGTGGAAGAACAGGGGGAACTGCCTGTCTTTCCCAGTCTGGGAAGAGGGATTGGAATAATCTTCCTTGATGCCACTCTTTTCCTCCCCTTTTTATTTGCCAGTGGTGAATCCCAGTCACTCGGGAGATATCTTGGAGTGAGACTGGTTATGTGACGATAGGTGAATCACAAAACATTTGAATAATATTAAGGGTTCTATAGGAGACTGCAGAAGGAAGTCCCATTTCCTTTCCTTGAAACCCAGCAGGATTACACCTCGATCAAAACCCACAGTATGTCCTCAAAGTGCAAAGTACAACTGCAAAGCTCAAGGCGTTGCTCTTCCACCTCCCCACCTGAGCCAGCACCCAACCCCATGAGAAGCTGTACATCTGGCTTCCCTCTGGACAAGAGAGAGAAGCAGAACAAATGTCTTAGGTGTTTGTTACGGCAGCAACAGAAGAAATTCAGATGCCACACTGAGAGAAGCCTTTTCCATGATACAGAAACTGTGAATACAGCAGTGACATCAGGAAAGAGTTGGGAGGCCCAGTGCACTTATTTTGCCTATGGACACATAATTCTTAATTTAATCTTCTGGGTTTTTTTTTTTTTCTAGGGCTTGTATATCCATCAATAACACACACCAATATTTTTTTTTACTTCCCTGACAGAAGCACTGAAAAACAGAACCCATTTATTTCGTATGAAACAAAATCAGAAGCAAGAGCGGGCTTCAACACTCGAAGACACATTTCTCAGCCTCCGAGGACCAGACACAGAAGAGCTGGAACACTCAAGAGCTGTAATGTGCACCGAGGAGCCACATTTGTTCAAGAAAAGTCACATTACTTATATTAATTGGATGTGTCCAGCTCATCCTGAGTCCACTTAAGCCTTGGCAAACCTCTAACTCCAAGGCATAACAAAAGTATTAATATAGATATTCCTTTATATTATCCCATTTACATAACGACTCCCACCTTTGCAACCTAATACTTATTCTTTGGAACACAGAGAACGATTGAGTCATATCTGGACCGGGATGCCAAAACCTCCTAAATTTAGAGTTGTTTGGAACAGGCGAGTTTGGTTCAGGCCCATCCACAACAGCAAATTAAACACAAGTCATCATCTGTGCGAGCGACATTTTCAGCATGTCCAGAGCCTGGCGTGAGCCCACATTCTTTCTCCCAGCAAGATTTACAGAATTTGCGCATTGAGAAGTATTGAGGTAAACCATGGTCTGAGGGCCAAGCGCATAAATTAGACCTGTCCCCTCCCTTCAGTAAATTACATCTATACGCACCGTAGGTTGGCTCACTGAGCTTTTGGCAACTTCAACAAGTCTGTGTGAGTGCGTGTTAACAGAAGGGGAGTTTTGTGTCATACTCATGCATTTACATTTTCTTTTCTAAGACTCTGGTGCGAGGAATATGTTGTACATCATTTTTTTCCCTCCATTCACATCAGATACTAGATTAAACAGACAGGGGGAAAAAAAAAAAGTAATATTAAAAGAGTTGGCACATATTGCACTTTCTCAGCAGAAATAGTGTCACTTGTACATCAGTTTGGTTTAAATTACATAGGTCAATTTAAGGTCAGCGAGAAGTGCCGGATTAGCATCCTTAGAGACTGAAGGTCCTCTCCTCATTCACAGAAAAAGTCTGGATCAAGAAATGTCAATTAAAGCTTCATCCACGATGCTTCCTCCTTAGGAGACAGTTGTACTCCCTCAGGCCAACCAAGTGCTCACCCCTTCTTCGAGCCCTCTGCTTCTGTGGCAAGACAAAATGGCCAGTTGGTGTGAAGATAAGGGGACTGACACCATCAAACTGTTCCTTGAAACACTGACAAGATTTTTATGAACTGCATATTTGCAGTAGTCCATGTACCTGTGAAATAACTGAATCACTGTCTTCCATGTGTCAAAACGATGCCATTTCTGGGCTATTCCATCTTCCTCCCACACTTCTACCACTCTGTAGGCAGAATGCATGGCCTGAAAACCCAAATATGTCTTGCGGCTCCGACTGGCTCTTGGGGACTTCTAAAAAAGTAATGGAGTGAACGCCACTGGAAAACCCACACATTAGCCCAAAGGGATGCAGTTTGCACTCTAGGCTTTCAGCCATTCAAACTGGATCATCTCTGCAAAGCTTTTCTCTATGACCTGAAGAACCAGTAGAATTATTTTTAATTGAAGGCAGAAAGCCTCACATAATCAGAGGAGATGAGAAATAGGGCTTTCTGAAAAATGGAAACCATGGAACCATTTGGGATCAAATCACAAAAGAACTAAATATTGTGCATACATCTTCTCCTGAATTTCCAGCAAATTCATCCTCTTGCCAGGCATCTCACTCAGACCAAGCCCTCCTCTTGCAAAATTCCTTGGCATCCCATCTTCCAGGCTGCCTGATGACTCTGCTTCCTCTCAACTTCTTTCCAGAATATCTTTCCACATATCCATGGCATTCCAGCACTGTGGCATTCCTCAGTGTGTCTTTGAGCAACTGGAGGATGTGCTCCTTTGCACAATCTGTTCAGACTCTTCCTGCCAGGTCTTCAGCCCCTCCCAACGTCTTCTATACAGGGTGAGGGAGATGAACAGCAGAAATGGTTGTCTGGAGAGAGGGTCAGAACTCAGTTCCTTCCCTTAAATCCCCTGTGTTCTCTTAGCAAGCAGAACTGTTGTTTCAGAAATGAGTTCCAGAAATGAAAGTTACAGGAAAGATTTCCCTCCTTCCAGGTCTTTCTACAACTATATCTAGGAGAACAAACTGATAGGGGCTGACCTTGGGAGCTGGCAGAGTCTGATGAAGGGCACTGGGGAGGAAATCCTGCGTGTCTGCCTCCCAGAGCATTCTGTCCTCTCCTTTTGGGTAATGTTGAGCCTTGGCTTGGAAGTGGCCACTGGGCGGGAGGTGGATTTACCTTTGCAGAGGGAAAGAAAGCCATGACAAATAAAATGGATGTCCAGTTCCCTGTTAGAACATGACAGAAGGAGATGGTGCACCACTTGGTGAACCCTTCATCCATACCTCTGGAGCACCCAGTGCTGCTCTCTGCTGTGCTGGCTCTCCAAGCAGCAGGAGCCAGGCTACAGACTGTGGGGACAAAGCTGAGAGCACCTCAGGGATGAGTCTGCTGCTTTGGTGGTGATGGGAGACCAGTCCCAGAGCACCAGCACTACGTACAGCAGCTCCCTCCTTGGCTTCGTCCTCCTGTTTCCTCCCATGCCTCATCCACAGAAAGAGATCTGCTGCTTCATGGTCCCTTCTCTCCTCTACAATTAGGATTATGCTTCATTAACAGCCCCCAAAAGACAAGCCTGAATGCAATTCCCAGACACGTAGCTCTGGAGACTCTTTCCAATGTGCACCACATTTTAAAAGAAATGCTTTCTCTGATGCCACTCCCTCCTGCTCCCAGTAAGAGAACAGCCTGGTAGCAACTGCAGCCAACTCACGGTGGGAAAGATAACCGCAGAGAAGCATTCAGTGTTCACAGTCATCTCCTTTACTGTGATTTAGCAGAAATGTAGCTGGCATGGCCTGAAAATTAGAAAAAAAAATGCAGTGTTTTGAGCATACTGCAGGAATTGCTGCTAGAAATGTATGCAAATTCCAGAACTTCTGTTTCTGTAAATAAAATTTTTCCAGGGAGAGAACATACAGAGGAGACAGTCATGTGCTCTGGCCTGAACAGGAATCGGGAAACTCAGGGTCTGGCCCCAGCTCCGCTCGCAGACAGGTACTTCGGCTCACTCGGCTTCCGCTTTCCCTCGTAAGACCAAAACAATGATAATAAAAATCACAATGAAAGCAATCAAAAAAGATTTGCGTAATTATTTAGCATGTGTTTGCATGCTTTGCATCTTAAACAAGGGGTTGTTCCTCAACCCACAATCTCGGAACAGGCAGGGAAGCAGGAAGCGGGTAGGAGAACAGGAACAAAACCTAGTATGTGTAGAAGTAAATTCAGTTCTGTAGAAAAACAAGCTGAAATGTGTATTTTAAAGAGGCTAAATAAGCAAAAACTCAGAGCCTGATGGAAAAAGTCAGGGAGTTCATACCGGGAACATAGGCTATGACACAGAAGGAAGTATGGAAATAATTGTGGAAGAAGCTCATAAATGGGTGGACTGGGCTGGAAATACTGGTAGGGTTGAAGGCAGTATCGTGACAGGTGTACAAACGATGATGATGATGATGATGAATACGTTTTCAGTTTGGACAGTGATGAAGCATGAGTCCTGCTGACTAAGAGTGAAACAGCCCAGACGGTGACTGTTAGATTCTGCTGCTGCAGGGCAAGATGCATGGGACTGCATCTCAACCAAGGACCGCCTCGGAAATAACGCAACCTCTCCCAGTGTTATCTGCAGATCTTGGCTTCTTCCAAAGCATAGCTCAGAGCCAAGCACCCGCCTGAGGAAGAGATTGCTCCACAGCTCTTTGATACGGCACATTTAGCAGCAGGTTCAACCAGTAATTTGCTGAAATGTGCATTCAAGTCGATGGGACAAACCCATGTGGGAATAACCGTGAGTTGCGTCGTTGCAGGAGTGGCACCTGAGCCGAGCCCATCCCAGAGCTGTTCCCTTGGCATCTCCCAAGCGTCTGCCACAGGTCGAGTTCTCCATCTGACATATCAAGCCCTGCCTCATCTGGGACAAAGTTATTGCTTTGATCATTATACCCTACTTCATATGGATATGCCAAGATGAGGTTTCTTAAACACTCAGACGTCCATGGAGACAGAAATACCTACAAGAATCCATGCAGAGATATATCACCTTGGCATATTTAACTTACTATGTCCCCTTTTTGCTTTGGCAACTTTCAGGTGAGGCTGGTTGTATGATTTGTTGAACCAAGTTAGGGAAAGGCTGATTCAAGAACCAAAAAATGGAGCTGAAGAGGAGCTGGGGGTTTCATACTCGGTGAAACAAAATGATAATCACCTATCAAGAGAAAAATATGTGGTGGGTGCCCCTGGCAGTAAAATTCTAAAGAGCATTATGGCTACAGGTTACAAGAAAAAAAGACAAAAGGCGTAAGGAAGAACAGATTAGTCCAACCATGGAAGAACAGCAAGAAAAGCAGCTGGTTCAGATATTCATATTGACAAAACTCTGGCTGGCTACCAAATATACCCTTCCCACCCAGAAATGGGCTTGAAGGGAGCATAAACATCCCTTATTATTCTAGATCATTAATTGCTAATACTATTTGGTGTCCAAATCCCAGAACATTAACATCTGAGTTAAAACATGATGTGGTCCTAATAATCTGAAAGAAACTACACCCTTTGCCCCACAGTGCACTCCTCAGGGTTCATGTGGGGAGAATCACGACTTGCCATATGGAAAATATCAGTTAAAATAAAATATTTTTACTCTATGTTAAGAGCCATTCACAGTCTTCCACTGGCATTTGCCATAAAACCAAGAAAAAGTGAGGTTGATTAAGCACTGCCTAGTCTCAGAGACTGCAAATGGGTGTCCATCCAGTTTTACTGTGGTCTGGTGAAGTCTTTCTCTATGCAACACACATGTTTGGCTGTCTACAAACTGTGCTACCAAAGGAGGTTGTGCTACCAAAGGAGAACATGAGCCAGAGATGCTCTATTATCCATATCCTATTAAAGGTCAGACAGAGCTCTTACCTCAGTGCTATAATGTGACTAGAAACTTAATTGAAAATATACAAAAAGGTTATTAATAAAGAGATGAAGCCATAGTAAATTTAATATAGCTCACAGAAGGACTTTTGCTAGAAGGAGAAGGTTATATAGATAGATACATAGGCCTTTAATTAAGGTGTATTGCTGGGTTAAGTGTAAATTTTCCAAGCAAGCATGAAGATAGAAAACTGGTAATTGCTTCCAATTTATATTATAAAGATCAGTCATATTCATTTTACTTCCTATGACAGCCTTACTTAATTCTAAGGTTCATTCACCTAATTGGAAGGGAAAATTCTTTGCGTAAAAACATAAGGAATTGAAGAAAGAGACAGACAGATTGCAAGAATTGAACGAACAGCACTTTAAATGAAATCATTAAAACCCTTCGTCCAAGACTCTCAATAGATTCATGTTTGCTGTCTTCAAGGGATATTTATTATCAAAGCTGAGTAGGAAAAGATTGGAAATTATATCAGAAAAAAGTCTCTAATGGTCTTCTTGAAAATTGAATCTGAAGAACTCCCTGTTTCTATTACTATCATAATTTTTCCATGTCTCAAAATTAGTGTAGACTGAAAACTCAAATCTTTCTCTCATTGAGACCTCTTGCAACAATGGTGTAACTTGGTCAAATGTAACCAAAATGTCCACACTCATGCAAACTAAATTTGCTTCAAGCATATCCTCATCTTTTACTTGTTCAAAACTGAGAGTTACAGGAGGGAGTATGTTCAAAGACAGCATTGTTGTAAGTATTCATACAACTCCCTTTGCATAAATCAGCCTCAGAAAAAAAGCTCTTACTGAAGCGATGAGTCTTTGTGGGTTTGGGAGTTATCCAGTGGGTGATAAGGAAACAATACGTGGTGGCTTGAGTGGCAAATAACAAGCAGTAATGATAAGAGCTTACATTTAAAAGTAATAGTCCTGCATAATACAAGTAATCCACAAGACTAAATATCAGAATTACTTGTTGACTACTATTGAATAATAAACCTACATCTCTTTTGCAGGTAAATTGCCTTTAAAAAGATTAAGTTCTGAGGGGGGTTGTTTATTTTTAAACTGTGCATATTCACCCAGCTTCAGCGCTATCAGGATAACTGCCTGCTCTCCTTTCCCTGACAAAGACCAACACAGGACAGCTCTTTCCACATTTACTGGATAAGAGATATAATTCTGTAATTATAATCAAACCAAGGTGCACTGAGTTTTAATCTCCTGATACATAAATCAAAATAAGAGCATCACGAATACATTCCTGGCACCGCAAGGACATTCTGCTAAAGGCAAATGCATCAGCAGGACTATGCCCAAGTCCTTCTGGGATCCATTTAAGCAACCACTTGAAAAGGATCCATAGCAGAAAGAGGACCATAAAAGTGGGGAAAGCGGAGGCAAAGAAAATAAGTAACACAGAGCAAAATCTCTCCCTGTCAGAAGTCACACAATGCTAAAGAAATTACTCTATGGATGGTTTTGGTTGATGTAGTAATATCCTTTGTCACTTCTCCCCAGAAACCGTAGAAGGTTAAAATGTCCTGATGCTAATCGTTCAGCAAATATAAAATAATCATGTTGTGAAATTATTTAATACTTTCCATTTTCAAAGCGATGAGCAAGCTTTAACTAATTAAACAGCAAGGTTAGAGTAATTAAAAGCTCAGATGTTAGGTTGCTAATAGAAACAGAAGAATGGATCGAACAAATTATCTTTAAACAATTCAAGACTAAAAGAAAACACCAAAACATTCCTTTACATGAAAGGAATGAGATCTCAAGACGTCAAGAGCATTAAAGCTAGCAATAATAAATTTTTATCTGTCAGCGGGAAGGGAAGATAGAGCTCGAGAAAGCCCAGGGAGGATTAGGGAGAACAGTAGACAATCGACAGTGAAGCAGAGACAAAGCTGGGAACATAACTATAAAGTGCTTGAGGAAATCCCTAAATCCGTTGGTATTAAAGCATTTACAATGACTTCTCAATTTTGTGGCCAGCCTCCTATCAGGAGAGTCCCGTCATTTATGACAGTGGGAGCAGGCTCAGGTCTTAAAGTCAGCAAGTTAAAAAAGCTGTAGTGAGGTTTGAAGTTATTTCATGAAATGAGCTTATGGCGATTTTGCTTAAGAAAGATACAGCTAATAGCTGCTAGCAGGCCTTGCCTGTGAATACAGAAAGAAGTTAAAGCAAGGTGAGATACAGTGGGAAATCACAGAATTTCAGCTGCTGGGCAGGGAGCACACGCTGTCAGAGGTCAGTGATGCCTTATCACAGCAGCAAGGCTTTCCCCATCCTTCGCTCCTGCCCCTCTGCTGTGTTCGCCACCCACTGATGTGACAAGACAACTATTTGTGGAAATACACAGAGAACAGGATCACAGAAATAACCCAAGTAAAAAACAACAACAGAAAACCATCAAATAAAAATCAGGGCGGTTGTCTGTTTTCTTTAGCCCATTTCCATGTTTTCTTTAGTTTATTTTCATGATCCGATTTACAGCACATCTCCACACAACAAGACAGTAACCTGCAGCACGAGGGCAGAAATGAACTTCCACGAGTAGAAGGAACTTAAAGTGGCTTTATGGCTTTGCTTTTGTTTTCAGTAAACAGAAAACAAGCTGCCTTCAGGAAAAGAGAAGTAAGCTAACTTCCATTTTCCAAGGGAAAAAGCAAGCACCCAGGCAGTTATCATGGACTTGCTGAAAGTTGTGTGTTCACTCCCTACCTTACTCTTCTCTCTACCTCTGAGAAGGACAGAGCAAGCACATTAATTTGGCACTAAAAATCTGTTCCCATAAACCTCCACATTTACTAAGAATTAAGCTCTGAAAAGAACTTCTCTTTTATCTGAACTAGAGTAAGATGTGAATCATAGAATCACAGAATCACATGGGGTTGGAAGGGACCTCTGGAGATCATCTAGTCCAACCCCCCTGCCAGAGCGGGTCCACCCAGAGCAGGTCCCACAGGAACGTGTCCAGGCGGGTTTTGAATGTTTCCAGAGAAGGAGACTCCACCACCTCTCTAGGCAGCGTGTTCCAGGGCTCTGCCACCCTCAAAGTAAAGAAGTTCCTCCTCATGTTTAGATGGAACTTCTTATACTCAGGTATGTGCCTATTTCCTCTTGTCCTGTCCCTGGGCACCACTGAAAAAAGACCAGCCCCGTCCTCCTGGCACCCTCCCTTTAAGTATTTGTACGCATTAATTAGATCCCCCCTAAGTCTTCTATTCTCAAGACTAAAAAGACCCAAGTCCCTCAGCCTCTTCTCGTAGGAGAGATGTTCCAGGCCCTTAATCATCTTTGTGGACCTCTTCTGTACCCTCTCCAGCAGTTCCCTGTCCTTCTTGAACTGGGGGGCCCAGAACTGGACACAGTACTCCAGATGGGGTCTCACCAGGGCAGAGTAGAGGGGCAGGATGACCTCCCTTGACCTGCTGGCCACACTCTTCTTGATGCACCCCAGGATGCCATTTGCCTTCTTGGCCACAAGGGCACATGGCTGGCTCATGGTCATCTTGTTGTCCACCAGGACTCCCAGGTCTTTCTCCTCAGAGCGGCTCTCCAGCAGGTCAGCCCCCAACCTGTACTGGTGCTTGGGGTTATTTCTCCCCAGGTGCAGCACCCTACACTTGCCCTTGTTAAATTTCATTAGGTTTCTCTCTGCCCAACTCTCCAGCCTGCCCAGGTCTCACTGGATGGCAGCACAGCCTTCTGGGGTGTCAGCCACCCCTCCTAGTTTTGTGTCATCAGCAAACTTGCTGAGGGTACATTCTATCCCCTCGTCCAGGTCATTGATGAATATATTGAAGAGGACTGGACCTAGTACTGACCCCTGGGGAACACCACTTGTTACAGACTTCCAGCTGGATTCTGTGCCGCTAATCACAACCCTCTGAGCTCTGTCTTTCAGCCAGTTTTCAATCCACTTAACTGTCCGTTCATCTAACCCATACTTCCTAAGCTTAGCTATGAGGATGCTGTGGGAGACGGTGCGAAAGCCTTGCTGAAGTCAAGGTAGACAACATCCACCGCCCTCTTCTCATCTATCCAACCAGTCATGCCATCATAGAAAGCTATCATGTTAGTCTGACATGACTTCCCCTTGGTAAATCCATGTTGACTATATCTGATAGCTTTCTTTTCCTCCATATGCTCTGAGATGCCACCAGTGAAAGACTAGCAAAAGCTGAAGAAATACAATGGAAAATCCCTTTGCTAAGGACAGGGTCTAGATAAAACATGAGAAGGGTAGGGAAAGGGACTGTGTTATTTCAGGGAAAAAATAGCCAAGGTTCTTGCCCAGAGGGACAGACCCAGCCATTCTTAAGTGGAAGTACTCCCTGTATCACTCTGTACCAGTTCCTGTTTCTGCCAACAAAAATAAGAGTTCTTAAATTATGTCTCTATTGTGTACCGCCTCTGAAAGGACACAGCATATGTAGAAAAATGTAGCTGTTGAGGTCAGTTTCCTCACTCTGTCTTCTGCATATGACCCCTCTTTTACTTAGTCCCTTTGCTTGTTCATGTGCTATGAAACACCGTGAAGCTTTGCATGTCCCTCAGAAGCAACATTAAGAAGACCCCTTATCCTCTAATTGGCCGGCTATTTGCACAAAATCTATAGGAACTTTAAGTATTTGACCTCTACTTCCCAGTCAAATATGGTTAATATCAGCCAAAACCATCAAGGATTACCAGAATTACTGTTGCCTAAAATAAGGATACAACCCATGAAAAGCTTGCTTCTCCTTCCTGACATGTTTTTCTCTGTCAGTGTCCAACATTGTGGGTTTTTGATAGATTAATTTCTCACTTAAGAAGTTAGAGTATAAAACTATTCATAAAACACTTATTTTCCAGATTTCTCATTCTACTATAGGAAGAAAGGAAAGTTTCCAAAATCAAGTATTACTCAACAATAAGCAAATAATGTAGACCATTTTTGCAATATGGTAATTAATTTAAAAATCTGGTCTTTGTTAGGGCCCAGCCCAAAGCCCTGTAATGTTTGTGGAAAGACTTCAATCAGAGTTGACCGGTCCTCATAAATACAGCTATTAGTTCAGACTGAATTGTTGATAGTGCAAAGTGAAATAACTTGGGGCTTCACTTTGCTTTTCTACAAACACGCGTCAGCAACATCAATGGGAATTATGCATGTACGTAATTCTGTGTGGGCGAAACACAAATATACTCTCTACATCAAATCCTCAGCTTCTGTAGCAAATGTTATCCCCAGGACAATGAATCCAGCGTCCTAGGGGAATGTCAGTCACCCCAGCTGATTTTCTCCTGGAATAACAACCTGAAAGCACCAGGATGCCAAACATCACTGAGTGATACAAGAGCAGGAATAGACCCCAAATGAAATCAGGGCCAGATCTGCCCCTTACCCTTGCTGTCTAGCTCTGCCGATCCCTTCTCTTTTCCAATCGTGGGTTTTATTCCAGAATTACACATTTCTTCTGAGAAGGAGAAATAAAAAAAAAAAAAAAGAATTAAAAGAAGATATTTCTTATGAAAATAATTACACATTTTCTTCTGAAAAAAAGTATATATATACATGGCATCTTTCCTATGAAGACAAGCTGAGAGAGCTGGGGTTGTTCAGCATGGAGAAGAGAAGGCTCCAGAGAGACCTTATAGCCCCTTCCAGTACCTAAAGGGGGACACAGGAGAGGTGGGGAGGGACTCTTGATCAGGGAACGTAGTGATAGGTCGAGGGGTAACGGTTTTAAACTGAAAGAGGGGAGATTTAGATTAGATGTCATGAAGAAGTTCTTTCCTGAGAGGGTGGTGAGACACTGGAACAGGTTGCCCAGAGAAGCTGTGGATGCCCCATCCCTGGAGGTGTTCAAGGCCAGGCTGGATGGGGCTTTGAGCAACCTGGTCTGGTGGGAGGTGTCCCTGCCCAGGGCAGGGGGTTTGGAACTTGGTGATCTTTAAGGTCCCTTCCAACTCCAACCAGTCTATGATTCTACATATGTAATGATAGTATAGTTTGGGTTGGACATAATGCTATTTCCTAAACTTCTAGCCCCGTTAGTATTAGAATGATATGAAACTGAGAGTCAGGAGTGATTTATATAGTCACCACCAAGCTAAAAGATAACACTGTGTAAGTAGTCGGATGCTCTCATGGCCAGTATGCAGGGCTGGAGGCCAGAAGCCTGAGCTCATCCCGCCACTGACATCCAGTTCAACCTTAGGCAAATTATACGGCTTGATCCCAGACCTATTGAAGTCATTGGCAAAGGTCCGTTTGACGTAACAGTAGAGGATCAGGTCCTGCATCTCTCCTCTTCTTTTGCTGCAAGGTGTCTCTAGGGGGAAAATGTGTGAAGCGTTTCAAAGATTTAAAGTACTCGAGTTGTCATCCTGCAATTCTTATTCATGCCTGGTAATTTTCACTTGTGGGAGTAGACCGTTGGCTCCAGAGTCGTCATTATTTGTAACATTTCTAGTGTTATTCATAACACATCTAGTTTTCTGGCATATTTTTATTAATTTCAGAAGTTAAACATTTTTAGCAGCATGCTTCACATATTCAATAGATGCATGATATAATTAACCAAAGAATTGTCGTAAGAAACACAAAGGAAATATTCTTATTACATTCAATATTTAATTGCCCGCAGTCACTCTCAAGTCAAACCTTCTGCTGTTCCGAGAGAGCTGTCACAGATCACTTCTGTTGTTTCATGGGGTCCTTTTAGTGAGTCTAAGCCAGGACTCATTTTTCTAAGTTTTAGAGGTTTACTGTATCAAAATGAAAAAGCAAAATCCCACCTCAGGTGAGGCTGTAGTGTTAGCAGTTTACTCTCAATTCTGTAAACACCTTGTAGGGATTTTTTTTTACTCTATCAAACACAAGTTTCCAAATCTTGGCCCAAGTTGCATGGAACAAGGTTAAGTAAAAAACTGCTAGCATCCACAGTGCACCTGTAAAGCAGGAGCAGAGGCTCTGTCCCACAGCCGTGTGCCTGTCAGTGCCAGCATGACTATTTCCAGGACCAGTTATGTGTTGTTGATTATATACATTTTAGGCAATTCCCACGATTGTTTTCATACAAGTCAGACTTTGGCCCTTAAAAACACTGTTTTCTTTTATTAGATATGGTCCTTCACACATGGCAATGTATTAGTGCTCATCTTTCTTTATCTTACCCAACTTTAGCTGTCTGACATCAATCAGCAATACTAAACTACCCACCCCACATTCTCTACTTGTTTTGAAGAGTATTAGGAAGTGGTATTAGGCAGCAACTTCAAAGGGCAATTCATTTCAGCCCAGCAGAGTGAAGACAGACGGGCTGAGTCACCATCTCAGAGTACCTACCTGTCCCCACTGACAACAGATCAAGCGTTGGATGGCTTGCTTTGACTGAATGCTTAACTTCACATGGCGTAAATTAGGTGAAACGAATCCCACTAAGTTTTTTATTCAACATCAAATTCTGCTGCTTCCCACAACCTAAATTATTTTAGTCATCAGGTGCCTTACTCACTGCCTATTGCTGTTTTGCTCAAGGGACTGATTTATGGAGTAAAAAGCCTTTCCTAGAAATGAAGAGGAAGATGCTTCTTGTGTTTTTAACTTTGCTTCTGTTAGCCAAGTACTTCCTCCACTATGGCAAGGTGTGGGTGTGGTGAACTCTTTGTGCGTAATAGATGCCAGTGATGCTGAAGCCAGGGAGTAGGAGATGATAATTTTCAGAAGCTGCCTGGCAAGCAGTTGGACAACTGGGTGTCAGAAGAACACAGAAAGGGCCGTCTTGGCAGCCAGAGCTGTGTCGGTTGGTGGACTAGAAACCACCGCTTTCCAGAGAGCACAATGGAATTAGATATCCCAATCCTATGGAAGCTCAGCAGCAGCAGCTGGGGGGGGGTCTGATTCCCTCACAGCCCTCTGAAAACCTGAGTGTTGGATTTTAAAGACGCAGCTAATGGATCTCCTGGTGACTCAACATGAGTCAATCCAATTAAGAACTGAATCAGGCTCTCCAAATATTCCCATGAAGCTCTTCCTCTGAAGACTTCAAAGTGCATTATGAAGATTCAAAGTGCTAACAAGGAGGATAATCCAATGATGATATCAATTCTGGCATGACGCGCTTCCCATGTGATTGGGGACAAGTCCATTTAGAGGCACACTTACTACAGATATTTAGAAGCCACACAGAGATTTGGACTAAAACATAATAAAGATTGCATCTTGACAATCTTCTCTGTGGAATTCTATAAACTGGTTGTAAAATTTTATAGAAAGAGCATTCCACTAACTATTGTACTCTGGGGGCTTTCCTATAATAAATACCTGTCCTGCTCCATTTTTGGAACATAAACTGAGTTTTACTGCTTAGCCAGATCTATTGTCCGGACCATGTAGCCCTAAAATAACAATTTTGCTGTCAACCTCCTGTTTGAGGAGAAAATAGGTAAAAGGCAAAGCTGAACAGATCCATGTTACATGTTTGTTTAACCCTTCCTTGACAGAGCCACAAAATACTGCGTTAATAGCACACAAAGCAGCTGTACAGTTTTAGGACACCTCTAGTTCCTTCTGAGGACAACGATGAAACCACACACTGGTTTCATTTGGGTGAAGCTGCTGACTGGATTCTCAGAAAATAATACTGGGCCAGCCCTTCAAAATAACAAATAGTTTGTTTGAAAGCAGTGATTGTAGGAGCCGCTGAGCACATTGCTGCTGTCACAATGATAACGTTGGGGGACCAATACTGAACCCCCTGAAATCAACAGGAAAGCTGCTACAAGCACCAACAATCCTTGGACTGAGCCCTCATCCAAGTGCTCTTTTGTTGCAAAACATGACAGCGCAAATCAAATTTGAGAAACATTTTATTGGCAGCAGACAGTATGTCTGTCATACGCATTGTGCTGATGAAGTATGCAAGTCATCACTGCAAACACTTGCACAATATCTAGACAGTTTGAGATACGCTTAAAGCACCTTAACTGCTCAGTGGAATGCCAAAAGTTAGCAGCTGAATTGCCGTGCCATCTCAGTGCAGCAAGACTGGATCCTGTAGCTCTAGGTAGCATGCAAAAAAATCCAGGTGACCTCAGATGGTCCCTGAAAATCCCAGCCATTCTTGTCCTATGGATTCCCTAGTTTGAGTGGTCTTCTGTGAACTGGCATTTATAGAATCATAGAATTGCCTAGGTTGGAAGGGACCTTTAAGATCATCGAGTTCAACCATCAACATAACACTGACAAAAAAACCATCACTAAACCATGTCACTAAACTCTAGGTCAACCCATCTTTTAAATACCTCCAGGGATGGTGCCTCAACCACTTCCCTGGGCAGCCCATTCCAATGCTTAATAACCCTTTCAGTGTAGAAATTTTTCCTAATATCCAATCTGAACCTCCCCTGGTGCAACTTGAGGACATTTCCTCTTGTCCTATCGCCTGTGACTTGGGAGAAGAGAGCAACTCTCTACACCCTCTATTCAGGGAGTTGTAGAGAGTGATAAGGTCTCAGCCTCCTTTTCCCCAGGCTGAACACCCCAGCTCCCTCAGCCGCTCCTCACAAGGCTTGTGCTCCAGACCCCTCAACAGCTTCGTTGTCCTCCTCTGGCCACACTACAGCACCTCAATGTCTTTTTTGTAGTGAGGGGCCCAAAACTGGGTACAGTGCTCAAGTCACTGCCTTAGTCCTACTCACCACAGTGAGTCCTACTCACTCCTGATACAGGCCAGGATGCTGTTGGCCTTCCACGCCACCTGGGCACACTGCTGGCTCACGTTCAGCTTTGGCCTTGTTCTCGTATCCCTATCACACAACTAAAACCACCACTGGGACTATTTGCTTTCCCTGCTCACAGCTTTCACAGAGGATACATCTATTCCACAAACTCAGAAGGACCAGGGCAGAGCTTTGATCCATGATCTCGCAGGTTGTGTAACTGCTAGGACACTCCCTGGCCTGTCCCAGCTAGAGCTCTCCCAGACGATGTCTGAGCACACTTGGGAGACAGCAAAGGCCACGGACTGTTCCCAGGAGGCCGTCTGGATGAGGCCACCTGCTTGGGACACAGGAACAGGGGGGAAAGAGTTGAGTCATGTGGATATGAGTCACGAGACGCTACTTTGTGTTTGGGTTATTTTATTTTCTAGCCACCAGGGAATGAATGGTCACTCTTCCCGAGGCACTGGACTCTCACGGAAAAAAAAAAAAAAAAAAAAAGAGTTGCTTACTGAAAATAGCCCTTTGGTGAGAACGACCGAAGAGAAAGCTCCTCGCTTCTGCCGAGGTTCCAAGGTTTGCCCTGTGCTGTGGCTGTGTTGAGGACTGCAGTCTCTCGGGCTGCCGGCCAGCTGGATTCGGCACCGACTCATTCACTAGAAAAAAGTAGAAAAAGAAACAGGAAAAAACTATATGAGGTTTCCATGGCTACCGGACATGTATACTTTCTTCTGACCATTATCGCAAATTTTGCCATCCAAACAAGCAACAGATGTCAGAAATAGTGTTTGGGTTTGGTGAGCGTTCCTTTCAGATCCACCACAGGGAAAGGTGCTGCATTTGAGCCCGAGCAAGTGGCAAAATCCAAAGCATAGGCATCCAGACTTCTAAACACTGTCCCTTGAGCTCCTCCTCTTCAGTAATATTTCCCAATTATGTTGAACTTCTAAAATTCATTTTCTTTTGCAATGGTAGTTGAAAATAACAGGTCAAGAGTAACTCGCATAAGGTTTTCTGAAGGACTAACATATATTAAAAATAGCAGCATTTTGTAGAAAAGTGGCACAGAAGTTTACTTTGATATTCTAGAACAATGAAGAGAGGACAGCAATAAAAGCCATGGAATCAGTTCCTCTATCAGTGATGCTGGACTGGAGAGCCGATTAGCCTGTATTCATTTATGATATATTCAAAAGCAACAGGTAAAAGTACAAGTGGTGTTTCTTCTTCATTCCCCTGTGTGCCTGGGCAGCTTATCACTATTATTCAGATAACATAACATACAGCTTCAAAGGAAAAAAAATCTCAAAATTAGCATTAACCACTAACCCTCTACTCGCTTTCCTATTATTCTGTTTCATTCTACTTCCCTATTACAGCCCCCATACCCTGGTCCACTTTTTGGAGCAATACCTAGATTCTGCATTTGTTAGAGTCTCCTTCCCTCACTCCCCTCTTTTAGACGAGTTCATTTCTTTAACATACAGGCAGTTTTAGTCCTGCGAGTTTTAGGACTGAAAGGTTCTTACAGAGAATTTCCCACCTCTGCCCAAGTTTCAAGCATGTAGTCTAAGGACTTTCCTAAAGCAGAATCTCAGGGCTGTGGATTTACTCTTCTTGTAATTCGCACTTTTTTGCCAAAGTATAATAGATCAAAAAAAACCCCAGAGAGTTTCCTTACACATCTTTGCTGGCTGAATGGTCTGCAGGAACCACAGGCTCCTCAATAGTTAATAATAACAAGGTTCTTCCCCCAAACACTTGGTTTGAAAGGACTACAAGCTCTGAGTCATTGCACAGTTGATTTGAGCTTAACCCTAATAGCTCTGTTATGTCCTGGCTTATTCTTAAATCTTCTTGGAAGCAGGGGAGTGTCAACAACAAACTTGTAAGGTTTAACACTCTAACACCAGGTAAACTGCTTTATCTCAATTAAAAATACCAGCAGTGTCCTTTCCACTGCCTCACAGAGCTGCAAAGTAATGCTGGAGCAAAAAAAAAAGCATGTGCCTGCTGGTATATGCCTGAAGAGGTTCTGGGAATTAATTCTGCTTTGCAGAACTATTCCAGTTATTCATGTGACTCAGCGGCTGAGAGCGGGATCTTCCTGCGCTCACATGGTGACGTGCTGATTCAGGCTGGTTCAGCAGCGCTGGACGGGACGCCAGAGACACCTTATCAAAAGAAAAGCCCTGGTTTGGGACAGGCTTTCCCAGGAGCCGAGAAGGAAATTTCCGTTGCGCTATCTGCGCTAGTCCGGCGGGGCGAGATTGGCAAGTTATTATTAGATCTGGACGATTTGCTTTACTCTGGGTAAGAAGGGAATCATGCTTTTTCAACCAGTAAAATATTTCTTGGTAGCGCCGCTGCGATGTCTGCCCAGATGTGATCTCAGGGCTAGCACTGTCTCAGAGGCAGGCAGATCTCTGCACCTCTGCTTTCAGGGCCATACCTAAAGAGTAGTTCAGTGTTCGAGCTTTATTTATACATGTTTTGGAAAGGATTAATACCTGGCTATCCCTTGTTGTAGACAAGAACAATAAACTCTAAGTCATCTATCAGCACCCCCTAGGCTTGTTCAGTTTTGTATGTAATGACTGATTGAGACATTCACAATAGATTAACCCTTTATAAACCAATTGCAAATAGTACCTTAACGGACAGGGCACTCATCACCCCCATCACACGCAGCAGATAGGAATTATCTGATTAAAAGCAGGCATCGAGGATGGAAACCTGAGCATCTCAGCCACTCGCTCCACACTCTCTCTGTGGGTAACACGGTCAAGGGAGTGAGCTGAGTCCTCCCAAAGTAAAACATCTGAAACAGGTCTATCAAATGGTAGCCAAAGCATTTCAAGTGACCTGCCCAAGATCTTACAAAACAGACTGTGGCAGATCAAGACAACGACTCGCTTCTCCTAATTCCTGTCATAGAATCATAGAATCATAGAATCATCTAGGTTGGAAGGGACCTTCAAGATCGTCTAACAATCAACCTAACTCTGGCAAAAAAACCCCAAACCAACCCAAACCAAAAAAACCCATCACTAAACCATGTCCCTCAGCACCACGTCAACCCGTCTTTTGAACACCTCCAGGGATGTGTTATTTTGTCCTTATTCTCAGTCCACAAGACCACAGCTGCCCTATAATCACATAATCATAGTTCTGCAATTCTTCGGTGAAGCTGTGAATGCATTTAATCAAGGGTCTTAAATCTGCCAGCTCTGGAAAAACAGACTTCCTTTAATATTATGCACAATCTACTGGTTTTGTGGAGCAGCCACTGTAGTCAATATAATCTCAACCACGTAGACGTTACAATATACAGAAGTACCTGGTGAAGTGCAGGGGTTATACCTCGCACCAAGTCCTATGCTTTTACAGTTCATCCTGATAAAAATAGCAATTACAAAGTATTTTTTCAATGTATTGTACCAATTGCAATACCAAAGTATTGCTCCCTCTATCTACTGTCCCTCTGCAGCCTCCCTCCCCTGACCTTACAGTTGGACTTTCTCTTTCAAGAAACATTATTTTCTCTCTGCTCTGCTGCTGCTTCTCCCACAACAAATGGTACATCCAAAATATAGGGGAAACAGTATATTTAACCCCTCTAATGGGTAAAAGAATAATGACAGCAGCCTGTGATATATATGTGAATTTAAAGAAAGCCACCTGCTGACACAGGCTTTAGTGGGTATCAATGGGTTGGAGCAGAAGGAGCTACTGTCTATAAAACTGAAAGCAAGTCTGTCCATAATAGAAAGGAAAAGGAAAAGAATCTACAACTAATGCAGGATGTTTTCCCTTTCCACATCTGGAAGACTTCTTAATTACTTGTCATGTAGGTACAGCCTCTCATAACTGCCTCCAGTCCCCAAAGCTATAAATTCCTACCAAAAAGAGAACTTAAACTTATCTACATGAAAAGCTTAAACACCGGGTACTCAGAGGCATAAATCCACATGGTATTTGAGGGTTAAAAAACAGAGGAAAACTGTAGCCTGGGAAAATTAGGGGCTTTCCATTCCCGGTGTAATGAAACGACAGATTTAAAGTTCAGAGTGAGAAAAGTCATTGAAAGGAATTAGATTTCAAGCTTCCTGAGACACACAGGCTTTGTTTTTCAAGGCTATTGATAAATCTATCAGTCTCCCGATTACTGTCCCCCCCACCCACTGAAAAAACCCTCTAGAAAAGGAATTTGCTGCCTTAATTGGAAGGAAAAGGGTTTAAAGAATATCCACTGTAAGGTCCCTCTGAAGAAGGAAAGTCCCTGGAGGCAAAACAATAATTGGTTTTGACCTTCCGCAGTTAAGGAGGCGTTGGTAAAGACGAGACTTAAACACAGCCTGACAACTGCGAGTTCCAATCAAATTCAGAAAGAGACGGAAATTGGATAAGCAAATTCCTTTTTGTTCATGACCCCGGCCCCCCTTTCCTTTCCCCCTGCAGCATGACACATCAGAATCTTTCCTGCGTACCATAAATCACTCGCAAGACAGCAGTAGCCTTTGAATAGCTGTCTTATATTACGTTCATATCTTCCAGACGAGGGGTATTAGCGGTCCCCCCGTCTGCTCTGGAGCAGCAAACACGTTAAGCCCAGCACAAAGGCTCGCAGCAGCAGCAAGGAAAGGAAGCAGCCTGATTTCATTGCTGTTTTCAGCCCGGTGTGAATTCCCTCGCTGCTCGGAGTTTGGAAGAACTCCTCACATTAGCACTAGCAGCCGCTTGCCAAATTTAAGGAAATTTGGTTTTGAATGCAGGAACCCACAATCCTCGTTCTGTCTGACACTGCAGCTGACAAAATGCTTTCCTTTTCCTAAATTTGAGCTCGTAGAGGACACTCTTTGCCATTCCCCGCCGCCGCTCCGGGAGACGTAATGTTTCCTGGGTTATCTTCCGCATGGCAAACGCCTCGTGTCTGGGTGTCCCTGCAAACTGCTGGCAGCAGCTGGAGGCACCTCCACGCTTCCCACAGCTTGTGCCTCTCCATGCTCCTCCTCACCGCTCGGCACGGCCATGCTGGCCAACTGCCCTCCAGCTTGCCAAGGCCTGCTCGGGCTCTTCGCGTCATCTGTTACCTGCAAACCCCACCAATTTTAGGTACTTGAACCTCATTTTTCTCTTCTGAGGCCATCTCAACTTAATAATGCCTCCAGGGCCCCCAGAGCAAAGTTTCCCTTGTGATGGCCCTCGATGCAAGCTTACAATTGAATGTTGTTATGCTTTAAAAAACAAAAAAAAACCAAGAGAAAAGAGAAATGGTAAAGACTCACAACACAAAGACCAAATCAAAACTAAATGAAGGGTTTTTCCACCTTAAATGGTGAGCCAATTTGAGATGGTCACCACTGAAACCTGACTCATGAAATTTGCAGATATGACTCACAAGAGTTGGAGGTCCAAAAGCAGTAAGAGCACAGCTTGGAGTGATATTAAGACTTTGGAGACAAAAATTAGTTATTCTTAGGGTCTGATGAGACAGAAGTGAAAGTGTAAATGGTCTACAATAATGTAGGTGTGATGTCCAGGTATTTTCTCAAAGTTGAAACGGTTTTGCTTTCTTCTGGAAAGGAGCTGAAAGCTGGGAATGGCTTCGTACAGATAGAGTTACATGAATTATGAGCAGTAGGACTGTCCCAGAATGCCCGCGCCACGGGCTTTGACCTTTTCTCAAGTTTTGGGAAAGGTTCCTTCTTACACGTGCCTCCTTCAGCTGAACCTACCCCTGTTACCATCAGCCATGGCTCATCCAGCCTTTTAGGTGTCACGACAGCTGATTCCTGCTGAGCCTATGGAAAGGATTCAGTCCCAGAAGCTCTTTTAGGCCAGAAGTGCCCAAAGAGTCAATGTGACATTCAGAGTCTGACAGCAAAGCAGAATATCCTGACAGTATCCAAGCCATGCTGCAGCTGCTGCAAGTCAGCAATGCTCAGACTCCGACCTGGCACCTCCCGTGCTCTCCAAGACCAGGGGCATTCGGCCCCAGGCTGCTCCCAGGGAGCAGCAAACCACCAGTACATAAAGCATGACCGCAACTGATCTTTGGAAGGACCAGATTTGGAACATATTTCAGAAGTCCAGTTCTCTACCATTCGTGTCCTCCAACACTCTGCTATCAAGATTCTTCCCAACCATGAGGCCTACCCTGTCTGACTCCTATTTAAAAAGATGTTGTTCATTCACTTTGATTTGGGGAATTCTAGCAATGGACGACTCCCTTTCTGGCTCTGAATTTCATTTCACAGACTCAAGACTTCTACGACTGCTCCTAGTTTTTCTCTCCTGGCCTTAGGAAGTATCACAGACAGTGACCAAGAGGTACAAATTAGGAGGAGACTGAATCCTTGTCTATAACAATGTTCAGTCTGTATGTGGGTAATGGGAATTAATAAAACTGGAACAGGCTCAGCACTGGCACTTTATGTAGGACAATACGTACCTCCTGAGCTGGGTCATGTACCTAGCACGTCCTTGCTGAAGTGCCAGCTCTGCAGAGGAATGCTGACACTTACAGGGGTGCTGCTATGTGCTAGAGTAGTGCAGGGGCTTCTGCAAAGAGCCAGCAAGGCAGGTTAGCTGGGAGCATATCAAAAATCTATAAATAACATCCTATAAACAAGGTTCCATAAAAGACCTAAAAATAACAAGAGGGCAGTTGGTCAGTTGTTGGGGGGGTTTAAGTTATTTTATTTATTTATGGAGTTCTACTGAATGGGAATGAAGCTTTAGAGCTAAATAAGAAAAGAGAAAAACCTAATAGTCAATCTGCAAGATGCCGTGTGCCTTTAACACCCCTAGAAATCAAAGATGCTGAGTTTCGATCACAGTGGCACAACTTACCCTAAAACCATGGTCCTAAACCACTCCTATTTACAGTTGTCATTCAAGACTTGCTCAGTGTTCAGAAAGGATGATCTGGGATTTCAAGAAGGCTCAATTTAAGTAGTAAGGAATTCTTGCAACTTGTTTTTTGTTTCTGCTTTGTCCTTTTTAGTTTCATGTTTTGACTTTTTACATTTTCTAGCACCTAATAGTGAAAAAAGAGGCTTCAGCCATTGATCTCAAAATAGTTTGGAAAAACACCACACATTTTTCAGAAGACAAACCAGGGTCTTAGCACACTGAAGCAACGTACTCGAGCTACCTGGGCAAGTCAGCAGCAGAAAGCGTCCAATCTCTGCCATTATCAGCAAGGCCGTAGTAACTCCTCCATCTTATCCCATATCCTATTTTCAACACTATGAGTTGCAGGAAGGGGAGCCCATGATGGCAGGGGTGACATTGGGGCAGGAAATGAGCCAAAACAAGTGTCTTGGATGTTACTTCCTCACACAGGAGCGGGGTAGAGTTTTCTCTCATGATCCTTCAGCTCTGCCCGTTAAGTGCTAGAGCGGTTTCTGTTAAGAGGAGGTCAGACGAGGACCCGAGACAGACAATTTTCACATACTGTTCCAGCATAAGGCCGCAGAGGAGAGCCCAGCAAAGCCTTTCCTTCTGCAATGGCACCTCCAGTTTGAGATCTCCTCAGTTATCCATAGGCAGCTGTTCTGGGAAAACACGCCATCCCGCTGGGGTGCGAGCGTGTCTGCGGAGTCACACCGTGGCACAGAGGCGGCTCTCTTGACTTGGAGGGCACTTTGCCCTGCATATCCTTTTAGGTCACCACATTTGTTTTCAAGGTCTCTTGAATCCCTCAAACGTACGTTTTAAAGATCGTCAAGGCAGAAGCTGCTGTGACTTCAGTGCCACCTCTGTCGAATTACGCTGTCCTCTAAGAGGGGGGCAACCCAGCTTCCCCCTGTCCTGACATCCGTGCTATGAGGATGACACACCGCCAGTCACACTGTTCACACCAACTGTGGCAGTAAACTTTATTTCAACTTTGACATTTAGTTCCTGTACGGTGACTCATGACCGCCTATGATGCTCCGTTTAGGGATGCAAGACTTAAAAGCCAATGCAGAAAAATCAGTGAGCTACGGAAATCAGAGGCATTTGCTGAAGTGGAGGCACCTCATCATCTTTATATACTGCAGGGAGGAAACAATAGATGAGGAGAAGTTCCGGTTGCTATGTCTTTTTTTGCAGAGAGAAGCTGGCAATGGATATTTAAAGTAGACTTTACTAAGTGTACTTTTACCTAGCCTACTTTTTCCAAACAGTCTACCAGTCAATGGTGCCACCAAAACCCTTTAGCTTAACGAAACCATCAGGTCTTTCAGTTTCCAGAGTTTTAGAAAAAAACGGGAGCACAAAGTTGTTTTAGAGGGCACTGAATGAAACTACAAGGAATGTCACACGCATAAAACACAACTGCCTAAATTACTTATTTTGTTCAGCCTCTTTATAATCCTTGCCTGACTTACAGCTCCTAAGAGAAACTCATGCGACGAATGACAATCTGTGTCCCTTCTGGCCAGGTCTGAGGTTTCTCAGGGGAGGTGACAGCAGGGAACACATTCGGTTTCTGAAGGAACAGTGAAGCACATGGGTACGGGGCTCCGTTGTCATCCCGAGAAATCCACCATGGTGAAGCCAGGACATCAACCACAGCTGACCCAGACACAACCAAGTCCCCTCCGCCTGCCCCTTCTAAATTTACTAGCTATGTTCCGCATCTATTTCTGTCGCTGGTGCTGAGAGTGCACTAGGAAAAAATAATAATTCTTAAAATCCTAAATTAACTTTCTATATGTGGGTGTCTAGAATTACTTGATAGATAGCAGTTAGGACAAACCTGGTTGTATATAAGAAGTTAACAAAATATTTTTTCATAGGTATTAGACAGTATTTTCTTAGGCTGAGTGAAGACATTGGGAAGACAAACTAACACAGAATTTAGCAATTAGCATTTGCGTAAAATCTACATTATGTACAAACTCATCTTACAAGGACGTGCTCTCACTTTCTCAGAGCCTGAAAAGATGCTCCTTTGAGACCTTTAATTTCACAAGGAGTACTTCCTCGTACCTTCAACGTATGTATGAAACCATGAAACCTACTTTACAGATGGAGCTAAGCTCTGAGGTCAAAGACAGCTCAGAGGTTCTCAGAGCAGGAGCTGGTGTCAGCTGGAAGAGCTCTTGATTATGAGCTACGATGACTTCACCAGCTGAAGAACAGCCCAAGTTTGCCTGAAGTTTCCACCTATAGGCAGAAAATGCATCACCAAACTCCTGCAGCAGAAAATCTGTAAACAGCTAAATGAGGGCATAGATGTATCTGCTGACTGGAAAAGCTCCAAGTTAACCTACTCAGAAACCCAACTCTTTCCCCTCATCTTGCATCACAGAATTATTTATTTGCCTAAAGGCAGTCTGAGGCAATTAGTATACTCAAAGGTTGGTATTAAGACTGCTATTGATAGTGGCGTGGGGAAGAAAATTGCAGTGAACGTCAGTAATCTGAGCATTTTTGGACTAGAACAGTGTTCAGATTAATGAACGTCAATGCTATTTCAAGGTTACGTTTGCTAATATTAGTATGTAGTCAGACATACCAGAGTGCTGCTGCTTTTTTTTTTTACCTTTTTTTTTTCCTATTTTTCCTTAAAGCCAAAGTTTTGACTTAAGACAAAATGTAGCCATGGCAGCAGAAGTGGCAGAGGGGATAACACATTACCACTCAGCTGGCCAAGTCATTTGGATTAGCAGGTTTGGGAAGAAAGAGGTTTTAGTATATTTAATTAACTTGTCTTGGAGTTTTTGATCTTGTTTCAAACCACTCAACCCTTAAGGTCTCTCATGAGTCAATGTTTCTAACCCAAGACTTGCAGAAGAATTTTTGAATGCATCCAAGTAGTTTAGGATCTTGCTAGTTTGGGGATGAATTCATAGTCCTGAAAGGTGTTTAAAAAAACAAATAAATTACTCTCCAGAATGTGAGTGCTTGTCAACAGGTAGAGCTAATCACAACTTATTGTTTCACCTGGATATTTATCATGGTAAGAGACCAATTGCTTATTCCTATTTTCAGCTGAAGTGTTATCATTTTTTGCTTCCCTCCAACTTGGTAATAATTTTCTAAGCTCTAAAAAGCCTCAATATTTGTAATTTATGTAAGCAGTTTGGAAAGGTCAGGCCTAAGCATTTGATATAAGGAACAAAGCCAAGTTATTGGACACCTTTGGAAAACCAGGCACTAAAATGTGCTTGGCCATGCTTTTCCAGTGATGCTTATCCAAAGTTATGCCTTCTGTGCCTCAGTCAGACCACCGCGGCAGAGGACGTGGCACTGTAAACTTGAAATAGAGTTTATAAATGAACCTGGAAGCCAAGCAGAAGCTTTGACGAGGGCGCATCCATTTCAGTGCAGAGCTGGACCAGAAGCAGCTCGCTCAGTTCCAGCACGTACAAGGACCTGGAAATACAAAGTCAGTGACTCCAGCTTGGATCCAGCTGGAAAAATCCAGCTGGATTTTTCGCACTTGCATGAAGAAGCCTGGGAAAAATGGCAAACGGTGGGAAGGGCTTGTACACCAGCTACTGGAGGCCGGTGGTCACACAGCAGCCCTCAGGAGGGTTAACCTGCCGTAGCAGTGAACACGCTGTGCCCAGGATTTACATTGGTGAGGAAAGGGGGGAGAAGATCATGGACGTTGGCTCTCTTTCTACCACCTCCCCTCCTGGTCCTGTCTACAGCTCCCTTTTGCTCACCCTGACAAGCCGGAGACCTGTGGTGCAGGAGGATGGGACAGGAACTCCCCTTACGCCTTTTTTTGTCCCTGAGGGATGAAGTGCTGACACAGAAACGCCTTGGCCATGCCTAACCTCCCTTACTTGAGGCCTGAGCTTCACACAGCCAAGTGGCTGGACCTCATTGCACCTAGACTTCAGGACTGGGGATGGGGGAGCCAGGTCTCCCCTTCTATTGAGTTTCTCTGCCTGGAGGCCAGCTGGGTTGTGACCAGGCACAACCCCCAGAGAAGAGGCAGAAGAGCAGTCATATGAATTCTTCCATTTGATACAGCCTTTGGAGGAGCCTCAGGCACTTGGTATCACACAAATATTGGAGCGAACCCTGACCTTGCTGCGAAACATCTGTTTAACAAACCACTACTGATGTATCTCCAGAAGGAATTATATCATGGAGACATTTTGTTTTTATTTATAGTAAAGCCACTAAAGAGTCACAGTGTGCCAAGAGTACTGCTCCGGTAGACAGGCTATATCACAGGAGCTGTCTTTTCTAAGTGGGAGGGAAAAACAACTCTGCCACAGCTTTGTGTGGTGGTTGCAGTCAGAGGGTGACCTGACGGTGACCACACTTAGCTAACATATACCACGCTTTACACAGATTACATCACACAACCTACATGTTGCTTATTTGCTACCTAACACTAGTCATTAAATAAATATTAACCTGATACTAGGTGGGCATCTGAACCAGGCATGCAAAAATGACACCAGATGTAAAGAAACAACTTACTGTATTACACACACACAAGTAGGTAACACGGACGTTCAAATGGACTGTTGGCTACACCCAGCTGCTATCGTTAGAGTAGGTAAAGGTACATCAAAAAAAAGGTACACAAAATATCTTCCTGAAGAATCCACCCATTTAATAGACAGCTTTTTTGTTTTCAGATAGACATTTGTAATTTGTGAAACTTGAAGTCATTGAGGTTGCCTGCTAAATAAATAGGAATTGCTTGGTGGATGCTGAAATAAGGAAGGATAGAATGCTTTCTATTGCAATCTCTATAGGTTTTTATAGCATACCATACTCTCCAGGTGTCCCCTGGTAGTCCCTTAAAAATAATCTCTTACATCTTTCACATCAGATCCTTTCCCCATAGAATTTCATCTTATTACATTTTATAGAAATGAAGCCACCTTCCCAAATTCAAATGACAAGCCTCCAGTTTCTTCAACAACACATGAAGTACGGTACAGATGCTCTAATCTGGGGTCAATTTCAATTCTTAAAAAACAAATTACTCATAGTACGTGTTCAGCTCATTATCCATGTGGGTGTAAGCAGTGAGAACGATTACTGTTTACCCACCTAACTGCTCCGAAACGAGCAGATTTTTCCCCCCACTGCTGTACTACTTTTCTTCCATCATGACTCCAAGAAGATAACTTGGAAATAACACTCTAAGACCAACTCTGCTAAGAGGTAACCTTCCCAGTTAGACAGACCAGTGCCTATGGATGTATTATGTATGCACAATGTATTTGTATGCAAGGCCATGCCCTGAATTTGGAATTCTAAATTTGAATCAGAGGGCACAAAATTCTCACCTTTCTGACTTCAAACTCAGGATTTCACTCTGGGTACTGAAAAACTCTTTCTTCTGCTATTCCCACTCCCCTGAACTGCCCAGTTCGCAATAAAGGTCATTAAAAACTGCGATAAAGCCAAAGGGGCACTGAAACATATGGTTACCTTCAACCAGTCCAAATAACAAAGACCCAGAGAGCCCAATCTTCTGTTGCAGAGAGGGAACATTAGGGAAACAACTGGAAAGAATACTACATTTTTGGCTGGATGACTGTAGAAGAAACAGGTGAAAGGAAGAAATGGCAGCCTGTTCTGTGACTGTTGAGATGACTGTGATACAACACGCAGGTGAGAGTGCTCTGCAAAAGACCTTAGCTCTGCCTGACAGACGAGCAGTCCATAACTGAAGGTATTTTAAAGACCAAGTTGCTGAAATGAATAGCATGCAGCTATCACTAGCTAAATCCTGAAGGTGTTTAGCAGACTTCTCAGAGAACCTAAGTCATCTCTGAATCACTAGGAGATTCACCATCTAAAATCCTCTAGGGCATTCTGGAGGATGAGCCCTTCAATACTACACATTTGACAGGAGTTTTGGTGTTAACGCCATTAAAAAACAAATATTGTCCCTATTTTACACCCCAAAATTTCACTCAAGTTTAAAATTTTCCTCTAATCCATCCTCTACTATTTTAAAAGTGAAATGGTCTTACTCTTATCCAAAACTAATTGATCTACTGAACAATTTACTAAAATCTGGAGCTAGTGTGATCACAGAAGTAAGCAGCTTCACACTAAGTGGACTCTCTTCCTCCTCTTTGATAGTGGGTGCATCTAACCTGTCACCAGCATTTCCACAGTACGCACCAAGCACCAAATCCTGGTGCTTACTCCCATTGAGTATTAAACCGTTGACCAGAACCGGGATGCCTATCACTGCCTGCAGCTGGACCAGAAACTGGTGGAGAAGCCCAGCAATTATCCATACACAGCTTCGCATGTTAGTCTTGCTGGAGACACTGGTAACGGCCCAGTATCCCACTCCACAGAACATGAACACCTCCATGGTGAACCATGAACACCTCCATGGTGAACACCTCTGTCAGCCCACAGAGAGGCTTCGAGAGGCTTTGTAGAGCAGGGGGAAAATGGTCTGCTGTGGATACTGCAAAGCTTTGTCCAGGTCTGGCTTTTCAAGCAGGAACAGCAGCATTTCCCACTTGGTGTATGATGCCACTCTCCTTCCCACGCGCAAGCATGGAATTTGTGGACACAGTGGGAGATGAACATTAGTCTCAGTGCAGCGTCTCTCATCTCACTGCCTTTTGAGACCTAGATGAAGACTGTGCTGTTACTGTTCTTCTGCCTTTAAACAAGCCCTTTCATTTGGTGCCTTGTGCAGGGTTTTTTGTTTTGCCTTTGGCTTCCTTTTGAATTTGATTCTTTTGTGAGAGTTTTTATCCCCCTTCTAGATGTCCCACCCACTCAGCATCACTTGAAATGAAAAGATTAGATGTCAACTAGTCTCCAAGTATAGAATAAAAGAGAACAACAAATTCTACCAAGGGTCTCACTCCGACTGTAAAAATAAAAGATGAGTTTGTATTGGCAAAGGCCTCTCTTGATCTGTTAATATCAAGGAAGACAAAATTATCTGTGTTCTTTGTGAAGCAGCAGTTGTTTTAGTGGGGAAGGAAGCCAAGACAGCTGTTAGATAGTTCAGTACAAAATACTGACAGTGACACACCAACAACAACACCAGCAGTGAGGGACTTGGCCAAACCGCCAAAACACCAAATATTATTAATGCTGCTGCTTTTAAAAAGTTTGACAAACTGCAATAGTTTAACATTTTCAGAGTGAAAGATGACTTTTTAGTTCATCTTGGCCTACTGTTCTTAAAGGATACTGCCGAAAGGGCAGCAAAATCTCTCCGATACAAAAGACACTGTTGAGAAGAAGGAAGCGGGTCTTGGTCAGCGCTCAAGATCAAGTGGGGAAGGAGCCGTCCATGTTTAGTTTGGATGCAGGACTTTACTCCTTTGAGGAAGGAGAGAGAGGCCGTGAGATTTCAACAGCTTTTGAGGAGCCCTCAGCTGAAGCTACTTGAACAAATGGCTTTGTCCTCATGACCTGCAGCGTACCCAACCCCATGACAAAGGATTATGAAATCATTTTTTCCACTTCCTTCAGGCAGGATGAAAGACGGCGTGCGCTGCGGTCGGGAGCAAACCGGAGGTTCCTGACTGGGACCTTGCTCTCACCCTGTCATCTTGCTCTGGTGACTTGACCTCTCCTGCATATCATTTTCTCCATTTGTTCTTACTTCCCAGGAAGGCTTTATTTCCAGATCTTCAAGGCTTTCGGATAGAGGTAATACCTAAGTACAAAGAATTTAACTCTGTTTTCAGTTGCCCTTCTCATACACACCACCAGGATAAACAGGGTCGAACCCACATAGCTATAGATAAAGTCACAAATTAGGGAGCAAAATTTGGCCCATCAGCTTGAGCTCCAAGCTGTTGAAGACTGCAATAAACTTGCTCTCTGGCCTTCTTCAGAAGGTTTCACGTCCAATTTCTCCCCTTTCAGGCCCCCCATGTCCTCTGGAAAAGCTTTCTTTTACTCAACTACACCCTTCTACATGGCACTCTACTTTTCCCTCCAGCTGCACCTTCAAAGCTTTGCTAACTCCAATTACTGTCTAAATTGTATTTATGGGGGAAAAAAAAAGTAATTTTCATTGAGTGCAGAATTACATGTTGGCTGTTTTCTTCTGGATTTGGATCATAAAAGAACTTAGAGAAACAAAATACAAAGTAACAGCCCAGCTTGGCTGAAAGTAACAGCCTTTGACCTGCATCAATGGATGTAGTGGAGAATGGAGCATGACACGTTTTTTATAATAAGGAACAAGACCCCACAGGTCTGATGGAAATCAGAGTCCTCCACCCCACCAACAGAAAGCTCCCACTGATGCTATGGGCCTCTTCCAAAATGCAGCTCAGCCCTAGATCTCCCCAAACACTCATTGCTTCTACTTGTGGAGAAATTATAATGAACACCCTTTTCACAGCATCAGTGACTCCTGCAACCTTTCCCCCTCCTCTCTCCTTTTATAAGGGATGCATCACATCCTAAATTCTGCAACAGATGTTCTTTACAAGGCAAGAAAAACTTACAATGAGTGTTTTGTGGGTAGGGAACTCATACTTTTCAAACCCCTGGTTTTGCATGTGTATGCAGCTCGCCTGCAGCAAGCACAGTGAAAATTCCTGAGGTCATCTAACCTGCAAGTGGGAACCTTCTCAAGACAGAAGTGGATCTGACCAGTCAGCAAGTAAGGAGAGATAATTTTCAGAATCTGAAAGTCAGTAGAAATACTTAAATATCCACAGCAAAATTCACTTTCAGTGGATGTTATCTCTTATTTCAGTTTTAGGCTGTGATTCAGCAAGGTTTCTACTCAGAGAGCAGACCCTTTTTACTCACCACATTGAAGATAACCTTGCCAAATGGGAACTTTTAAGAAGCTGCCCACTGAGTTCATGGAAGATGAAAGTAAAATTGCAGTTCTAACAGCAACATAGCTTGACAAAGGCATTTTATATGTAAAAAAAAGCTCTTTTGCAACTTCTCTGTATTTTCAACAGCTGGATATTATACTGCATTCATAGGCAGGTCCTAACATAAATAGTAGTTTCTCTACTGACCCACATACTTGGCCTATATTCAGAGTCTTTTAAGATGTTTCCATTAGCTGCAGAGTAGTGTCAGGTATTTCTCCAGTGTAATCTTATTTATGACGTCCTATTTCCCAGAACAAAACACAACTAGATCAACTGGAGTCAGGCTCTTTGCTTGTAGTTGAAAGGCTGTTTTCCTCCTGTCCTCCATGGACACATACCTTTATCCTCAGTATCTTTTTTTCAAAAAGAACTTGACTGCTTATTACATCTATTCAGAATGAAGAAAAATTGTCAGCATCTCTGGATTCAGTGTTGTATGAAGGAAAGAAGACTGAAGGTAGTAGAAGCTGAGGCACATGCCTCCACAATTATTATTTTTTAATATTTTATAACTTTATTTACTGTACTCTTGACTCATCTGGTCTATGAAGTCTCCAGTCCAGAGAAATCAGAGTATCCGAATTAATCTAAGTACAAAAAACATGGCTCAAATCCTCTGGCCTTTATCTGGGGAAGTCTTTTATTGGAGCTTTCAGCTGGAAAGAGACTGCAAGAATTTGTGGCTGTGGAGCGTGCAGTTACAATATATAATTCATCATGGAGAGGTTTGTTAAAACCGTTAGGAATAAAATAAATGTCCTTCTCTCCTATTGAAAAGGGATGTCAGTTTTTCTCTTACGATTACTCAAAGGGCTAGCCAGGCAGAATAAAGGCTTATTACATTAGAAAGCATATAGAGCCCTTTTATGAACTCTGGCTGCAGCCATTCTCTTTGTGAGACTCTTTGTTTCAATTTGTTTTTCAGCAGCTGTATCTGATCTGTATCTTGCACACTTTCATCCTGTGATAAAACACAGCTGCAAAGTGACTAGAAGTTCCTCATCTGTCTGTCTCCGCGTGTTCTCACAGTTGGGATAGGTACCTATGAGAAGCACCAAAACCAACTTATGGGTGTCAAATCCGATAAATAATTTTACACTGAGTCACAAGGGCTGGCTATCTCTCTGCTCATCTTTCTTGGAAGTATGAATGATAGCCCTGTGTCACGAAAGATACTGAAGTTCACCAGTATAAAGTGAAGGCAACTACTGGTATAACAGTGACTGGGATTGCAACCCCTTGAAAATGGGGTTTTAGGACAGAAATATTTTGTTTTCAAATGCAGAATAGAAAACTAATCACTATGTGATCACTATCTAAACCTTTCACTCCAAAAAATCTTTGACACTCAAACAGGAGTGGTGAGAGCACAACTTCTTCAAGCATCTCCTTGCCTGATTTACAAAGGCATTATCATAGTTGAAATATTGCAAGTTCCACTGTGCATGTTAATTCTCCAATTCAATGCATCTCAGATGCCAAAGGTAGAGACATAAGTATCCCAGGATTGATAGACTTGCCATCTCCCCCAAAATATTCCCCCTCTTGAAGTTTTCTGGTTTCTTGAAGCACATCCTCTCTAATGAGCTGCTCATCACCGATGGGTTACCCCATTCCAACCCTGCAACAAGACCACTAGAAACAGCCACTTCCAAAATGCTCCTGTGGAGCCCTCTCCTTCCTGCCCCAGGTACTGGGCTCCTGAATAATCAATCCTATAGCTGCCAATTGTGATTTACCAAGAGGGAGCCAATATACACTAATGACTGCAACTCTTACCACTAATTACCACTTATTCAGGCACTAATGGACCTCACCGGCCAACGCAAGTCAAATGTAAAAGCTTTTGCAATTTGGAAAGAACCATTTTAATTTATTAAACATTGTGGATCTCAGGCACTGATAATGGTAAACATGCCCACATTTCTCTCCACAGTTAGAAAAAAAAGGAGTGTCCACAGCAACACCAGCTGCACCTCCCTCACTGGCCACGTTTGACCTGGCCTGCACTCACACATTTTACTGGTATACGAACTTTTTTTTTTTTTTAATCTAAAAATGAATCTCCTCTCCATGGAGGAAAACCAGCTGCAATAGCTATATGGGGCAAGAAATGCATGGTGAGCAATGGGGACACCTTGTTACTGGAAGGTAATGCTCTGCTGCTGCTCTGGGAGGACAGAGACGGTCCTTTGGAGACTCTAGTACTGATGTACTTCCAGAAAGCCCACTAAAAGAAAGAGGAATTTCTCATCAGGAAGAGCACAGGCATCAGCAGATAGTACAGAAGGATATACATCCTGATGATTTGTGATTTTCTTTGGGGTAGACAGTTTCAGCCCTTGTTTTTGGTTTATTGTTCCAGTGCGCTGCTTTCCCTTTGGTGCATTGTTTGAGATAAAATTTATTGTTAAACTGATTTTAGCAGACACCTGGCAGCACTAGAGGGCGAGTCCTGCCACCTTGATCCACCAGAGAAAGAATGAAAATGCTGGGTGGAAAACGAGCTGAGCACTGATAGTGTCTACAGGTCCCACGAAACAGGAGCAGATTAGATAGTGACTCCCATTTCAGATGTCACGTTGGGATCGCTTTCTTTTGCTTTCATCATTTCTGTTTGCATCTTTCTAACAGGATTCTGAAGCTGAGGAGGCCTCATGTCCTACAGAACTGCCAGAAGCCTCGAGAGGAACGATGAGTTCAGTATGTGAGAAAGAAGACAGTAACACAACCTTGTTCCCACCCAGTTTTGCACCCAAGACTAATAAAACCATGCCTTCTTTTGAAGATACCAGCTCGGATCCAGTCATCTTGGTAGTGACTTAAAGGCTGTACTGGAATAGCCAAAAGCTGGGACTCTTATTCCATGGAAGATTCTGACACTGACATTTGTTTTTCTGCTAATCAGACAGACAAGCAAAATATCGAATATTTTGCAGAATGGAAACTCTTGAGTTATTTTTAGCTGAAAGGATCAAATTTAGTCCATAAAAAATTTCTACCTGATAATGTCAAACCATTCATATCTATAATTAATCTTTAATATTGTAGTAATTTTTAGAAGCTAAAAAGAGCTAAACTCTGAAACAAGGAGTCAAAATGAAAGTCGCTATTTCAATCTCAAGTAATACAAACGTTTCCGTTGAAAACTTCATCAAGATGAACTTCCCCCCAAATTCTAATTCTGCCTAAACAGCATTTTCCAAAAGAAACTTATTCTGTTAAAATTAAAAAACAAAACAAAACCCCACAACGCAAAACAACAACTTGAATACACAAATCCCGGCCACCTGGCAGCCTCAACCTCTCTAAAAATAACCAAACCCAGTCAAATCCACCCACCTTCCCTCTCCATCACAAAGGCTGCCTCTCGCAGCCTGATGACAAACCTCAGGGCACGCTGCGGTTTTGCTTCACGCGGTGGGTGACGGAGTCAGGCTGATCACAGGAACCCCCCCATGGCCTGCCCACGCCAGGAAGGATTTTCTCCAGAAGGATTTGCTCAGACAGAAATACCAAGTCGATCTGTCTCAGCAAGCAGCCACTATGGACATCGTTGAGCAGAATAAGCTCTTCCACCACACAGACCGGTTTGAAGGTAGAAGCTCATTCCCACCGCAACATCTGGCAGCACAGCTGGTGCTGAGGGGTAGGGCTTTTTCCAGTCTCTCGATGGACACAGCTGTGCCAGCAGAGCTTTCTAGTGCAACATCATGGCTCTCACTCAAGTGAGCAAGTGCCTCCCTTGGTTACAGGACTGAATTTTAAACTCATCTAACACCATTTTGGGATCTGAGCTGTGATTTTTTCATTTGTGGGCTTGAGAGAACGCACTAGTTTAATTAAGAAACGGAATGAAATCAAATTAAAAAGGGGCGCCGTTTCCAGAAACTGATTTCAATACTCCTTTGAAAATTACTAATTATGTATTTAAAGTTTTACTTTTTACCTACTGAGCATTTCTACACAAAAGTCACACTTGGCTATTCCTCCACATTTGAGGAATTGACCTCCACCTCGTCATTTAGACTTGTGCAAAATCTTCAAAATTATTTTGATTTGGAAACTTTTACACTCACTTTGCACCAGCTTTTCATGGGTGTGATTGACTTTAGTAAGAGCGAAAGCAGGGGAAAAATGAAGATCTATGTCTAATACCATGTTAGGCTGTAGCAGGATAGGAAAGACAAGAAAGAGGACCTGTGTTTCTCAACATTAGGGGAGGAGAGAAATCAGGTAACCACTCCGTTGAAAAGAAAGGTGTTTCCGGGTCACCAAAAATTCCAGAATTACTCCAAATTTTCTCCAGTCTTCTTTTCCACTGCAAAGACCAAAACCTGCCCCGTCAGATGCCAACCAAGCTGTTACTTGTTTTGTTTTGCAGGTTGCTAAGACACGGGGCTGTTTTTGCTTACTTGCCTCCCTTGGGCTATTTCACAACACTTTGCAATATACACTGCTCTTTTTTGTTGCACATCTGGTTTCGATTTTAGGTTTCAGAACCCCCTCTGAAAACTGAGATATTAGTTTTTCATATCTATCATCTAGACAAAGTGCATCAGCCTGTCAAACTGAGTGCACCGGTGAGACACATTTAACCCTCTCAAGTAATTCTCAAGTTACCCTCCAAAAAGCTATTTTCATTTGTTGTCGAGTTCAGACAGTGGAAGTAGCTGAAGTATTTTGTCTAATTTGCTGTGTGAAATTAGCTGCAACCACCACTAAATTCTAGGTATGAAATAAAAGTGCCCATTTGTTGAAGACATTACACTGGATAGGAAACCCTCGTGCCTCGCAAATGCCAGCAAAGAAAGAGTCGTGCAGCGGATTAATTGATCATCACCCCAGCAGATGCTTGACAACTTCTCCCAAAACTTCTAGTCTTTCATTTTCGTTGGAAGCCACCCCGCACAGAAAAGCACTAACAAGCACGGAGAGGGGTTCTCCTGTGTCTCTGAAAACTGGTGTTGCTGGATGGCAGAACAACCCAGCTTGTACTCTGGGATGGCTGCAAACACGTCATTCAGTCCCAGCACGGCAGCTGCCATGCTGGGGTACCAACACCTCCTGCTGCAGGTAGGTCAAACCCAATGGGTCTCACAACCCATTGTTGTGGTCCATGCGACTCATAAAGACCTTTTCCACAGCTCTGATCCACATATGAACAAACTGATGGGGATAACACACGTTCCTGCGCTGCTGGTATCCCTAAATCAAATGATCCTTACCAAAGTCCTCTCCCAAAGCCATCGTCCGTACAAAGCTCTGACTGAGGTGGGCAGAGCTAACAGCGTTTCCTTAATCTTCACCCATCTGGTCACAGCATCACGGCATCTTTTAAAGTTGCAATTAAGATTTTTATCACTAGGCTAAGGTCACTCAGAAAACTTATGCCAAGAACTACACACATTTGACACCCGGCAGAGAAAAGACACTGTCTCTGCTTTATCCTGATCATCTGCTCCCCCCACCACCCTGAGCATTTGTCTCTGTGCCCTTCTTAAGCCACTCTGGTGACTATCTGATCCCACAAAATTGTATCTCTACAACAAAAGACCATGTTTTTCTTCATTTTTGGAAGGGATAAAGTCTGTTCTAACCAAATCATTCTAATCAAATTAAGCTGGACATCAGCCTTTCAAGTTGGAAGACCATGCAAACTTTGTACAACGTTGTTTCCTGTCTCTATACAGGTCTAAACCCATGGCCAGTATTCGGAAACAAGGCAAAGAGTCCTGCTCTATATAAAATCTCTGGGCCTTCAAACATATCCATATGGGTTCCCCTCCCGCTTAGTTGTTAAATTCCTCTCCTGCTTTCTCAAGAACTGCTTCACAGTCCTTTTCTCCCACTTTTCACATAAAAATACTCCAAGGAATCCTCCTTTCTCACTAGGACACAGGGTTCAGGAGATTTAACAGCTCCTGTGCAAGGCCAGGGTGACTCACTCCTCTGGCCCTGCAGGTGACTTCCCTAGTGCCAGGGAAGTCCTCTAGCTCAGCAGGTTTGAACAACATAAGTCTTTCTGAGCATCACCAAAGCTATCATTTAGTAAATAATGAGCCAGCAAAGCCAGGTCCATCTTTGTGCTGGACGAGGTGTTGGCTGCCACAGCCAGCTGGCTGCAGAGCTGGGGCTACCAGGGCAGGACTCACAGGTGGGAAGATTAGATCTTCCAAAGGACGTCCACCTTCTTCACCAATACCAGACTAAATCTAAATCCACAAGCTTCACCTTGCAATCCTTAAATGAATATATAGAATTTAAAGTCTGATTTTCACCCTTCTCCTGAGACCAGGTTGCCCAGAGAAGCTGTGGAGGCCCCATCCCTGGAGGTGTTCAAGGCCAGGTTGGAGGGGGCTTTGAGTAACCTGGTCTAATGGGAGGTGTCCCTGCTCATGGCAGGGGCTTGGAACTACATGATCTTTAAGATCCCTTGAAACCCAAACCATTCTGTCATTCTATGATTCACTCTGAAAAAATAATCGATGGCATGGAGGCTCATACCATTAAAAAAGAAATCTGGAGACTCCCAAATATTTGTCTCCTGGACAGACTGCCCTTCCCTAAACAGAAGAGCACAGGAGGATGGTACCAGAGGAGCATTCCACCATGGAGAGCCTATAGGTTTTTAAGATTGCACAGACTCCAAATCTTGGAGATTTTAGAGACCTGCCAAGCTCAGGACGTGGTGCCAGTGGCTGTACCTCAAGGTAACATCTTGGTGCTGATGGGTTTCCTTTCTGACAGGGCACTGAAAGCAGCTCAAGAGATGAAGGGAGATGCCTGAGGGACACCTGGACAGCATACTGTGGGATCTTCTCTACCCCACTTTCTCCCAGACATAGCAGAAGTCAGCAGAGCATGGGGCTCCTCTCGGGATGGTGCGTGGTGAGCCCAGGGCACAGCAGCCAACCCCTCCTCCGGTACAGGACACTCAGGACTTGGTCTAGGACTAATTGCTACAGGGTCTCTGTGATCCACATAATCACAGGCATTGTGGTCCTGCGGTGCAGCAGAGATTGAGAGCGTATGGGACAAAAAGCCTGAGGAAAAGCCTCATGATAAAGAATAGAGCTGGTCTTGTCATTACCCTGTCAGAACTTTTTAGATGCTCTGGGGGCAAAAAAACTAAACAAAGGTATTAATAGCGGTAAACCACATCTTTCCATCTCTTTGCATCAAATCTAAACCAACCCAGTGTTTGGAGCCCTCACATCCAATTCCCTTCCCCTCCCCTTTTTCTTTTGGTGTGGTCAGGCTTTCCCCCCACACAGCCTCTTGCCAGTTCAGCCCTGGAACGATTCAGGAAGCTCCCTCCACCCAGCGAGAGTCCTGCCCAAAACGCTGTCCTCCTGCCGGCGTGAGCTCACCGTGACCTTTCAGCAAAGCACAGCCCTTCGTTCCCCCTCGTGTTTAGAGAAACTTGTGGAGCAATGCCTTATTTTCAGCTTAACCAATTAATAACTCTTCCCACGAGGCGAAATAGCGCTGGGTGCTGCACCGGGTGCGGGCAAGTGGCTTGTCCTGATTGATGGCTGGTGGGTGAGGAGAGGGTTAAGAGTATCATGGAGCAGTGGGGGCATAAGAGAGCTTGGTCTGGAAGCAGTTTAAGTAACCTAAGGAGAATCTGATACAGACCAAAGACACACAAGTACAGATGCATTTAATAGAAGCCTCTCTCTGCTCGAGATCTACAGCTGAGACTCATGCAGCAAAATGTGCTGTTTGGAACACGCTGTGCTCCAACCACGATGGCTACGGGAGGAATCGGAGCCAGTATTATGTGCTGGTGCTCTTAAGGACTGAATGTTCACTTAGCACACACGTTTGGGGAATGTATATTTATGCATACATTTTGGGATGCAGCACATCCCATGGTGAACTTGGACAGCAGCTTGCTCTTCCATCTAAGAATTCGTCTATTAAGAAATCCCAGTATTGTGTAAGTAAAGGCACAGCCCCACGAGCTGTTCCAGCAGCAGCTGAGCCAGGTTAAGAGGTGACCACCTCCAGCCTGCCCACAGCTGTTTATCCACTACCCCCCATTAGGGGTTACCACCCTTTTCCATGAGCCACGTAACCACATGTGCAGACACTCCCAAATCTGGCTCTGTCAGAATGATCCAGCTTAGCTGAAATACTTTTTAGTAGGTTTATTGTTTGGGATTTTTTTTTGTTTTGGAGTTTTTTTTTTTGGTGTTCTTTCTTTTTAGCTGGAGATCATCTTGAGAGTGATAGTTTCTTGACTCGGTTCAGTTGCAACTGGAATAGCATCTCTGACCATGCTCCAATAGAACTGTTGTAAAATTGCATCTGTCAGTCCCTTCAGTCAAAGCCTGTAAGACTCATCTAAATATAATGTGTTTGATATCAATTCCCTAAAGGTTCTTTTTTTCACTGTCTCACTGTTTCCTAGGTATTACTGGAAATTTAAATATCTCACAGTGAACTCATGACTTTTGTTTGCAGGAGTCTGTTTTCCACCACCTTATTTAAGAAGATCTAAGATAATCCACACTCTGAAGAAACCATCACAAAAAAAAATATACAAACCCTCCGGTGCCTCCCTCTTACAGAGAATTTATAGTTTCTCTTAGGTGCAGAACTGCAAGAATCCAGTAAGTCACTGGGGAACTTTAACAGAGACTGTCAATGCATTTACACTATTAGCGTTATTACTTTATTTCGTTTTCAGTTCCTGGCATGTGGGACCTAGAAGACTTCTCAAGATTGGGCCTCACATAGCTGTGCCAGGAGGCAAGAAAGGTGGTTTGGGGAGACAAAAATATTTGCTTCGCTGACCTCTGTGTTTGGCTCCTAACTCGGTTTGATTCGTATTCAGGGTCGTGCATGTGCTCTCAGGGAACACACATAACTCAGGCCAATTGCAGGAGATTGGAGTACAAAGAGAAGCCCTACTTAGGCTCTGACATTTAGCAAGCCAAGAGGTTTGAAAATGGAGCCAAGTCAATTGCCTGGCTTGGCTGTACGAACCAAAACACAAGCCTCGCCACTGGAATTGATTATATACACATGAAAAGAAAATACATAAAATGATACATAAGGTTCTTGTAACCTCCAAAAGCTGATGCCAGAATATGCTCCTTGGCTTGGTCCTTCCCTGGCTCAACACCACAACTGAGCACAGAGCTCAGCCGAGGCCGCGCTCAAGTTTTCATCAGATTAACTCTTCAGCTCGGGTCAAAGCACCCCTTTCCACGTGCTCTAAGTTTTCCCTCCAGCCTCCAGGGAAAGTAGTAGCTCGCTATATGAATACAGGATTTATAGCTCTTAAAGCTGGTGCAAAAGGTGCTGTAGCTGCCCACAAGAGGAAAGTAAATTGAATTAAACGAGATTAGGAATCTACACAACAGAGTAGCCGGGAGACTGCTTATGCTAAATGCAGAATACTTCATGAGCCAGCCTCACATAAAGTGTATTTTCCCCCTGCTACAGATCCCATTTATCTCTCAACCCTAATTGGGGTCTTTTGCTATGCATTTCTTAGTTTAATTACACTTATATAATTTTGTTAGGAAGTTTAACCCATGCAGACTACTACATTGATTGAAACAACAAAAACCAGCAGGCATCAAAATGCTCATTTCTTGGAGGAATATGAGTTATTAATAATATTCTTTCCAATGCAAATATTTGTGCCTTTCTGTAGTGTCTCACTATTCTCCAGAGAGATACTTCTTTTGTCAGTTTGAAGTATTTGCTATGATTATTTGAGATGATTTACTACCAAAGCAACACATAACACTTTCAGGAAGGGCGCGAAAGCAGACATTATTCTTTTACCAAATTTTACTACAATAACAGGGAGACTCAACATTTCCCTGGGAACGAGCAGAGCTAACGAGATGTCAAGCACTTTCCAGTAACCCTTGTGCCAGGTGCTATTGGAAGCTTTCCCAAATGACCACTAAAGAGGTTCTCTGAAAAATGAATCAAGCCTTTACCCAAAGACCTCAAAAACTGAACTACCTTGACCTGATTTGCTTGTGGACAAGCACCTTTCCTGTCTAAAACACCCAACCCAAGGGCTTGAAGCAAATATATTTTTCCTGGAGGACATAGAGAATCAAAGGGTGACATTGCAGGAGCCAGTAATCAGCATGCTATTTGTAGGATAGGTTTCTAATCCCCAGAGTTAATTGGCAGTAGTCCTAGCCTGAGCATCTCTCTAGCAGGAGTGATAATACATGGTCGCATTGGCCATGAAGAGTTTGCTTTCCACCATAGTGGAGTCCAACGCTCAGGTGTATCGTGTCTGCTTCTAAGGAACGTGCTGTTCTTGGGCCAGATGATGCAGGTTAAATGGTCTCATTTTTAGGATTAGACACAGTAAATACCCATTTAATCTCACAGGTGGTACACTCTGTGCCTTCAGCCCAAGCGTGCTGCCTTTTCTCACGTGTCTGGTGGCCACATCACTTCTCAGCCATGAATCAGCAATGCACCAACCTGCGTGCCCCTGCAGAACACTCTCCTGCTCTCCCAACCGCTCCCAAATTCTCATTCATCCCCACGGTTAAAATTAAGTCTGCATTTTTCCAGAAAAATGTGGCACATGTGATGGGGAAAGGTATCACTTATTGATCTCTAGGAGATCAATAGATCTCCTAGACCAGTTCCAGGTGGTGGAAAGCTACATAAGTTATTCTGGGATACACCTCTCTGCCCACCAAAAACTATCCTAGTGAGGAACAAACCCCACTAGGGCCATAAGCCATAGAGCTTCCATCCACCCAGGTATTTCATCATTCATTGCTTTATGCATTTTCATTCAAAATACCTCAGTGCAATTCATGAGAAAACAGGCCAAAAAACCTCACCGAACTTTGATGAAATGAAGGAGAACTGCAAGAAAAACAGTCATTGCAGAGACAAGCTACATCCAACAGAGCATCCAGGCTGTTTCCTTTCCTTCAAACACCTGCTTATATTTCAAAAGAAAAGCTAACACATGGAGAACCTCCTCTTCACAGCTGTTACACCACACCCAGGCTGGACTCTCTGGTGGAGTAGCCAAATTATGTCCTCATTATGGCCCTTCCTCTCTCAGAGTACTCTGAACACCATTAATGAGTTACAAGAAGCTCAAACCTCATACCATACCCTTCTCAGCCTACCAAGTGTGCAGGACCAGTTGCAAATGAAAGGCAAAGCACATCCCATCCCTCCCCACTTCAACAGCCACAAGACAGGCCAAGCCACAGAAAGTGGCTGAATTGATGTCAGCTGTGGGCTAAGTAGATTTTTTGAGGGCCTGGGGGTTGCAGGTACCTCTGCATGTGTCTTATTTAGGTGCACCCATAGCCAGCGTCCCACAAAGACTCAGTGGTTTGTAAAACTGGCTTTGAGAGCTACAATGCCATGGGGTGCAGACTGGCTCTCTGGTGCTCCATCCAAATCCTTCACTCCTGCCATCTGTGTTGTTCCTTCCATGTTTTGTATGAGCTACTGCATTCCCAGGGAAGCACTGGGACCTGATGGTCAGCTGCCTGCAAGCTGGTGGGCCACCACTGAAGTTGCAACTAGTTGATACTGCTCCCCAGGTCTGCTCACATGGGCGAAGAAATAGATACCTTTTAATACGTTTAATGGGTTCTATCTTTAGATGGCAGCTTCTTCCAGAATAGGAAACTCACTTCATCCAGCTTCACTGGCTTCTCTAACACTCTTTACCCACACATATGTTGCTCCAAACCTAAAGTGATTTACTACTGTTACTCCTATATCAATTTCTCTTCAGGTTTCAGAAACTCCCATATTCTGCTAACAGAAAGCAGGAGGAGTTCAATAGTGCATTCAAACTCTCCCGTTTAATTTGAGGTCTTTTCCAATTCAGAGATATTTCATTTGAAAGTGGGTTTTTTTGCCTTATAATAAACAGATAATAAACAGATTCTTGGTTTCCTACAATAAAAAGAGAAAACACTATAAACTTCGAACTTTTAAAAGGGCATATGGGACTATTCTTTAATTTTACTCTTTGGCTGTGGAATTTATGCTCATTAAAAGTGAAAAGCTGAGATCTGATTACTATTTGTGCTTTTAAAGCTTGCATTTCTACCCCCCAAACGAAAGGCAAAATGGGCTGATGTGCTTTCACTTTCCGTTTTTAGGCCTTTTTACTTCCTGTTGTGATGTGGCCCCTAAATGCTAAGTTTGGGTTTCCTAGAGTGCAAAGAAGCAAGCGACGAACGCCTTGTATTTCCTTTCAGAAAAAAATTCTTCACAACAGTGTTACGCTAAAGATATAAAATACTTTCAATATTTTATAAACTACGAATTTTGGCTACTAAGTGGTAGAAAGGGTAGTAAAAGAGACCAACTCTTTCCTTGCTATGAATCACCCTGATGTGCTGATGATTCAAATATGTAATTCCTTCCCTGTGTTGCTGCATTATGATTTTTTGCAGAAGCATAATATATGTTAATAATAAAAATAATATTGAGCTTACGGGTGTAAATGGAGATTGGATTCTTAACAGCTACCATGAGACAGCCCACGGTCTAACCTGATGGGATGGGGAGGGGCAAGAAATGACAGAAGTTTCATTCTCCTCGTTTTACTGTTGGAAATGGAAATATGACATAATATATAAGGCCATATTTCCAAAGATGCTGAGCTCCTACTGTCGTACTATAGCAACAAGCATTCCAAATGCCTACAAAATAGGATCTTCCTTGAAGATGGGAAAGGGGTAGCAGAACTGGGAGCCCTGTTTGGGGGATGAAGGGCTTTCTGCCTCTCCCTGTAGATGTAAGCGTGTCCTCGCAGCATCTCCCTGCTGCGGCCCGGGTCCAGATGCAGCTGCCGGCCCTGCCCAAACCGGGGCACACCCTCGCTCCCGACGCACTTGGCCAAGTTTGAAATGTCGAGCTGCCTGCTCACAGCCGAGCAAAATAAAGCCTGGCAGCCCATGTGCAAATCAACAGCACATGTAGGAGTTTGCTCTCCATGTCCCCCACGATTTTCGCCGGGTTTGACTGTAGAGTTCAGAACGTCCCGTGCTTTAAAGGGTGTTTGGGAACTCGGCTTTCTCCTACAGCTCGGGAGGAAAAAAAAGAAGTACTGTTTCATTAGAAGCTGTTATTTCAAAACTTGTTTTCATTCCTAAACAGAACCATAATGATCCAGCCAACACTCTCAATGCAAACACACTTAACACAAAACGGTTTTTAGTAGAAACCATACATTTTAAGACTTCCTGGTAATATACATTGCTGTTAAAGCAAATATTTTTCCCTAGGTTTCGAGTCTGTGTTATCAGGGTTACAATAAATTTTGTTATTCCCTATAAGAAGACATGGAAAATAGAAAGGCATTATGTGTCAAGTGAATTATTACTGTTGGATCAAATGAATCCCTCTCATCCTGATTTCCAGCCTTAATTCTGAACATGTCTTGAAGGAGCCGAAAAATATGTAAATACGAACAATCATGTGAAATAAAAATATGCACTGTACATTCTGAAAATATTGACATGAAATGATTGACATTATCAGAGGATCTCTTTGCCTCAAGAAATCTAAATGAAATTAAATTGTTGCTGACAAGTTCCTGAAGAAATTTTTAGTTCAAATGAAACCATATTTTCAGAGAAAAGCATTTCAGAGAAAAATTCTGTGTCTCGCCCATTTAGTGCCGAGTCCCTACGTGACTCATTAACAGAGGGGAGCCATTTGCTGTGCCGTAACTTTCATTCTCAATGTGCCTATTTTTAGTGCCCTGTGTCAAACTCAGTGGCAATTTGGGGGTTTTGCTTTCTTTTTTTCTTCTTTTTTTTTTTTTTTAAGTGTTGTCTTCATATGAGTCATTTATGCTGTATGTTGATGTTGCTGATGTTTGTAAATAGTGGAATATGAGCTAAAACAGGTTTTCCCAGAAGGGTGCCCAGCTACTGCCTTTCCTTTAGGTTGTCTCTTTCCCGTTCCACGTGCCTTTAGCTGCACACTCAATTCCATGTATTCTTGTAAATGTACTAGCAGAATAAATTTAGGAACCACAGAGCTTTCAGCTGCCCCACCTCCTTCTCACACCAGAGGTTTCTAAACTCCTCCATACAGTCAGCTAGTACCGATATGCATGAGCAGCAAAACCACCCCTGCCTCCAGGCCATGGCTCATCTCCACGCTTATGGCAGTATTTTTCTCAGGACAAGTGACACAGGGTAGATTCTGGGGTTCTTATTTATTTCTGCACCATGGGTGTTCCAAAATCGGGAAAATTCAAAATAGCGTATGATGATAGAAATGGAAACGAAAAGCCAAAGTAGTTTCAGGCAGAAACTCAATGGTCTAAATGCTTTTTGGGTCGGGATGTCCAGCCTTCTCAGCCCCAGGGTCAGTGGCTGGTTTTGGCAGCTCTTGTGGGTCATATGGATCAAGCAGCCCAAGCAGAAAAAGCATGTAAATACTGGAGATGGATTTCAACTTCTAGACTTCCTAAGCTTTCCTTTGAATATCTCTCCTCTCCTCTCCTTCAAGACAAAAGGCTGGTAAAAAAATATGGAAGAGGGCTTGTCATACTTTCAGTGAGACCTGAGCAGCCACACTGCGTGCTCAGCCTCTCCCACGCTCTATCAACATTTCTGCTTCCATGCTAAAAACTGGAAGTGAAAAGCCGGCGTGTTAGAATACTCCAGAATCAAGAAGAAGTATGGAACCAGGCTGCAAAACTCGGAAAAAAATCAAAGGGAAGTAGGTGACCAAAAAGAAGGAAGAAGACAGTTTCTAAACATTGCTCCTATTTGCCTGACTGGGCAGCAGAGTTACCAAATAACCAAGGTAATAAAAGGACATCTGCATTTTAACCCTATTTTTTATGGCAATGCATGGAAATGTCTCTTCTTTTGACTCATTTCTATCCATCGCTTTTTCTCTCCCCAAAGGTACCCATGCCCATCCCGTAAGAATGCTATGAAATGCAACTGGTAAATTTTTGTTCTATAAAAGAGAAAGCTGAAGAAATGCAAGATTATTTCATAACTGTTTCTCAATAGCAAGGGGGTTTGATCTTCATAACATTATCCAGAAATAAGACAGATATTTCTGTTCAGCTGAACCCAGCTGGCTGTGTGGAAAACATTTCAAAATCTGCCACAAGTCTTTTTTTTTCTTTTTTTTTTTTCCTGATGTCTGTTAATTTAGTTAAAACAAATCAATTAAATGTCCTAATTACAACTGAAATATATAATTATATTGTGCACTCGGTTCAGTGCATACTAATGAAGCAATCACCACCTTCTTATTAGTCACTCTTGAAAACTAAATCCAAGTGGGAGCTGAAAGATGTTTTTCTGTATCTTCAAACAAGGAACTCGATCTGTTCTTCACTTGATTCTAAACTTGAACCTTCAGCAAAAAATATACAGGATCATTATATAGACTTTTTTTTTTCTTACAGTAAAAATTCAAGAGGAATTATCATCCACTAAGGTGGATCAGCTCACTTATAAACTAGAGACTATTCTTAACAAATATGTTAATATTTTGCAACAAAAAAACTTTAAGTAAATTAGCATTCAAAGAGACAATAAACAGCTCTTTGAAAATGACTTTGCTGTAATGTCTACCTCCACGTACGCTCCTAAACAGGTACTGCTTGATTTTAAAAAATTGTAAACATGGTCTGTTGCTGAGTATTGACATCTCTTGGAGGTGAGAGCGCTCAAACTACTGCTTCTCATACCTGCTACCATTTTGTAGGTAAATCTTCTCTCAGCTGCATATACATAACCCCCGTGAATCCCACAGATCTGCCTGGCTGGAGGAAGAACAGTTCAAAACAAAATTTGCATAATTTCCCACAAAAAAAGAGTTGGTGAAACACATTACCAAAGGATACTCATCTATATATCACTGCTGCTTTATCTGGTTCCTGTCCTGTTAACAACCAAAGCCCAACATGCCAATACCATTAGAAGAGGTGGGTGCACACAAATGTGGTCTGTGGCCTCCCTCACTCCACCCAGGCAGTGGATGGAGACGGGGCATAGTCCTGTCCACCTGCGTCATACGCCCACACCATTATCTGCAGAGAAGGACCTGGAAGTCCTGGTGGACAAGCAGTTGCCCGTGAGCCAGCCTTGTGGCCGAGACGGCCAATGGTATCCTGGCCTGCAGTAATAAAAGCGTGGCCAGCAGGTTGAGGGAGGTCATCCTTCCCCTCTGCTCTGCCCTGGTGAGGCTGCAGCTGGAGCACTGTGTCCAGTTCTAGGCTCCCCAGTTCAAGAAAGATAAGGAACTACTGGGGAGAGTCCAGCAGAGGGCTAAGAAGATGATCAGGGGACTGGAGCACCTCTCTGATGAGGAAAGGCTGAGAGACCAGGAGAAGAGAAGACTGAGGGGGGATCTCATCAATGCTTATCAATATCTAAAGGGCAGATGTCAAGAGGATGGGGCCAGGCTCCTTTCAGTGATGCCCAGCAATCGGACAAGGGGCAACAGGCAGAAACTGGAACACAGGAAACTCTGTCTGAACATGGAGGAGGAACTTCTTCACTTTGAGGGTACCAGAGCACTGGAACAGGCTGCCCAGAGGGGGCGTGGAGTCTCCTTCTCTGGAGACTTTCAAAACCCACCTGGACATGGTCCTGTCCAACCTGCTCTGGGTGAACCTGCTTTAGCAAGGGGGTTGGACTACATGATCTCCACAGGTCCCTTCCAACCCCACCATTCTGTGATTCTGTGAAAGGGGCCCTGCACAGATCCTTCCTTTCCCTCCTCAAGCTGTTGCTGCCCTGGTTATTGTGGTGCCTAGTATTTCAGGCTGGACAGGTACCGACAGCAGCGGGGACACGGCGGGGAGCTGGGTGGGGAGGCACCCAGCAGCCAAGAAGAACAAAGGGAGCAGGAGGTATCTACAGCTCACAAAAGCCAACATGTGGCATTGTGACACAAAACTCAGTAGCCTTAATTCCCCACTACCTTGAACCTTGTACAGCCATATCCAACTGCGTAAAGTGGTCATACATCTTTATGATATTGACTCATAGAGGCAAGGGTTATCTTCTGAGTTTGTTCCAGCACACCATGAAATGGAGGAGGCACCATTTAGACCCATTCACATCAGGAGCGTGCCACAGGGAAGGACTTCTCAGGCTAAGAACCTGAGACTCTCCCTCCAAAACCTACTTCTGCAAGGCTCAATAGTGTTTCCTATCAGGAATGAGCAACTCGGAACTCTTTATACCTTGGACGTGTCCTCTGTTTTGCGACTACTTGAATACGTCACCCCAAATCTAATTTAGATGAAAAGTATTTTGGTGCGTGTGCTTTGCCTGCCTAAACAGAAATATTATAGCAGCTACTTAAATGGTAATTGACAAATGCATAAAATTACTACCATTCAAACTGCAAATCAGTTAGCAAAATTCAATGAAAGTTTAAACATTTCATTGCATTAATGATATAAATGCATAAATTCACAGAGAACGGCATCCAGGCATTTGGCAGCCTTCCACTGTATTTACTTAAAGGTGATAATGCATTTAAAAAGCACTTGAAGCAGAGTATGTATTAAGCGCTACTAAACTTGCATAGATTTATTAGCACAAGCTTTTAGACTGTCTCTGCCCTGAAGCAAACTTTTTTTTTTCTGGAAATTAAAAAAAATAGAGCAATACATCATTTGAAGAGACATCAGAGAGGTCGGTATGGTAGTTATCTTAAAGTACTGTATTTCTTCATGACAAGCAGAGTTTTGTAGCCTTTAGCTCATATGTGAGTGACTGCTAGGACTGCCTAAGAAATGTTGATAATATCCACAGGATGTTTCATTTACACGTTAGTGAAAAAAACGGTTGTTTGGAAAATTCTCTAGCATCTCCAGAGGCTAATGATCTGACACCTCTAGCACCTTCAAGTGCCCTGATTTTTCAGACAGCGTTGAAATCCTGTCCATCCAGAAGAAAAACTGGATGCCTTTAATGGTGCTGCTACCCAGGCATTTCAAATTCTTTTGGGGAACTTCAGCTGACAAACATTATTAATTCTCACAACAGATGCCAGCAAAGGCAGCAAGAAAATATTTGCAGGTATTTAATGGTATTTGCAAAACTGTTCTATTAACATTTGCAAGATAAAGTGGGTGCGAAAAGAAATATCCTAAGCACTAAATACATATCTCAGGATAAACTCACAACCTGGGTATGTGAGTTACTGTTATCTTCACTGAAGAGAGATCAGTAGAAGATCCTGAAAAGTAAGTGGGAGGCAGAGCTTAGGACTTTGCTCTGAGTTGGAATAAAACAACGTGATTTAGATAGTCACAGAGCTGTGTGTCACACAATAGTCATAGGCCACGGCAACTTGGGATGGACTCCCATCTCTTCATTTCAGGAACACTATTAGCAAAAAATACTTGTGGCTGAAGAATTAAATTCAAGTAAACCCATCCACTGTGACGAGTTCACCCTCTCATGAGTTCTTTCCCATATGTCAAGGCTTCTAAATGCACCTGAACCTTAAACACAAAGGTCAGTGCCTCTGATTTTGTCCAGAGGACATGGAGAAAGGGTGGCATTTCTGGTCATCCAGCAATCGTGTAAGGCACAGCATTCGTGTCCCCAGAGTTCTGCCTCGGGGCTCTCTCTAAAGGCTGATATGTCTTCCTAATCAGAGTTCTTATCACTGTAAGAAACAACTTCAATTAGTGAAGATTTGCTGCATGAACTGTCGAGGTCAGAGATGCTGGCACGCTATGGCCTGCATCCCGACACCAGCACAGCTCCTTCAGGCTGCCATGACAGAAGTGAAACAGAATGTATTTCAAGCACCTGCATAAGAAACCTTTCAACATCCCACTAGCTTTTTTCACTTTTTCACATAAAAACCCCAATGAACAGCAGGCCCTGGTGTGGTGACATGGCAGTACACACTGGCAGCCCAGAAAGCCAACCGCATCCTGGGCTGCATCAAAAGAAGCGTGGCCAGCAGGGTGAAGGAGGTGATTCTGCCCCTCTACTCTGCTCTGGTGAGACACCACCTGGAGTATTGTGTCCAGCTTTGAAGTCCTCAACAGAGGAGGACATGGACCTGTTGGAACGGGTCCGGTGGAGGGCCATGCAGATGATCAGAGGGCTGGAGCACCTCTCCTATGAAGACAGGCTGAGAGAGTTGGGGGTGTTCAGCCTCTAGAAGAGAAGGCTCTGGAGAGACCTTATAATGGCCTTCCAGTACCTGAAGGGGCTACAGGAGAGATGGGGAGGGACTCTTGATCAGGGAGTGGAGCGACAGGATGAGGGGTAATGGTTTTAAATTGAAAGAGGGGAGATTTAGATTAGATACTAGAAAGAAATTCTTTCCTATGAGGGTGGTGAGACACTGGAACAGGTTGCCCAGGGAAGCTGTGGCTGCCCCATCCCTGGAGGTGTTCAAGGCCAGGCATGATGGGGCTTTGAGCAACCTGGTCTGGTGGGAGGTGTCCCTGCCTGTGGCAGGGTGGTTGGAACTACATCACCTTTAAGGTCCCTTCCAACTCTAACGATTCTATGATTCTATGATATTGCTCTGTCTGAAAGGAGTGCACACAAAAAGCTCAACACTTCTTCCTTCTCTCTCCTCTCTCATCAGCTGAGGCCAAATTCCCCACGGTCTCACACCTCGTACAGTCAGAAACGCCGAGTGCGTGTGTAAACACGGCTCCTCTGATGTGCTGCAGATATTCACGTCCTGCACTTGTGCTTTTGAGTCTACACTTACAGGGTAGGCCCCCTTCTCTTGGCAGAGAGAAGTTCTGAATGGGCAAGCTGGAATGAGTAGATGACAGAGATTTCTCCCCATTTCAATGCTTTTCTGGCCAAAATCCTCTCTAGGATTCAACTCAGCAAGATCTTTAAATACAACTGAGAGCAGAATTTGGCTCGGGGAGTGTTTCCCTGTTTCATTCCCTACAGCTTTTCATTACCACCTTCTAAATCTGTAACAAAATCAGGAGTGTTTTTACGGTGCTCTGTATTAGAGCGCTGCTAATAAGTAGCTCCATTAAAAATAGTAAACATAAATCATTTATTCATTTTATGCATTTCTAAGTCCACTTGAGAATATTTTTGGCTGAGCTAAGAAACAAGTAAGGGTGTTAATTATTATCTTACTACAGCGATCAGTTAATAAGGCAGTTATAAGAGATGTTTGTTAGGAGGTTCTGGGGTGCCCGGAGGCTACTGAAGTCATTGTCTGGGGAAGAACACCACCGCTGGAGCTAGCAGGAGTCTGATGGCACCAAACCAAACCCCTCGAGGCCTCCGCCTGCCAATTAGCTGAGAGGAGAGAGCAGACATCAGGTCTGAGCTGGAGAACTGTAAACAAGGGAGCAGGTAGGAACTCCCAGCGCAGAGCGGAGAAGTGGGGCCCCCGTGGAGGAGGCTGGAAGGGCTCAGTCCATGGGGAGGGTGTGGGAGAAGGGCAGGCAAGTGAGTTAAGTTTCTTTCCACTCCCCCAAAACATCAGTAACCTCTTCTGGGCTCCTCTGTCTCCTCCCAGTCCCCTTCACAGGCAAGTAAAGGCAGGATCTTACAAAGCTGAGCACCTTGACACAGCCCTACGTTCCCTGATAGACCATTCATCTGGTGTGAGGAAGTTTCATTCTCCTCCAGGAGGGAATAGCTCCTTTATTCACTCTCCTGCTGCACCAGCAATGGATCAACTTCCAGACCAGTGGGGTAATGACCAAAAGCCACCATGGTTGGACAGCCTTTGCTTCCACCGCATTACCAGAGAGGTTGAGAGCACAAAACCCACTCTTGTAACTGGCACCTTCAATCCAGAGGCCAGGACAGAAGGTGTTTTAAGATTAAACGCTAAAGCTAAGGTTCAAGGAGCACCTTGCTCTTCTTCTGCCTGATTTCTGCCTGTTCAGTGCTCAGTAAATTCTATTTTCCGTTCGCCATCGCAGCAGCAGAGGTGACAAGAGTTAAACACCTCCATTAGAGACTTGCAGAAGGAAGGTTCACCCAGTCTCCTGAAGCTGGAGGAAAACCACAGCTGCCTGCCCTCAGCTGAGGGTGTGTCAAGGAACCTGTCCATAAAGGAAGTGTTTCTGGTTATGAATTATATGCTACAAAATCCCTGTGGCCCTATTAAAGATGCACTTCAAGGTGCTCCAGGGGTAGCCTCTACTAGAAGCTAAATTCTCCCCGTGGGACGGAAGAAATATTGTAGTAGTTGCCGGGGAAGGGAGGGGAAGAAGCCACTTTCTGATGTACTTCAAAGCCAAATAATCTGACTCCTTCTGTCCAACATCAACAGGGGATGATCTTACGCAACTTCAAAACACTTAAACTGATTTGCAGCATAGAAATCATTTTTTAAAAGCCCTTTTACTTGTCCTCCCTAATCCAGCCAGCCCTCAAAATATGACTATGAGAGATATCCCATTTAGCTTGCGCATGGAAGACTCTATTTACTTGAGACAAAACAGTCCAAGAATATGTCCCAGATCTATCCTACAGTTGGGGATAGTACCTGAGCAGAGGACTGTTCCTTGTCAGAGAAGGAAATACTGTCATTCCCATTTGCAGATGGCAAACTGAGAAAGAATGGGGTTGAACAGCTAATCCAAGGACACAGGAAAATCTGTAGTCAGTCTGAAAAGTGAACCAAGATCTCCTGACTTCATCCAGGGGGATCGTTGTTGGGCAGATTATTTTTTTTCTCTCAGGAGGTTCAGTAAAGCTTTCAACAAATCTAGCGTGAATGGCCCAGAGCTGATGCTGTCCCAGGGAGCTCCTCCTCCGCTGGAAGAACGGAGATGGAAAATAAATGTTAGATACATCCAATTCATTATTTAATAATCTATCGGGGTTTTATGCTGGAACGGCTTGCTCTGAAGTACAACAGGATTTCTGTTTGAATGAGGATGGCAGGACTGGAGCCTCAATATCCGATCTCACTGCTGGAATTCATCTGGCAGAAAGACAGCTCTGTCTGCCCATATTGCAATTTTTCACTAATCCTTTGATTATTCCAACCTATCTCTGTCTGGAGTGTTAACCTGTGGCGCAGAGGCTGTGCTCTCCTTCATACCTGGCACGCTGAGACCTGAATTCAGACGGGAGCTGCTCTAAAACTGATGTAACGAGAACTGAAAGAACGCCACCAGTAAATTTCTTTTTTTGGCTGCCAGAAAGGGATCTGAAGAGCATCCCTCCTCGGACAACCGTTGTCCTGATAGAGCTCAGCAACCCTCTGCCTAGAGAAAGTCCTCCTTAATACAGACAGTGAGACATTGCAGAGCCATTATACAATATAGTTCAATTGACACTTTACAAGACGACTGCACTTTTAAAGAGACTAAGTTGATTCCTTCCCCTAAATTCAGTAGCTACCCCAACTATGCCTCATTGAGAAAACTTCTTCTGACAAGAGTCATGAATTATAACCAGGATAAAATGTTTCATTAAAATACAGATAGGGGAATTTAGGAAGCATGGGGTTTTGTATGGATAAAACCAGTTCTGCTTCAAAAGCAAATACTTCGCCGTTTTTCAGGTCAGCAAATTGAAGGCTGGGTGTTATAAATCCATCATCGATGTTTTCTTACAGCTATAGTAGCTGACACATCTGAATCATGGGGAGCTAAAAGCATGCCAGAAGAAACCAGCACCATCAAAACACATCAGAAGGAGATGTATAGCAATTGCTTCTCTAATGTACCTGCCTGCTGACGGATCAGTATTAGCTCGCTCTCTCTGAGAGTGGCCCTGAGTAAAAACGAGTTCATAATGAACAAATGTCTGTCCATGAAGGAATTGATTTAAGTGTATCAATTAAAAATTAGCCCCAGTATCACTAGAGGGATGGTTTTAAGCATAATTAATGCAAAAAGCTTAATAGCCTTCTTCTTGAGGTTCAGTCGAGTATCTCTGATGATGGTGCATACGCACCACTACCCGCTTCCAGGGGAGTGTAAATGACTCCCTCTTACACTGATCCATTTAAGTCATTGTAAAATCTTGATTATATCCAGGTCGGATGGGTCTAGTTTAGAATAGAACTGCCCAGAAAATTATTCCTTCCCTCCCCCATAAAACATTACCATTTCATTAAAAAAAGATGATGATGATTAAGGAAACAATTGCGGACAGAATCATCTCCAAGTTTTTGTTTTTCTGGTGCAAAATGCATGTTAAAAAGGAGCTTCTTCCTCAAAAAGTTCAAAGGTCATGTTTATGTCTAGATTCAAGTAAACAACAAATTTGTTGGCAACATTTTGATCAAGAGCATTGTTTGACCTAGAAAACAATGTAAGTTAATTCACAACCAAAATGAGCTTCTAACTTTAATCTTTGAAGGAAGACAGTCCCAGGTATGACAACCGTGGTATCATGAAGTGTAGGGCACTTCTGCAAAGAGTTTCAAACATGTCTAGTGAGCTGAATTACCCAAAAATCGTGGTACCAAGATCTTTTTGGTTTTAAAACTGGTTTTGGCTCTTACACCCATAATGCTTGATATTTTTGTCCCTTTCTGCTCAAGAAGGTTGCTCTTATATCCTGCTGTCTGGAGTGGAGGCGTGTGATCTCATGATGAGGAAGGGCACATGAGGTTCTCCAGGAAGAGGAGAGCTTGGGGTCAGCTGTAGGACATCAGAATAATTCATCGTGATAACTCAGACAAGTCCCCAGGAAAAAGCAGGGCAAAGAGTGAGCTGGGGGCCAGGAGAATCGCTCTGGCACATGATATTTCAGATATCTCTTACCTCTGTCCCAAAGAACCCATTTTTTGTCATTCTTCCCAGAATTTTGTGATACTGGCATGTAAATAATGAATTGAGAAGAAGTTGTGCCAATGACTTCTGCAAGAAAGAATTCAGTATTTCTTTTCATTTTTTCATATAATCTGGACAGAACTGTAAGAATCCTGAGCAATTTGGTGCTTCAAAATCTAAATTTTACACTATGATTTTGGAGGCACTTATATTAGGAGAAAAAATGAGGACATTCTGCCACTCTAAATGTGTTCATCTTTCAGGCATATGATACCACCACAGTTTCAAAACCAAACATCTGAAGAAATGTTGTTGGTTTTTTTTTTTTAAATTAAGATATTTGTGGCTAAATGATGATGTTTGAAGAAATCTGGAATGGTATTAATCATTTAAACTACTCATTGATTTAAATACAAATGTACTGATAGATGAATACGTGTCTACTGGTCACACTAACCTGCCTTCACCAGAAAAAATATTTCATGTGATACAACAAAATGCTGCCAAAATGAATCATTACCTTCTAAATCTAAACTAAGACCTTTAAAAACCTGAAACGATTGAAGATTTTTAAAAGCGATATTTCCACATTTTTGGAATACCATGCCCCCATTTTTAAGGCTTGATTTCTTTAAGAATTTTGAAATCCCTTCCCACGGCCACTCAAAGGAGTATTGAAAACTCAGGGCCTGATTACTCAGTTCTTCGTGACTTGGGACCTCGAAGTCTTGTGCAGCAACAGCAATTGACACATCAGGAAACAGGAGTGGGCAATGTTTGTGCTCAGAACACCGGAACTAAACCGGTCTTCAGTGGAAGAGGATGAAGCCTGGGGCGCAGGTCTTCACTTCTCAGTCCACAAACCTGAAACAGGAGCAGCAGGAGGGATACAGAGGCTTCTTCAGGTGTTCAGTATTCTCCATGGTTTAAACAGCATCAGTTTAAACAGCTGTAATTTATATCATGCTCACAGGAGGAGTAGGAAGCCGTAATCTGCTTCATAGCCACAGCTCCTACTTCACGTGTTCCACCCAATGCCATTAGTTAAAGATTGGCTTGTGCAACTTCTCTAGTTATTGCAGGTTTAATTTCCCTTTTGTTGCAAGAATCAAGGTGACAGCTAAACATGTCTACCTACAATGTGAAATTGAGCTCATCAAGAAGAAATTAATTAAGATGTTGTACTCTTGGCCCATGCCCTGAACACTGACGGAAAAGCACCACAACTGCACTGCCCTGAGAATGACAAAGATACAATGGCAGAATTGTACGATATGGGGACTTGTGCTCCAGGACCAGTCCGTGGTTCAGTAGCAGCAGCAGTTGGAGAAGACAAGTTCAGGCAGATGATAGGATGATGGATAGACATGCAAAGGTGAACCCAGGGAACAGACAGATCTTTAGCTACCAAAGGGACCTTGTAACTAACTCTGAGCACGAATCACAACATGCCAAGAGAGGCAAGTGACTTTCTAGCCCGTATATTGCAAGAAAGTCTTCTTGGCGTGGTCAGAGCCACCACCACAGCCTCTCTTCCCAAAATGCGGTCTGCATACGACAGGGAGAACAGAAACACACCGCTTCTCAAACAGCTTTTTTAACAAATCAGTTCTAAGAGTGTAGTTTCTAGTATGAGACTGCTGAAATTCAGCTGGTCACACGCTGACTCTTCCTGTCGACTTCTTAGTCTCAAAGTTTAGGGTTTTGTACACCAAAGGTGAAGTCAATCTCCTTCATACCCTGGGTGGATTGGTGGGTGGCCCATATCACAAAGAATCAGCAGGACCAGTGTCTTTCTGCAAGTTTCCAGCACTCTCCAGGAAGGTGTCTCAGCTGAAGGAGTCAGAACCCACCATGCTATCGCAAGAGGATCACATTATTCCTGGTGCAGCAGGAATAAAAATCCTTCTGAATTGTAATGTGAACCCAGCGTAGCCGTTTTGCACAGCAAAAGCCTCCAGCCACAACAGCAGCAAGAATTAAAACCACACTTACAAGATGTCCAGATACGGTATATGTTTTATCATTATTCTACAGACATATGTTTTGTGTGACTTGGTTCATCTATTTCCTCTTTGTTTTCAAAAGCTAACACATGGCCCTGAATGAAAATTACACTTAATGTTTTATTTGTTCAACTCACTTAAAATCACAGCACTTGTTTTGTGGAATTTTACATAACAATGTGCTGTTTTGTATGACTTTCGTGTAATTTAATTTCAGTAAACTAGCCTGAAATAATTTAGAAAGTCTACAGAGATTTTGTGAATTCAGTGTTAGGAACTTGTATTTTATACATTTACTCATGTCAGACTAAAAATTTGATATGAGTGTGGGAGTTAGTTGCTTCCCTGTCCCTACATGGAGATAAAACTCGAACCATGCAACAGGATAAATTCTTCCACCTTATCCAGGACTAGAAGAGAGGGCTGCTAAATTCTGAGGTTCATCTACTCAAATGGGGGACTATGGGGAAAAAAGAGATGGTTACCATTTAAGAAAACCATTTTTTCAAGTGCAGACTTCAAAGAGGTGGGAACCGATTGTCTAGTGGAAGGCTGGCATTGCATGACAGCACTGATGGACAGGCTGGATGAAGGAGATATGGTGACAAAGGAGATGAGAGATGAAGAGATGACGGTCCCTCACCGATCCCTTGGGAAAAAGAACAACAAAATGCCAGCAGGACTAGGGGAGACTGTGTAAACTGGAGGAGAAGCCATGAGCTGGGGGAAACCTGGACATCTCAGTGATGCTGACCAACACCCACAATACACTGTAGAGCAGTGAGGAAACCAGGGCAGGTTTCCTCATCTGTTGTTTTGTCCAGATCTGGTTATATTTTTTGAAAAACCTAAAAGATCTCTTTTGAACAGACCACCTCCTGCTGACCAAGGCTGGAACTCTGGGAAAGAGTGTGCTTAAACAGGGGGAAATAAAGGGATTAACACAGCTTTGAGGCTGAGGTCCTGGTTTTGTGGAAGCACATGTGGCTGGTGCTCCTGAAAACCAGGGAAAATGCTCGTGTGGCTGCATGACAAGGAGAGCCGAAGAGGGAGAGGACCCTGAGTGATGGGGCCAAACACATGGGTCAAGCTGGGGGTTGAACCAAGGGGGTTTCCCCAGGCACTTGGACACAGCTCTGCTGCAGCAGTGAATCAGGAATGAGAAAGAAGCCACTCACCAAGGATGGAAACATTCAGCAGGGTCCCCAAAGTGGCAGGAGGCTACACAGCTCCGAAAACTCCACCGTGTGTCTAACTGCAGCAGTAAGCGTGGGTACCCACACAACATTAAGAAGTTGGTTCTAGACCACTTTTGAAAACGTCAATTGAGTCTACCTGAAATGGTTTCCCCAAATCTGTTTCTCCTGAGGAAGCCCCTGGAAAATAAACCAGGGGTCAGACTTGTAGCACTCAAGACCGCATTTCTTGTCCTCGTCCTCCTCCATCCGCTTTCCTTCCTCTTTCTTTGCCTCTTCTGCTTTCGTATGGACAGCCTAGCGAGCAGTGGGATTTTGACATCGGAGGAGAAACTGGTTGCGACAGAGAGAAGCGTGATGAGCAGAGCAAGAGGAAAGAGGGCAGCACGCAGATGCTAACGAGCTTGTCACGTATTTTGCTCGTCAGCTGTGACTGCTCACTGCGCTCCTAATTGCGCTTGCGTTCCCTCATTCTTGCTTCAGCTGAAGCTGCGCTGCGCTTACAGAGGTTCAGAAATGCTCAGCCTGCATGTTTTAAATTACAGATAATTCATTTTGATACGCCTTTTCTTCTTGGATCCGTAGACAAAATGACTGCAGCAGGGTTTGAAAAAAAAATAAAAATCAAAGGCAGGTTTCCCTGGGAGATACACATCAAGCTCTGCCCGTGTCTCTGGAGTGTTGCAATACAGCCCATAGCAACCAGGGAGAAATCAGTTCTCCTTTCCACGGCAAGGGCTTGAAAAACAAAACAATTTCTTGTATCTAAAGAAAAACAGCTTCAGCGGATTGGTCAAGAAGACTTCCCTCTGTACTGTTGGAGGACTGGCCAACATCAGGACCACAGCTCCAACGAAGTCAAGATTAAGCCCGTTGTCTAAAGAGGTGGTTATTATACTTAGATTCCTTACTAAGGTTTCGAGGTAGCGTAGCACTAATTTGCCAGTGAGAGGCAGGGGTGGGGGGAAAAGTAATGAAATTACAGTCCTTTGTTGTACACATGCAACTTGAGACTTTTTTTAGGATGTTATCTATCAGCCTGTCTGGCAAATGTCTGTCTGGTAATAATGTATCTGTCTGCTGAAACAAGCCTAAATAATGCAACGTTATATCAATAATTAATAGGCATGTAGGTCAACGAGTTCAAGATTGTGGCCCAACTCCCAAGCACAGGGAAGCAGGAGTGTTTGCAGCCCAAACGCCAGAGAGGGTGACACGGCTCTCCACGCCGACATCTGCCTGATCCACACTCACTGAGCAAAACCAGGAACCCACCAGGTGGCACTTCCCAGGGAATTGGGGATCGCTCCATCTGAAGAAGAGGGGCAGAACAAGCCCTTTGATTCCTCCCTTCACTAAAATCCCCAGAAATGCGACATTCACCACCAGAAGGAGGAAGACACTGCTCTAGAAGTTGCTCTTTCCACCATTGGATGTACAAATCCAGCATTATATCTTTTTTTTTCCCCCTCTAAATAAAAGGGAGGCTTTATCTCATCTACCTTTACCCGTCTGATGGTTAGGTGCCAGAGACTAGCTAAGGCTTTCCCTATATTCAGAGAAACAGATGTGTTCAGATGACAGGTCACATCACCCCAAGGAAAGGTTTCTAAGAGGGATGGGGAGAAGCACCCTCTGAAGGTGCTCTTCTCCACAGAGGGAGACCAGACAACTACCCTGTACTAGACAGTTTTTAGGTGGTTAGACACGGTCAAAGAAACAAACCCCATACAAAATTTCAAACTCTATGTCCTTCCCATGAATGAATGGTCCAGGCAACATTAGTGAGGTCACATCTCCTGGGATGGTGGCAGCAGAACCAAAGGCAGGTTGATCTTAAAGCCTCCAGAGACACAGCTCCACGCCCAGACAGAAAGAAGCTCACAGAAGAAAAAAGCAACTAGGGCATCCCACGCGCTTGATTTGGGAATCTAACTTCTCTAAGCACATTTAATAGCCCCAAATGAAATGGGAGCAAATTAGGTACTGCTGATTTTAGTAGAAGCTGATGATAACAGTAGCTGAGGTCACCTACGGCCCAAGAAAATTTGTGCCTGAAGTAGCCTCAAGTATTTTAAAAAGGAAAGAGAAAAAATCAAACTTACCATATGAATATGAAATTGAAATCAAAATAGAAATATGGAGAATGAGGTATTAAAACAATAATGTCTCTCTTCTGAGAAAAGTGCAGAAGGTCATGGCATTTTGCTAATTGTAATTCCTCACCACTGGTCAAACCAGGAGAGTTGAGCTCCCACCTGATACAGAAGCCTCCTGATATTACTTGGCATCCAGGAACATAAATGCAAGACTGAGGTTGCTATTTGTAAAACAAACAAACAAAGGAGACAGACTACAGTAGTGAAGGCTTCATCACCTGCAGTTATGGTCCAGTATACACATACCATGTGTTCGAGCTGATCCATGCACTCACACCCCCTACACAATGGGACGGCTTAACAATAAAAATGTTATCAAAAATCTCAAAATATGCACAAGTATTTTGTGCAGTGTGAACCCAGTTTCTTGGTGAAGCAATTATACTGTGTACGTTAAACTTGTCTTAATACTATTAACTTAAATGCGTGGGGGAAAGGATTAGATTTTGGCTAGGGATTTGGGTTTTTTTTGGTTGGTCATTTGGGTTTTGGTGGTGTTCTTTTTTAACACTGGTCTTGTATAAGAAAACACAGCAAACATCACAGTTACATTTTCAGAAAACCACAGCCTACTTACAACCCAGGCCCTACAGAAGGGAAACTGAAAGTAGAAAAGAGAATCACAAGCTGCAAAGGCAATTCTAGTAACAAGTCATTTTAAACAGCAGATGACCAAGATAGAAAAATCCCAAATTAATATTTACAGTAAACTTTGCTTTTAAAGTTGTGTGATAAGTTAGTTACTGAAGATTCTGTCAGAGGGATTTTCTTCAGAGTGAAGTCCTAGAGTATATGGAGGCTGTTTTGTCCCCCAGCCTGTTTCTAAACAGCAGACAGGGATTCTGCTCACTCACGGAATTTTGGCAAACTCAGGGGAGTGACACCAAGAAGTGAAGTCAATAAGTGATCCATTTCTGAACTAAGATGAATTCATAGTGGGAAAGTCACGCAGTGCCACAGCTCACAGCAGCCAAGGCTCTCAAGAACGCATTATGAGGCTTCTCTGTTTTCTTCTCTTAACAGAGCACATGGCTTCTGGCTTTGAGTGTGCAAAAGCAGCAGAAGACTTGCCTGCATCACTTCATAGTCGAGAGACCTAAGCACTTGGGAGGAGATTCTATGGAAATGAGTCCCTAAATGCTGGAGGCACTTTTTCTCTCAAACCTTCTGCCCAGATAATGCTTTCTTGGGTGTTTCTGACCCGCCAGGGAATCCACCTGTGGTAGTGCTTGAGTGGGGCTGTATTCAGTCAGAGTGCACACACACCCACAGAATTAAGGACATCTGCATTTAGCCTTACGACTGTAAGCTTTTACAATAAATACCAACGCAATCCATTTCTGTAACTTGCCCAAGGACAGAGGTACACATTGCCTAAGGAGGCTGCATCGCTGTGACAGAGGAGCAGGAACACAGCACCCTGCTCCTGGTAAGGACAATGTCTCCATCCCCTCCCAGACCATTCCCAGCTTCCATGGGAGCAAACCCAGGTGCTCAGGAGCCCCATTTTATGCATCTGAAATCCTGTGGATGATCCTGGACATGACTTTAAAGCAAAATGTACCTTTGAGGGCACCTGCAAGTGATTCCAAGATGCAAGACATTGAATAGGAAAAGGAAATATCTGGCACCTAGACTTAGGTGGAGTGTAAATTTTGCAAATTAAAGACACTACAGTTCTACAGAAATGATCAGATGAGAGGGCTCCTGGCAAAAGGCGTAGTATGGAATTTTATAAAGAGCCTTGGGGAAGTAGAGACCCAATTCCCTTTCAATCTGAGTGGCTAATTCCCTTCTCCTCCTTTGAACATCCACCTGGGCTATGTGGGATGTCATTAGGTTCCCTGCTTCTCTCCTAAGGGTGAAACAATGAAAGTCATTTGTTTCCAGTGTACAAAATAGGATTTCCAAGGCTCACTTCTGGAGTGAGAGCAAATACCCCATCAGTGAAAAGCAATTACTTTTATCATAAAGATGCCTTTCCCTCAGCTTAGTTGTCCTGAAATCAGAAAGTACCTTCTATCAGTACACATGTTGCTCACCACCTTCTGACTCTTGCACAGCTATATCTCCCTGACCTCTCTTTATGCCAGCTCCACTTTTTTTTTTTTCTACTAAGTTCCTCTGCTCTATAATGAAAAATATTTTTCAGCAATTTAGACAAAAGAACTGGGCTGCAAGAGGTGCAGTGTTCTCAAAGGAGAAGTCTGGAAGTCAGCAAATTCACATGGTTCTTTTTGTATGTACAGTTACTTGATCCCAACTCTTTTCTCACCCATATGGTAGGAAGGATTATTCTTCTATTCATGCCTCACAGTCTTTTAATGGATTTAGGGCACAGCTCTTAAAAATGTATAAGAGAGACAGGCATCGCATGATTTTGCTATGGATATTTTATGAGCAAGTCTGGGTGCATGCTGTGTGCCTGAAACAAAAGACTGCACAATTTGCTACCAGGGCAGGATCTGGGTTATTATGTCTTGCGTTCAAAGCTTCTGAGAAGTCTTGGGCAAGAAAAACAACAAAACAAAGCCATGGGAGAGACACCATGATCTAGTAAATGGGTCAAGGCAGCACCGATTCGCTGCATTCATTGTTATTAAGACCTATAATTCAGTCGTTTGTCAGAGAAGAAATCTGACTTAGGAAACAGCAGCCCAGCCTGTCCTTTTTTACTGGCTGTTATTTGGGGGTTGCATTTGTCAGTTAATTGACTTAAACTACTACCTTGAAAAGATGATACTAGAACCCAGGGGTTTTGTACTTTTGCACCTGCAGCAGCCATCATAAGATGTTTGGCTACCAAGAACCACTACAGCCATTATTTATCAATGGAGTGATTAATTTGCATCTGGAGCATAGACTTCCACTGCTACTGGACTGATTAAAGGCTTTGGTTAACATTTTTCAAAGTATCCAACTGACAAAGAAGAGCTCAGTGATGTTCAGGCATCTGAATCTTTCAGATGTGTTTTCAAAGAAACACACCGAAGGGAATCTGCTTTCCTGAGGAAGCTGGGATGTGCTCAGTACTTGGTTCCTTCCCATTTCCAGCTTGACTCTAGTTCCTTTGACCCATCTTTAGGGTTAGATTGTACTCACCGAGGCCTAGGTCTACCAATAGTTACTAAATGCAACAGGTTGGATGCAGCCTCCGGCCCAGCAAGTCCTGAAAACGGCTGACTGCCAGATGAGGGGAGGGCATCCCAGGAAGGAAAGCTTCATTCATGGTTTCCTAGCTTCCTTCCCTAAATATCTGTGATGACTGGTCCCCCCAAGACAGGACATGGGTGGGGTGCCCCTTCTGCCAATCCAGTGCCAAATTTTTCTCTTTCATATCATGACTGTGATCTGCAGGAGCAAGAGTATGATGAATAAGGATGTGATACTGGATCCAGACCTTCTCCCTAGGGAGAATTTCCACTGTGTAACAGTGCCAACCCAAATTCTCCATCAACTTCAGCCTGAGCCTATAGGTGCTGGCAGGTGGTGCTTTTTCTGTGGGTTGCAATCTCATTTATCACGGTGGGCCTATACACAAGAAATGAGGCACTGAAGCTCTTGCAATGCTTAACCTATTAGTTGAAAAGGATGGACATGGGATGGAAGTAGGGATACACATGCACTATCGACTGCTTATCAGCCTTTCCAAATCTCATTCACCACCACCATTGCAAATACAGCAAATACAGTGAATGCTCTTCATATGTTCTTTGTTCTATTGATACTGTTTTCACTAGCATAGAACTACAGAGCAATACACTGATGTGGTGCATTACAACTGGAGAGCTGAAGGAAACTGCAAAGTTAAGTATCAGGAACAAATATCCAAATTCTAACCGCAAGCACATGCATGTATGGGCAGCACACCATCTACAGCTAAAGATGTTGGTGTTTTTATTGTTACCGTACACAGAAATGCTTTTAAAGAATGAGCTCTGCCAGAGATATTAGATTCAATCTTCAGTTTCAGTGCAGATTCATCACCAGGGAGAGCACAAAGGAATTTTTACTTTTACATGTCACTATCTCATTTTTCCTATGGGAAGACTGGAGTCTCTTACAATATATTCCATGGATCTACGGTTTATACAGTAACCCCCTAATAATACTTAGAAAATACACAGTCTTTTGTAAATATTATTATACCAAATGTAACAACTTCTATTTGCTATTTATGGCAATGCTCTTTCTCAAGATGCTTCATAGTAGAGAAATGTAAATACCTCTGGAGTGGTAGTTTCTATAGAAACTTATTTTTCCAGTGAATTGTTGAATAAGCAGCCTAATCTTCTACTTTGCTTTAAATCTCACAGAAACCTAGAGCATCTTTCCAAAGTGGCAGATAATAATGTTTTGCTTATGTGTAACCATTTATGTCTTTGAAACTTGCTGTAAATATGAACAACGCTCCTTCAGAAGTATCTTTTGTCATATCATTAGTCTCACTAAGAAGGGAAGGCAAAAGAGCAGGTGTACAGAGTAATGTGTCACAGCTTGATGTGCACTCTCAGTTTTACTGCTGGGTCTGTGGCAGTTCATCTTTGATTCTGTGATCTTTTATCCCAAGCTCAGAAACCATCAGTTTCCCTCCCATGAAGAAAAGGTTTCTCTCATTAGTAGCTGCAGAGTGAGGGCTGAATACAACCCCAAAACAGACGTCAAAAGCAGCAGTATTTTTCAGAAGCTCCATTGGATGTGCGAGGAGTTTATCTCGGGGTTGGCAGCGCCACCGCACAGCAAAGCAGAGCATGGGACAACACTGGTCTGGGGCTGGCTTGTCTACAAGATTTCCAGCTCTCCAGAAAGGAAATTCCAGGAACCCATTTTTCCTGGCATCGACACAGCCCGAAGAAGCTTCCACAAGAGTGGCAGTGCACAATCTGTCCACCCCTCAGCCCTTTCGGGAACTCTGTGACCATCAGGTCAGCTGAGGAAGGAAGCTGAAACTCAGCTGGACGGAGCAACCATTTCTGATTATTTTGTTGCGACACTTTTTTTACAGGGAACAAACCCAACAACATTTAAAACATGTCCCCACTTGCCCACGAACGATGCTTTCCAGTAAGGAACCTGCGCTAGATGTGTGTCCCCAGACCCCATTCACACTGCCCCGGGGCTGTTGCTGCTCCTTAGGCTGCTATGGAAAGCTGCCTGGGCATCGGGCACTTCACCCCCCAAGGTGTTTAGGTGCCAGCTCTTCGTGTGGCTAATTGTGCCACGCATCCCCGTTGCCACCGTCCCCAGTCCCGCACAGATGCTGTACGTTAGTGCTGAGATCAGAGCCGTAGGAGTCGGCCCTCCTCCACACACCAGATGGCTCGCTCTTCTGCGTTTGTTTTTAGTGCTTACCTATCCGCTCCTCGACTTCTGAGAGTCATGTGCACTTGAGAGGGGAAAAAAGAAAGACTTCCCTAACAACTAACAGAAAAAAAAATAGTAATAATCAAGAAGAAGTTGCCTTTTCGCGTGGTATCTCAAAACACAGAGAATATACTCGAGAAGCATCGTGAAAAGTAAATCCAAACCTTCTCAGAAAGGAGAGAAATCAAGAAATAGGGGCAAGTCGGAGCAGAGGAAAGTTTCTAGTTATCTGAGCAGCGTGGACAGCTCGGTCAGTGCTCCCTCTGCCCCAGAGACAACATTGCCTAACACTTGGGCTGGCTCCCAGCTCTGCTTCATAATGAAGAGCAGGTATTTTCCATTTAACCTTCTCCTTCCTAAAACAGTGGTATTTAAAAGATAGCAAATCTGTCTAAATTTAGCAATCAGAATCTATCCGATTTCACTCTCGCGCTTTTAGGAACAGACATGCTTTGATTTTATCTTTAGATGAAATCAAAACATGTCCGTTCCCAAAAGTGAGTGAAAAAACAGCTTGTATGTCTGCAGTACCTTTCCAGTAAATAAGCACATAAATATATAAATAAATAGAAACTAGCGCAAGGGAGGCATTTTACAAATGTGTGATATTTCCTCTCTGGACTTTTTCAATCCGGTACAGTTCCTACTAACTGTTGTGATTTATTCTGAAGTTGAACGGGATCCAGCTCCTGAGGGTATATAATTATGTCTAAAAAAAATTTTCTCCAACTGGATTGCACGAAGAAGCCTGAAAGTGCGACCCATCTGCATTCTCAAGACTGGAAAACAAGGCAGCGAATGGGGAGGACTCTAACTGAAATTTTTAAAAAGCATCTTAGAAACACCTTACAAAAGCCTATCTCAGGTTTGTGGCTACTTGATGTAGACAAGCGTGGTAATGCTTATATAATAAGTGGCACGGTAATGGTAATGCCATTTAATGATAGCATTTACACTGGTGGCCATGGCCAGCTCCCAGGGCTCCCTCTCTAATAACCCTCACTTAGAACGATAAGCAGGTCAAGAGCAAATCCAAACCATGGCAGGGTCAAAACTGTATCTTGTAATCACGTTACAGTGAATGCAAGCAAGAGGAGGCACCAGCTCAGTTCCCATCTCTGAAGAGATATGGCAAAGCATCCATTAAAAATAGGAAGCTCTCTAACAAAATGCCCTCAACCAACTATGCAAAAAAGAGCTACTGTCCCTTGATCCTTCCTTTCTTGTTGCAGATCCCTCCCATCTCCTGTTTTGGACTTAGCTGTACAGCTGGTGCAATTGAGGAGCTCCCTCTGGGTGATGTGGGCCAGGTGCCACCAGTGGTTCCTGCTTCCTGCAATGAACTAAAAGGGTGTCCAGCAACCCCAGGGGTGATGGCACTGTTAATACCATTGCTGTGGCCTGCACGCAGACAGCCAGAGGTGCGTCATCTCTTCCAGATAGGGATATCAGTTTTTGAAGGAACCAGAAAGGCAAGCGTTACCTCAAATAGGCAAGCTGGGGATCCTCAGGGAAAAACCAGGCTGGTTTTTTTCCTGTCACTGTATTGTCCTCCATTTTCTTCCTAGGGCTAGGGCTTGATGAACATCCAGTTTCCTTTTCCCCCACTGCTAATGTCTCTTTTGCTCTCACATCCTGATCCCACTTAACTCCGTCAATATTCTTCCACACCACAGAGCCCCATTCTCCCCATCAGCGGTTTCATTTCCTCCCCCACTTCTCCCATTGCCAGAAGCCCTGTCTCCTCCTATTCCCAGTGGAGAGCGCTTTGCTCCCCATCTGATTTGAATTCCTCCCTCCCTCCCTACGTGGGCGATGAATCATTCAGAGTAATGGCATTTTAAAAACTCTACAGAGAAGGTAGGTAGACTCAAACCCAAGTGGGAGTGCATATAAAGTACACTGTTAGTGGGTGCCTTCAACCCCAAGACCAGAAGTTCCCAAACTTCTCTGAAGCATGAACCGTGCCTACGGGCTGGGGGCTTCCTCCTGGACTGATGTGTTGATGGCAAGTACCACAGCTAAAACCAGTGTTGTCTTCCATATATGAATAGAGAACATTTAATAATTAATCTTTACTTATCATTTATCGTTATTATACCATACCATTAACATAGCATAGATCACAAAAGATTCAGAAAGAAATTAGTTAGAAAGATGATCTAGAAAAAAAAAAAATTGAAAAATTGAAAAAGTGAGTTTTCATTCCATTTTAACACTTGGGGGGACAGATTTCTTACCATGAAATGCTTCTGCGTCATTAGTGCCCTTTCTATCAAGAACCACTCAATGTGGTTGAATTTTTCAACTCGTGGCTTATCAACTGCTGTCTTTCCTGATGTAAGTGGAGCTTAATTCTCATCTTAGCCCTGCAGAGATTATCTTAGCTCATGCTTCACCAGCAAAAACCCCTTCTAATTACAGGGTGATTAGAAACAGTGGTCATACAGTCTCACTAGAGCCCATGTCTCAGTGACATTTTCACTCTGAGTCACAATTTGATTCAAGGCAAAGAATAAAATTTTTAGTGATGGAAGTTCTGCAGCATTCTTTATCACCTGAGCACATGAAACAGAAAAGCTGCAGTTATGAATTCGTCCAGAACTTGATGTGCTTAACAAATAGCATGTTGTTTAATGACTTTATTCCGAACACCTACATGTTTTGTTCCTGTTACTCGTACAGCTCTTACATGTGACAAAGAGACTAATTTTTCAACATGGGAGGGAGAAGAGGGAGTATCTTATGGACTTTTAAGCATGTCTTTTTTTTCTGAGAGGCAAATATAATAACAGCAATACGGGGCTCCGTACCAGTTATGTCTCAGTGACTTCTTTTAAACTTGTTTAGCCTACAATTGAAGGATAATTTTTCTTATTGCCAATTCTGGCAGCTCACACTGACATCAGAAAACCCAACACTGTTCTTTCTGGCTTATGTTTCATCACCGGTAAAGAATTTTGAAAACTAAATTTTCCCCTGTGCATGAGTATAATCCTTAAAATTATGGCCTTGGTTATATTTGCGCAATACCCCATGCCCTGCAAAAACTCTGCGGTGCAGACGTACCCCACCAGTCACTAGATGCACCAGGGTGTCCTGCTCCAGCCACGAAGCTACAGCTCTGCCACCACTGAAGTTGCTGAGCTCATTAGCTCAACCATGATTGATTGACGTTTGATGTTCAGAGTTCCCCAGCACATCCCTTGGAGTCAGCTCTACGTAGCTGCATGTTCTTCTGGGATTTCAGCAGATACAAGCTATGCCTGCCTGAAGTGAGCCTGAAGTGAGCCTGAAGTGAGCCTGAAGTGAGCATCTTTTGCTCAAGGAAAGGTGTATTTCGCATCCATCCAACTTCTATGGGTAAAGATCTGTTCCAACCGCCTTCTATGTGCTTCCTGTCTGACCAGGATGAAGGACAGAAATAAGGAACTATAGAGCTAAAACCTTAGGTTTCTAAAGAGCTACTAAAGACCAGTGTTCTCTACGCCCCCCAAACAGTGAATTATACAACAGCCAAAAAGAGCTCAGGCTGCCATAAAAATCCTACAGCCTGTTACAGGACTGAGAAAAAACTCAGCAGACAGAAGGATGCCGTGTTGCCTTTTCAGAAGACTTGCCTCTTGCATTGAAAAATCTGTTTAAAACCAATAAAACTTCTGTTTTCCTTTGGTCATGTTTTTTCTGTCCCTGGTCCTGCCACAGTTCAGATTGCCATGGTGTAATTAAAGAGACCACAAGGGACGAAGAAAACAAAATGTGTGCAAGTGTTACATATAAAAGTATTAAGGATAAAAAATTCTTCTGAAAACTCATTTTTGAGCAAACTGACATTGCAGGTTTTTTTTTTTTTTTTTCACTTGGATTTCAGACAGCGGCTAGCAAAATTTACAGTAACAAACATTGTAATTCTCACTCAAATCAGAGAGTGACTCAGCACTGCAAGGAAAAGCAAGACTAAATGTTATGAAGTTTTGACAAACCCAGCCGAGGAATGAGCAAGCAGGAGTCCAACTTGGAAGCAGACACAGAGTTTGCATCTGATGAAAACTTTGCTGATTATATTTTGGAGGGGGTTTGTCACAGGGCAGTCTCACTGCAAAGTCAAATCCCATGTGTATATTGAATCCAGTGCCAAATAATTCCCTTCTGGGAACAAAACCTGTCGAAGAATTCCAGGAAGCCCTTCCTTACCAAGGAAGCTAATTCAAAGGCCCCAAATACATACCAAAAAAATAACTTTCCTTCCACATTTCTCAATCGCAGGCACCTCTTTCTGGCTTCGGGGCGACTCTACCACTATTTTCAGAGTTCTCATCTTTCACCCGTATCCACAAGACAGCTGGCCCTGATGAACTCACCAGCCTGGCCTCTACTTGTCTCTGGCTTGGGATAACTTGTACTGGTTACAGATAGTGTTTCCTGAGAGCAGCCCCTTAGATAACCTCCACACTCAGATAACCCCCGGTTCCCTTCCCGCATCTCTTGACAGATCGGTCGATTTGTCCAGCTTCTGGAGGAGACTCTCTGAAACCAGGAGCAGAGGGGTCAGATGAGGGGTATCGGAGATAAGGAAGGTGGAGGGATCTGGGGGAGGGCAGGGGAAGGGGAGGAGGTTACGTGGGACCAGAGGCTGGAGCTGAATCACAGTGTAAGATGCTCTGGGGTGAACTTGCAATGGGGCCTGCAAACCCCTGTGACCAACACAGCTGGTGAATCTCAGGATGGATCCCCTTAGCTTCTACCCTTTACATATAAATGGAGCATAAATATTGTTCTTCCTCTGGCTAATTCTTATGGAAGTAGAGCCAAGGTCCAGTTATAAGAAGCTGCTGCTTCCTCCTCCAGGTTTACATCAAGTCCCTGCCTCACAGACACCAAAAGGTGAACACATCACGGCTGGGAAGAAACGCGTCGTTCCAGATCCAGGCTGGAACACCAGAGGAAAGCTGGAGCAGCAGCTGGCATAACCTCAAATTTGGAGGAGAAGCCACCAAGGGACACTAAGACTGATCTTTTCCTCTGCCTATTGCAACACATCTGCTTGGGCTGGGATTCCAGGCCATTCCCTTACTGACAGACGTCAGCAAGCAGCGTGTGCTCTTGAAGGCTATTACATCTGTGTCCTACTCACACTCACTCCAGAGGTTCCTGTTTCATATCCTGTTCTGATTGCTCTACATTTATCACGTAAATTCATTTCAAGTACACACAGGGGAAAAAAAACAAAGTCAGTACGCATAAAGATTATAACATATGAAAATTTGTTAGGGGTTATAATAAAGCTCAGTGTTAAAACTACAGTCCCACTACACAAATACACACGGACGCTACGGGCCATGAGGGGTATTCCAGATGAAAATTAAGGCACAAAAATGTTTTCAGCAACCTCCTAACGTGCACTTTCAGAGACCCTTCCCAACTTCCAGAGTCCGTACAAACGTCACAAACCAAAAGCTACAGCCAGCAACTCTTATTCATCCAAACAAACAGCATTGACATAAGTCCTTCAGAGGCAGTGGGTCTCTGTGGGCCAGGAACAGTGAGCAGGAACAGACACAAGTGCTGGCTTCAAGGAATTTGAAGGGAAACATTTCTCTCAAACACTTGGAACATGTTGCAGAACTTCAGAAACCTCATTTTTCTTACCTGTGTGAAAGAAATGTTTTGATTTCTAATAAACAGGCCTGAAGGCCATACTGGTGCATGGACGTTGCTCTGACAAGGCCATGGGAGAGCCCCTGAAGGCTGTGCTGCCTGTGCCTGCTATTCTTGAAAGCAGAGATGGGATTACAGGCTTCTGTGGGGCGTCCTCAGCTCACACCCACAGAGACCCAACATGCAATTCTCTGCCGACGTGATTTTTCCTCCCATCTACTCCTGTGCTGGGCACTAATCCAGGGAAGTCAAAAAACCCTCCCCCATGACACCCACTCAGCACTACAGGATCTGTTTCCCAGTCCTTCTGATAAGCGTGCTCATTATTCTGCTCTAAGATTGTCCCAAACACAACAGTATGCTCATAAGTTAAACAGCAAAGGAGGAGAATTCAAACTAAGCATTTACCTGCAAGCAATTTTCCAACAAAGGGGGTAGAAAAATATCTCAGCCCAAAGCCAACAGAGCATCGCAGCTCCTGTCTTTAGTGCCTGTGACCCTCTAGCAGTGACCACGCCAGGACATGGAGGGCTACGTTCAGTCATCAGACTGGAAATATTCCATGCAATAGAACACCAAGTGCAGGTTGGTTGGCTCTGTTTTCCATGCTGCAGGTTACAAATGTTTTGACAAATTTTATCTGCCTTGCAATCAGTAAATAAGTCCTTAGACATTTGATGTGGGAACTGTATTTCCCAGACAGAAATACATTCCCATACCATCTCCAAAGGCAGTGTAAGTCTTCAGTGAGTAATACAATAGTTCTACTCCTAGAGCTTGCCCAAATTGCCCAGAGATTACTGAGATCCACCAAGCAAGAACTGCAACACACAGTTACTCCTATTTTTCAGTAAGATCTGAGAACAGACCAAACTCTCCCAGTTACTCAGTTAATGCTACAGCCTACTGTGCTCCTACGAGCAATGCCTATACCTTCTGCCAGCTCCAAAGGTGCAGGAGGTAGTGCATATCCATTTAAAAGATTAAAAAGATGGTTCTAGTTCCTTTTTCAAGCTAATCTTCATTGACAAACAGCATTTCTTATTTAGAAGTTGGGCTTTAGGATTCACATGCATTTCCTCTCAGTCTCTCCAAGACAACACGAAGATCTTTTGTTTCTAACTCCAAATATAAGATGTGCCCTAAAAAATCTCCTGGCTTGTTTAAATACCAACATAAGGACTCTCCCAACTGAGGGAGAGAAAGAGGATTCCTCCCGCATTATCGGTTCTCTTTAGAAACTTAGAGGAGACTGTTTTGTGTACACAACACCATTATCTCTGTTACAGACTTCTTTAAAGTCTGCAGAAAGGGATGTTGCAAAATGAAACTCCTACAGTGCGAGAGCTTATTTAATCTGACTTTAGGTCAACCCAGCTGGAGGAGCCAGGGTCCTCATGGCTCCCTTCACCTTCATCTCTCCCGTGCTGGGAAGGGTTTCATCAGGGTCACCGAGAAGATGTACAAGGGTGCTGCATTCTTGAAGCTTGAAAACTCTCTTATTTCACGACAGGCACAGCAGATCCAAGTGGATCATGGAGAAGGTTATTTGTGTCTATTTATAACACCTCACAACTCAAACGGTTGAAGACTGAATATGCAAATAAATGCATCTGAGGAACCAAAGAATACACTTTTCTCAGTCACTAAAAATGTTCTGCTCTTTGTGATCTTCATTTATGTCTGTCTTTCTGTCTCCTAAAAGAAATCTTGAATGGTGCTTATACATATTTAACTGTTTCTGATGTGAAGAGTTTACACTTCCCTGAACATGACCTGAAGGCTTCAAATTTATTTAGACAGGAAAGCACATACCTTTTTAAAGATAAATTATGTGACTACAGAAGGAGATACCATTAATATAGTGTGTCCTCATTCTCTAAGGGGGGGGGGGGGAGGGAAGAGAGAGATTATGACCACGAAATACCAGCCACAGATCAGATAGAGTATGAATGAAAAAGATTAAAATGTGGCTTGTGGCTCTTGTTCAGATACACATCTTTAGCAGGGTAAATTTCACCTAATAAGTCATTTTTACTCCATCAACCAAGCACTAATCTCTGGTAATGGCGTTCCAGGTTACCGACCAAGTTGGGATACATGGAAAATGAAGGCAGGGCGCAGATCCTGGATACCTGTATTTGGGATGCTGTTGACACAGCAGAGGCTCGGTGTACTCCTGCTGCAGCCACCTTTCCTGTTTCTATAAACACGCTCTGTTTGAAAAGGGGCTACTATGGGCACACATGTGCACTTTATAGCTCGTTTTGTGCCAACATAAATCAAGCCCAAATGCCATCTCGGTGACATAATGTAAGACTTATGCTTAAGGGAGTCCATATACATAAGTAAGTGGGTTCCAAAGTAATTAATTTGAGGAGTCCACTTACATTTCAATCTCACAACCAGACAGACTGCCCCGTGGTTCCCTTGGCTTTTTAGCGTCAGGCTCCCCAAATTTCACTCTTCCATTTCCTTCACTTCCTCACCTTTCAGGGTCAGAGCTTAACACCGCAAAGGGAAATGAAACCGAGAAAAACAAAACAAAACAAGCTGCGAAGCAGATTAAAGCTATGTTTGACATTCAGAGGTATATAGTTCCTTTTTCAGCTACAGGTATGAAGTAGTAATAATTTTGTGTCCACAACTCACAGTATAAACATGCTTTTTTTAAAAAAATTAAGTTTTCTGAATTCATCTTCACTCAAAAAAATATCATAGCTTGTTAAACATATTCTATTTAATGTTCAATTCAGCTGCATTCTAAATTGGTTTCATTGGGTTTTTTTGATTAGAAATGGTTTGGGAAGCAGAGAGAAACCCTCTTACACTTCCCTCAGCTCTCGGTGCTCTAAATGCACTGCCTCTGAGGGGAAGGTGTTTGCAGAGCAAGCCGCAGAAGTACCTGCTTCTGCTTGTTAGAGATGACGGAATGGCCCACTCTGCTGTCTGCCAAACGTCTTCTCCAGAGTGGGACCAAGAGGATTGCCATCAGCCTGTGGCTCTTGCAGAATTCCTGCTCAAGAGCCCTGCAATCCTATGTTTCCGCAGCAGAGGACCTGGAACTGTCCACAGAGTCAACACAAAGGGTGTTACCTTGGCCCCACATTTCTCACCTATAAAATGCTCACACCTCACGAGGAGGTCAGAAGGATTACAGCATATTTTTGGAGATCCTATTATATTCTTAAACTGCAGTGATTCCAAATTTGTTTGCACAATACTAGTGCAGAACCTGTTTCTATCAGACAGATGCTTCACTCTTTATGTTTTTTAAAGAAGAGAGTACAGTGATAATATGGACACGTCCTCTGGTTCATTTTAAATGTTCAACCTTGCTTTTGGAAGGGATTTCAGCTTCGTTTTTGATTTAGTCTGATGAATGTGCAGCAAGTGCCAGTACTGCCTCGATACTTAATGCATGCATTGCCAGGAGTTTCTACAGAGATCATCATTCTAGCATGATCGATATATAATGAAGGAGTAAGAGAAGCCAGTAAGAGAGGTTGGACTTCATGGACCTGCTGAGAAAGGCCCAGAAAAAGACCATGAAAACTGGTAACAGAGTATAAGAAAGCATGGCAGTGATTAACCTTTCCTGATGAATAAGTGTTTACACAGCTAAACTTTTACTAAACTTCTAGCCAGACAGAAATGAAAGACTCTGACTTCCAAGTGGATTGTTGCATTTCTTCTTTCTCATTTTGAGACCTAGAGAAATCAAATTTCAGAAAATGATTTTGAAAGCCCTAATACAATTTGCTGAACACCAGTGGTTTTTCTGCAACAGCTTAAATAGACATATGACTCTTCCATGATTATAAAGCTCTGGGGGAGAAATCAGATTTTTCTTTTTTCTGGTTACACTTGGAATTCATCTTCTGTGCTTGCCTTGTGTCTGAAGAAATGTAAATAGAGGGGAAGAAATGTGGCTAAAGGAGTTATTCAACAAAATAAAAAAAGTGCGCGTGTGAACTCATACAGAAGCAATAAAAATATGCAGAGAGTTAAGTTTCTTATAAGAATGGCCTTTATTTTAGAGAAGAAAATATAATGACTGTATGATTTTAATGTTTACGTAAAGGTAATCACAAAATGAACAGGTAGAATAACTGAACAAAGCCATTAAACAAGACTAAACTTCCCAGACACCATTTGTGTCATGGTCGTATAGGACCTCTTGCTCATGTTGGAAGACAATTCAGTCTTCAGAAAAATGAAGATAAATATTCAGAGATTTAAGGGTTGGGTCTGTAGCTCAGAGGTGAAATAAAAGTAGCTTTTGAACAAGTCACCCCAAATTTAGAACCAATGCTTCTTCTGCTACAAGGCAAACGGACAATTCTCCCAAGTCGGAGACAGAAGAGTCCTGAAAGAAAAGGCACTGCAGTCATCAGCCACATTTAACACAGAAACAAATGAGATGAGAGTGGAGGAGTTAAAATGCATGCACAAGTAGGAAAGAAATGCAGCATAGACTTGAGGCTTGTCTAAATTTTTTTGAGTTCTTAGTAGCTGAAATGTCTTCTATCACATCCTGTCTCTTGCTTTCGTGATCATTTTGCAATTTCCATATTTTTACCAGCTAAAAAGAGAACAATATTCTGCCTCGTATGTGATGGTAGGATACTCTGTGTTGATGAGATGATAAACTGTGCCAGATTAGGGACCTCTCTGGTCCTTCTTTTATCTGTGGTTTTAACCACTAACAAAAATTTAACAAGAAAGTAAAAGGAAGTTTGCAATAGGCAGCTATGGGCAAATCTGACCACAAGAAGTTTCTTTCTTCAGCCTAAAAGTCAAAGCCTGATTTGGACCCTGAAGTAATTCCTGTGCTTTACACAAGTCTTAATTATTTTCAATCCTTGCTGTAGTCCCTGTAAGTGTCCTCATAAAGTGGATAAATGCACCTTTTTCAGGGTTCTCCTGAATTCTTTCTGGTGATATTTTGTGACAATTAATTTCTTTTAAGATCCAGATACCTTCAAAGATGCCTTAATCGACAGTATATTCTGGCCTTACCACAAAGCTTCTGAAATTCTTAGGCACTAAATCGAGAGAAGCCACTCCAAAAATACAGCCAGGTGCCCACAGGAAGGACGAAAACACAAGAATTTCTCATGCTCTCCCAGCTGGCTGGTAAGAATGTGGCCCCGCTCCCTGCCCACCAGCTCCTGCTGCAGATCCGGGCAGAGGAGGTTTGAATCCAGCCAGTTTCTCTTCCTTACCCTGNGGGGGGGGGGGGGAGGGAAGAGAGAGATTATGACCACGAAATACCAGCCACAGATCAGATAGAGTATGAATGAAAAAGATTAAAATGTGGCTTGTGGCTCTTGTTCAGATACACATCTTTAGCAGGGTAAATTTCACCTAATAAGTCATTTTTACTCCATCAACCAAGCACTAATCTCTGGTAATGGCGTTCCAGGTTACTGACCAAGTTGGGATACATGGAAAACGAAGGCAGGGCGCAGATCCTGGATACCTGTATTTGGGATGCTGTTGACACAGCAGAGGCTCGGTGTACTCCTGCTGCAGCCACCTTTCCTGTTTCTATAAACACGCTCTGTTTGAAAAGGGGCTACTATGGGCACACATGTGCACTTTATAGCTCGTTTTGTGCCAACATAAATCAAGCCCAAATGCCATCTCGGTGACATAATGTAAGACTTATGCTTAAGGGAGTCCATATACATAAGTAAGTGGGTTCCAAAGTAATTAATTTGAGGAGTCCACTTACATTTCAATCTCACAACCAGACAGACTGCCCCGTGGTTCCCTTGGCTTTTTAGTGTCAGGCTCCCCAAATTTCACTCTTCCATTTCCTTCACTTCCTCACCTTTCAGGGTCAGAGCTTAACACCGCAAAGGGAAATGAAACCGAGAAAAACAAAACAAAACAAGCTGCGAAGCAGATTAAAGCTATGTTTGACATTCAGAGGTATATAGTTCCTTTTTCAGCTACAGGTACAAAGTAGTAATAATTTTGTGTCCACAACTCACAGTATAAACATGCTTTTTTTTAAAAAATTAAGTTTTCTGAATTCATCCTCACTCAAAAAAATATCATAGCTTGTTAAACATATTCTATTTAATGTTCAATTCAGCTGCATTCTAAATTGGTTTCATTGGGTTTTTTTGATTAGAAATGGTTTGGGAAGCAGAGAGAAACCCTCTTACACTTCCCTCAGCTCTCGGTGCTCTAAATGCACTGCCTCTGAGGGGAAGGTGTTTGCAGAGCAAGCCGCAGAAGTACCTGCTTCTGCTTGTTAGAGATGACGGAATGGCCCACTCTGCTGTCTGCCAAACGTCTTCTCCAGAGTGGGACCAAGAGGATTGCCATCAGCCTGTGGCTCTTGCAGAATTCCTGCTCAAGAGCCCTGCAATCCTATGTTTCCGCAGCAGAGGACCTGGAACTGTCCACAGAGTCAACACAAAGGGTGTTACCTTGGCCCCACATTTCTCACCTATAAAATGCTCACACCTCACGAGGAGGTCAGAAGGATTACAGCATATTTTTGGAGATCCTATTATATTCTTAAACTGCAGTGATTCCAAATTTGTTTGCACAATACTAGTGCAGAACCTGTTTCTATCAGACAGATGCTTCACTCTTTATGTTTTTTAAAGAAGAGAGTACAGTGATAATATGGACACATCCTCTGGTTCATTTTAAATGTTCAACCTTGCTTTTGGAAGGGATTTCAGCTTCGTTTTTGATTTAGTCTGATGAATGTGCAGCAAGTGCCAGTACTGCCTCGATACTTAATGCATGCATTGCCAGGAGTTTCTACAGAGATCATCATTCTAGCATGATCGATATATAATGAAGGAGTAAGAGAAGCCAGTAAGAGAGGTTGGACTTCATGGACCTGCTGAGAAAGGCCCAGAAAAAGACCATGAAAACTGGTAACAGAGTATAAGAAAGCATGGCAGTGATTAACCTTTCCTGATGAATAAGTGTTTACACAGCTAAACTTTTACTAAACTTCTAGCCAGACAGAAATGAAAGACTCTGACTTCCAAGTGGATTGTTGCATTTCTTCTTTCTCATTTTGAGACCTAGAGAAATCAAATTTCAGAAAATGATTTTGAAAGCCCTAATACAATTTGCTGAACACCAGTGGTTTTTCTGCAACAGCTTAAATAGACATATGACTCTTCCATGATTATAAAGCTCTGGGGGAGAAATCAGATTTTTCTTTTTTCTGGTTACACTTGGAATTCATCTTCTGTGCTTGCCTTGTGTCTGAAGAAATGTAAATAGAGGGGAAGAAATGTGGCTAAAGGAGTTATTCAACAAAATAAAAAAAGTGCACGTGTGAACTCATACAGAAGCAATAAAAATATGCAGAGAGTTAAGTTTCTTATAAGAATGGCCTTTATTTTAGAGGAGACAATATAATGACTATATGATTTTAATGTTTACGTAAAGGTAATCACAAAATGAACAGGTAGAATAACTGAACAAAGCCATTAAACAAGACTAAACTTCCCAGACACCATTTGTGTCATGGTCATATAGGACCTCTTGCTCATGTTGGAAGACAATTCAGTCTTCAGAAAAATGAAGATAAATATTCAGAGATTTAAGGGGTGGGTCTGTAGCTCAGAGGTGAAATAAAAGTAGCTTTTGAACAAGTCACCCCAAATTTAGAACCAATGCTTCTTCTGCTACAAGGCAAACGGACAATTCTCCCAAGTCGGAGACAGAAGAGTCCTGAAAGAAAAGGCACTGCAGTCATCAGCCACATTTAACACAGAAACAAATGAGATGAGAGTGGAGGAGTTAAAATGCATGCACAAGTAGGAAAGAAATGCAGCATAGACTTGAGGCTTGTCTAAATTTTTTTGAGTTCTTAGTAGCTGAAATGTCTTCTATCACATCCTGTCTCTTGCTTTCGTGATCATTTTGCAATTTCCATATATTTACCAGCTAAAAAGAGAACAATATTCTGCCTCGTATGTGATGGTAGGATACTATGTGTTGATGAGATGATAAACTGTGCCAGATTAGGGACCTCTCTGGTCCTTCTTTTATCTGTGGTTTTAACCACTAACAAAAATTTAACAAGAAAGTAAAAGGAAGTTTGCAATAGGCAGCTATGGGCAAATCTGACCACAAGAAGTTTCTTTCTTCAGCCTAAAAGTCAAAGCCTGATTTGGACCCTGAAGTAATTCCTGTGCTTTACACAAGTCTTAATTATTTTCAATCCTTGCTGTAGTCCCTGTAAGTGTCCTCATAAAGTGGATAAATGCACCTTTTTCAGGGTTCTCCTGAATTCTTTCTGGTGATATTTTGTGACAATTAATTTCTTTTAAGATCCAGATACCTTCAAAGATGCCTTAATCGACAGTATATTCTGGCCTTACCACAAAGCTTCTGAAATTCTTAGGCACTAAATCGAGAGAAGCCACTCCAAAAATACAGCCAGGTGCCCACAGGAAGGACGAAAACACAAGAATTTCTCATGCTCTCCCAGCTGGCTGGTAAGAATGTGGCCCCGCTCCCTGCCCACCAGCTCCTGCTGCAGATCCGGGCAGAGGAGGTTTGAATCCAGCCAGTTTCTCTTCCTTACCCTGCTCCAGGGAGCTGTACCCACCTGACACCGATCCCAAGAGACGTTCTGTGGGAGCCCACCTTGCGGCTGCCCCTGGGAACCAGCTTCTGGCTGCAGAGAAGTCCTTCAGCAAGAAGTGGGGGACAAAGGAAGTGGGAACAGAGGCAGCAGGGACTCTCCCTGCAGCCTCTGCTAGTCCCAGAAGATGTCCTCTTGGGGAGAAGGGGCTGGGAGCAGGACTTAGTGGTTTTAAAGTTGGAGGAAGAGGTGGAACAAGTCTTAAGACAATGTGGGAGGACATGGGAAAGAAACCCGGAGAACTGCTGATACACATCCTTAGGTCAGTATGATCAGCAGAGGATCATGCAATACGCCAGGAATGAAATCATGGCTTGAGCAATGATTTTGTGCCACCGGTAAAATCCAGTGGTGAGCAGTCACTGAAAGGGTAGGCTTAGCCTGGGTTTTTTGTGTTTAGGAGCACAGGCAGCTAAAGAGCTGAGGGGAAATGATTTATGAGGACAGAGAGAAATGCTTATTACTAGGTTAAACAACAAGTAAGGGCAGACATAACAGTCTACAAATACCCATAGGAGTGAATGTCAAGGAGCGTGAGGAATTGTTTTGAACAGCAAGATAAATTTCCTAAGACTGAGGTGCAGTCGCTTGTGATACACTTGCCCAAACAGCTGAAGTTTTGTTGGTTGTGACTAGTCTGGGCAAAGCACGAGCAAATGAAAGGCCAGGAATAATTCTGTGTTGCCAGACAGGTGAAAGAGATTATTCTAATCTGTCCCATGTTCAGATAAGCTCCACATCTCCATCACCTGAGAAGCTATCTGCAGTGTTCAGCGAGGGAAAGGAGCTGGAGACAGCATTCTGGAGACATAATCCAACTGCTATTCCCGTTACAATTTTTGTGTAATTACAAAACATATTTAATCAAGACAGTTTCAGGTTGATTGTTTAAATGAAGTCACATAGCTGCTATTGCATATGGATAAGCACACAACATCACTCATACATAGAATATCCATACATACTATCCACCACAGCTGTTTCACTACAATTAACAAATTTATCATGCACAGAGGATAAGTGTTAAAATTGCACCCTATCTCCTGCCCACTTAAGCCCCTGAAATAGCTATTAAATGGACTTGAACTTTGTTCTGTGCCGAGCACCTGCGTGAGGGGTGAGATCCAGCCCAAGGTCACATTTCAGGGAGGTAAAGATTTCAGTAGGAGGCCTGAGGAATATCCCTGATCCTTCACACGGGGGGGGAAGAGTTGCTGGGACTACGCTGAGCAGGAATGCAAGGGAAAGGGAAGGAATGCAAGGTGGAAAAAAACCAAACCAAAGCAACAAATAAACAAAAAGAACCTTTGAACTTCGTTTCACAGCATGGCATTGACACCGTGGCAGGGTCAGGAATAAGAGGTTACAACTAGCAAGGCAGAAAGGGAGAATGGGGTTGCTTCTGAATCCCTCAGATTGCAAAATTATCGCCTAATTAAAGGAAATAAATACAGGCAGAGGGGAGGAAAGAGCTCCTACATAGTCCTGAATCGTGGTAAGGGGGAGGGGACAGGAAAAACAGAACCAAAACAAATACACAGCCACAGGAAACAAATGTAACCCTAAGATACCTTCTATCTCCCTCCTTTCTGGCAGATGTCTGGTTTCCAGTCCCTGTTGATCAGTTTGTGCCTGAAGGAGGATAAAGCAAACAGTTTCCTTACTTCTTCCTGCCCTGCCTGAGACACCAGGTCACTAATGCGGAGCGTTGATTACCTCAGGGGCAGCAGGAACCTAATTCTCACTTAGCCCTGACTCTTGAAAAACAACCCCAGTGCTGGTTCCCAGTGACAAGAAAGAAGAGACCAACTGGTCCTTGGCCCCTGCATGGAGGAAGAAGGTAAATTCCATGCGAATACCCCACAAACTCTACAAGACACTGCATTTTTTTCAGAATGCAAAAGTGAGAGGTAGAAAAAAAAAAAGAGGAGCCACACATGACAGGATTGAGAGACACCCAGGAAAGCTGGGAGCGGGGGGATTTGTTTCATATGAACACCATTAGGTGGGTCACTTGATGGCTGTGTGGTCTCATTGCATGCACAGGACAAAACACATCGCTAAAAAGTCATCAAGAGAAGAGGTGGATTTCAGAACTATCTAAAGACAAACCACAATTTGTCTCCCATCTTCAGGCTAGGAAAGAGCTGACCATCCCAGAGAAAATTCCACTCGATGTCATAACAACATGTCAAAGCACTTTGGAGTTTAAGGAGTAGATTAGGGAGAAATTCAGGCACAAAAAAAAAAACCAAGAAGCCAAGGAACTCTTTTTGTCAAAGGGTTTACAAGTGGCAGGGAAAAAAAGTATTAAGGAAGAAAGACCTTATAATTAAATCCTTAACTTGAGATTCAGGTTCTTCCTCTCACCTTAGCATAATGCTGAAAACACATTCACAACAGGAGGTGCCTTATAAATTTGTAAACACTATGTTGCTTAAAGGTACACGATACAATACAAAATGTCATCATCCATGGCATGCTGTCAGGAGGCTACAGTGGGAAGAGCTGACCGACTACACAGTAGCTTTGTTCCTGTGGTAAATATATCTAAGCAAATTCAGGTCACGGTACACAAACTCGTGTCACTGAGGGATTTTGAGTCTATTGTATCTGTTTCTGTGTTGAGGAAGGAAAGCATTTTTCACCTTCCAGACTTGTTTGGGCCTTTTTAGTAGGAAGCTAAAACAATTACCTGCACGGAGCCATACAGATTGTAGACTCTGACTCTCCCAAAGAAGGATTTTCTGTTGTATAACAGCTTCCAATGACCGAGACACCTTCTGCCTTTTACTTTTGTTTCATTAGTTTTTTGGTGTGTCACAACACATCACACTAAAAACCGAGGTAGGAAATAAAAAGAAGAAAAGAATCCTTATTGTGAATCTCTACTTTTGTCTGGAATCCTTTTCTGGATGTTTATGGCATCTCATAAAGTTGCTGAAACATGCCTGCTGTATTTTTAATTGTCATTTAAAATGCCAAAACCCAGAAGTCTTGCTTATATTGTATGCGAACACAGTGTCTGCTTATGTTCAAACCCTCAGGCACTTTAAATAACTCTACTGTACACAGAGAACGTTGTTCATTTTGTTTTTACAATTTTTGCCTGTGTAGAAGGAGCTCTAACGTCTTGAGAACATAAATGTATGTTCATAACCAAGGAGCAAGATCACAGCTGGAATCTACCTGAGCCTTGGATCATATTTCAGCAGTGGCACGAAGCGAAAAAAAAAGCAGCTTATTTCTCTGTTTAATTTACAAGAGCTACAACTGGAACAGCACATAGTAGACGTACTGACGTAACGCACAGGTGAGTGCGTGTTACAGGTCCACCTCTGTGCCTGATCCACGGGGAATATCAGACTCTTTCAGACTTCAGAGCCGTTGTAAGCCCTAGAGGAACCTGCTCCAAACCCTGGTGCGTTAGTAAAGGTGGCAGCTGCCATAACAGACTTCTGTGTAGGCTACAAACTTGGGGCATAAAATCAGGGTCTTTTTATTGATTCCAGTGAGTTTCGTACCAAGCCTCCATTGTTCTGTCTTAAAGAATAAACCATTACAGAGTATTCATAAGCAGATTTGCTTTTTTCTTTCAAGGATTAAACAGGAGCAGATCGTAATTTCCTTTAAATGCATCTATTATTCATCAGTATGCAATAAGTTTTATTATGGGCTTAAAAACAACAGCATATATATCTTTATACTCAATTCCAATCTGCTCCCTACATGTGTTCTGAAACTCACATTTTATGTTTAGACGTGATTGACCACGAAAATCACAGGGCAATATGTGTTCCCTGAGTAAAGACACAGACAAATATCTGGCCAATGTTCATTTTTCACATTAGTTTGCTGTAAATAATCTTACATGCAATTTTGCCACTTCCTTTCTGTAGGAAGCTCTGCAAGGGGGTTAGCATATGGTGGCTTGCAGAAAGCTGAGATGTAGTATTTATGAAGAGAGGGGAAGTAAATTAATTTCGGTGTTTGATTCAATGTTGGAGAAAGGCTTTTTGCAGTATTTATTCAGCCACAGTAAGAAGAGAAGGTACAGTGCCTTCTGCTGCGTTAGGAACACAGACAAGGGGTCAAGAAAGATGCTTCATTTCTCAGTGTGCCTCCCATACAGCCAGTCCTGTAATAGCCATCATGATTTGCAACATGCGCAGTATGATTAGGTGGAGAAATGAAGCCACGCACGTAAGGTAACACCCTTTTTTAAAGCAACCACCATATTTTGCAATGACATGTACACGGGTCATTTGGGGTTTTCCTTCCCTTGAAGTCTGGGTTTCCTGAGAGGAAGGAGAGCTGAAATACAGGAACAAGTGGCTGCAGACCATTTCCAGAGGCGTAGTAGACCTTCCTTATTGACACAGGTTTAGGAACCACATCTGAATCTCCAAATTTCCTGATGTTCCCCTTTGAAAGGAGGGAAGACAGGGAAGGAGATGGGTGGAGAAGGTGAAGAGGTGGTTCTGTCCCTTCAAAGGCCTTGCAAACACAGCAAAACAGCTCCCATACCCTTAAATCTACCAGAAAAAGTAGATTGCGATACAACTGGGAAACACAAGGAAATGGTTCAACCAATAAAAAGTGCTGGAATAGCACCAAACTTCTGCTTAAAAAGTTGTTTATAACAAACAATGATTACTTACAGTATTACTGCAAGACCATTAGAGGACTTGGAGATCGAAGAGTATCTGGTTCATCTGGTTGGGACCTGGAAAACACAGTATCACATATCAGCAAACACCACCACAAATCAACCTATTTTTTTTACGAGGGCTGTTAGAACAGGAGGAAATGTTCAAACCCACGCTGCTGGGCCACTCTGTGACCTAATCCTGGCCAGAGGGAAGAAACCGTGCTGTTCGCTAGATCACCACTGATAAAAGAGAAAAACTTCACTGGGTAAGAGCATCGGTTTGTCTGGGTTGTTTTGCAGATCACTTTTAAGCCTCTAAAAGGGTTAATGGGACCCTGGAGATAAAAAATACATTATGCAGCTGTGTAGGTGCTAGGAAGATGAATATAGGTTGATTTTTACAAACTTAACCTATGCAGAGTGAGTCATAATTTGCGCCTTGCGTCATTCAATAAATGGGCCTTTTGAAAGTCAACCCACTGTGAATGGGCTGCTCAGCTCTCAAAAAGCAAGAACCCTGCTCTCCTGCCCACAGGCTCCCTAGTTCTAGGATAAAAAAAAAAACAAAACCAAGCTCTTCTCCAAGGTTTCAATGGGATGGCAATAATAGGATCCAAACAAACAACTCCACGTTTGTGGGTTTGCTGCATCTCTCTCGAAAGGTCAAAAGGTTTTGACTGAAACAACTGTTTGTATTTCATGAAAGATTGATTCTTAATCATAAATGTGTGTTAATCTCATTGCTCCTCCTGCTCTGCCTTGTAACATTGTTTCTTTATTCAATTATGCCTCACATCAACTTTTTTAATTAATACCTTCACTAGGAAAACCTTGAATGTTTAGATAAATAACATTTGCCTTTATGCATTTCAACCATAAGCCTCTGCGTGAAGGAAATGTTTCTATTTTGTAGTCACCCAGGGGAAAGAAAAGCAAGTAGAGAGGAGGTCTACACGTTCACAGGGATCTCAGCACCCAGGAGACAGAATAATCATCTTTTGTTGCATACGAAAATAACGAAAAACAAAGTAAACAATACTCTTTTGTTCCGAACAAGAAAGGCAGGGCTTTAATAGTCTTTAAACGAGATAGAAAATTTCCATCCAAATGGAACCATGGAGTAGGTAGACACATTACAAGGTTTTGGAGTTCAATGATTAAATTTAATACTGTGCCAAACAGTGATTAGTTGACGAAGGGCGTTCATAAACAGAATAGAAACAAAGGAAGTGAGGTTCCAGTATAACACTGGCCTCCACTGCAGTTTGGTGTTCAGCTTTCTACTTTAATAACAGGGTCAAATTTAAAAAAAAAGAAAGTTTAATTTGATTTATTTCCCTAAGGAAACTCAGCGCAATTGTAAACAGAGGCTGACTGGTACACATTACTAAAACTTTAGCATTCAGGGTCAGATCCAAGAAAAGGGCTTAGGTACCAACTGAAGCGCAGAAACATATCCTTTTCTTCAGCATTTTTCCAGCTCGCTAATTCAATCCCCCAGCTCAGAGTACTGGTACATGTGAATCCCATTACTGGACACTGAGTTCTCCCCACTTACTGTGCAGGCACGGTAGCATCCTAATTAAGGCTTCTGAATCCCAGGCTCTGAGCTGGGTGCCTGTGTCTCCTATGGATCTTTGCTTTAATGCATTGAAATCCCCCGTTGAGCCCAATGCGATACATTGTCCTTAACACCATGTATACGTGAGTAATGATCCAGAACAGGAGCATAAATCCTTTTTAACTCAGCTGTGGTCTCTCCTAAGCCTGTCCAGCCCAGGCAGCAGCAATACAGGAGACCAATGTGTACAGGTAGAGCAGGTCAACTTCAGCAAATAGTCACTGGTTTTGCAGAGGAGGACAAACAAGATTGTCAACTGGTTTTCTAAAATGAAAAGTTACCCCCTGAATTCTGAGAAGTGGCCTTTGAAGGAAATAAAATTTTCACTTCAGTTTCTGCTAAATGAACCGCTCCAGCCCATCCCAGTATCTAAAGTATCAGTATCTGAAGTCTCACATAAGCGTCACAGAATACGAAAGCCTCACAAAATATAAGTAAAATTAAACAGATACATGTGCAGTAGAAGACAAGAATCCTCTGTAAGCAGTTCTTTCTTTTCTATCACCTATTCCTACAGCCCAAGCAAAGACCATCCTCACTCTAATTTGAACTAAGTCCTGTTACTTTAAAATCTATTCTAGACCAGCCCTGCTTTCCTCTGCATTACTATAAATCAGCTGTCTTTTCATGGACTTTCTCCAAATATATCCTGGTGTAACCAAGATCAGAATCCTATTTTGGTGATAATTTGCTGGGTTGTGGTAAAGTTCAACATTGGTGCAGGCCACAGATTTTGGTGAAATCCCATCTATTTATGCGGAAAAGAATTTACTGTTATGAATTCTTACAATAGCTACATGATTTTTTTTAAAAAATGATAACTTGTAGATAATGTTTTAAGCAACTTGCTTAAAATTTTAAACCCATCCATCAATTAACAGTAATTAATCACCAAGCATGATATGTGTGCTAAGTCAGCTGCAGCTTTCATTACAAGAATATAAACCAAAAAAATCTAGGAAAACCTGTCTCGGAGTCTCTATTTAAGACTTCAAATGAATGTTTTTGTAAAGCTCCTATCGGTGTCCTCCGTCACAGGCAACATTCCCAGATGCCAGAGGGCCTGGGAGCTTTTCTCATCTCTGGGAGAAGCAAGTGATTTGCACCTGAAGAAAAATTTCAGACTTATTCTTCGTGTATGATTTGTGTTCCAGGTGGTGGTAAGAGGTAAATCCCAGAGACTTTCTCCACGATGATCGAATGCCAAGAAGTGGAGCAGTTACTGGAACAGCAGCAGCTTCTAATGTCTTTGCAATGACAGTTTTAACTAGAAAGGTACAATATTTTATACTCTGCGAAGCTGAGCTACACCGTTTTGGCAAACAGTTTGTCTGCCTATGAAGGGTGGGGCAGGTATTTACTATCTATATAATGACTTCCTACTCCAAGTGGGTCGGGTAATTCAAATAACTGGCCAAAACTGCCTTTGGTGGAGTCTGGTGGAAGTCTCGCCTGTAAGTAAATACATCCCTCCCTCTGCTACAGAGGGCACATCCTCCATCACGTGACGTCTCAGCCGTTTCCTGGTACTGCCACTCCAACAAATACTGCACTTTATCTCCCTCCCACTCTAACATCGGCAGTTTCACCGCTGAGGTTGCTGTTGCTGCACTTTCTGGTGTCAATGGCCTGCTGTGAACAGGAAAAATACCTACCCAAAAAAAACCCCACAGTCAAAGCACTTGAATGATACCAGAGGCTCCTTCTTTCTCTACCCTGGCTGTGGCACGCTGGGGAATTGTCCAGTTTGTCGGTTCTGCCTGTCCAGCTCCAAACGAAGTGTTTCAGAATCCAGCCTGCACAAATAATCAGGTTTTATACAAATACTGCAGCAGCAGATCAGCTCGCTGCATGTGATCAGTGGACTGCACAGCTGTCCCTCAACCTCAGCCTGGACGCTGTACCTCCAACACATGGATTGTGATCGTTCTGGCGTTTGGAGTGAGGTAAAAGGGATTGTGTGTGTGTGGTGGGGTGGTTAATCCCAAACTCAGCGAGACTGCAGAGGTGCCGCCTTGCGCCGTGGTTAAGAAATAACTCATTTCTGGTTGAAATGTTAAAAGAAAGGTATGAAGCAACCTGAATGGTAAGAAATAACTACCAGTTCCTACGCGGCTCCTGCAGGCGCTCTGAATGGAGCAGGCTGCCCTGTCCCTTGGCAAATCTCAGTTCTGCAAAAAACAGCATCCCCATCACCCTGCGCCGCAGCCCGTGGGACAGCTGCTGGGAATGGACACAGCAGTTATTGAAAAGCTCCTGCAAGGATTCAGAATACAGCTGTTTGCCAAAACCAGAGTGGTATGGCTTTGTTCACCATAAACATTCTGGGCAACGCTGCTCATATTGCACCAGTTCACTGCATCGTCTAGCTCTGAAAGCGAGCAGAAATTGTGAGGAGCTTTGTAGTGCCCAATAACTCTTGCTAAGAAAGACAAAGTTATTCCGGCAAACTACAGTTGAACCACAAAAAGAGAGGTCCTGAGGAGTGAGGAGATCCTATAGATACAAGTCAGCATGACCTAGAGGTGTCACCATGATTCATAACTCCATCCTTTACTGGAAACCAAGTCAGCAAAACAAAAAGGTGTTCCCAGGCTCTAGTGGGCTCCGGTTTAGACTGATGTCTTCTGGGGAACAGCTTCATGAACCCTGGTAGTTTACAGTAGCTCTTTTAAAACAAAATTTCTGAAAATGAACAAGCTATTTCATAGATGAGCTACGTTATCATGAGAAGTTGTTGTTGTTTGTCTTTCAAAACAAGCACGCTCCTGTAAAGAACAAATGAATGCCAATATTATCCCTAAATGTATTTGAAAATTAATACCGTAACTGCGTGTCACTTAGAAGTACTCTGTTTTGATCTTCACAAGGTTATCCCAGTTGCTTCGCCCCATAAAATTAACCACAAACACAATAGTGAATGAGTCAGAATCCAAAGCTGACTCTAAGTGAAGGGATAAATGCCTCCGGAGAGCAGAGCAAACAGCAGGCACGAAGCAAAGTTAAGGGTGCAGCAGTGGGTGGAAACAGTTGAATGAACAGGGACTGGGACAAAGAGGACGCTTTTCTGTAAGAATTCTCATTTATTTCAAGCTCTTCCACCTCCCACCAAGGCAAACACCTCTTGCAGGGTCTGGAACACCCGACATGACAGCCCAAAGCCTGAGCTGGAAAGACGTGAGCTACAAGATGCAAGCTCTGAGCAGGAAGGTGGCCCACAGGCTCCAGCACTTCTGCGCAGGGGCTTTGAAAAGAGTTTCCAAGGGGCTTACACAAAAAGTCCTTTCAAAAGTGCTCCATAAAATACACCTGAAGAAAGACCGTTAGGAGGAGACTCGGTTGAGCTCTGTTCTCTTCTGTTTAGCTCAGGTGTTGTTTTTTCACACACAGAAACACATGTAGAGACTTAGTACCCCATACAATGCCTCACTAAAGTCATCAAGCGGTGGTTATAACTTCATCCAAGATCAACAAGGTCTTTTTCCACAAGCAATCCTTTGTGTTTGGGAAGCCTTTGCCCTGAATTTTACTGTCTCCCAATCAACTAACAGGTGCTCTGCAGTCAAACACCAGCTATTTAAGGGCAACCTGCATAACAACTTCCCAGGCTGGCAAGCAATCTTAAATAGTAGCTAGGTACTGGAATGGGGGAGTTTTACACAGACAAACAGAAACACTCCCAACAGGAAAAGAAAGGGGGGAGGGAAAGAGGGAAAATGATATCTTTCTTGGTTTCCATTTAGTTTACTCTTTCATATGTTAGCATAATAACTCTCAGAGAAGAGAACAAGGCTCCCAAAATCAGACACCGTGGTAATCTGAGATTATACAGCGGTTTTTCCTAAAACTTTCCAGTTTTGTTTTGGTCAACAACATAATGCGCTGATTGTATATGTGATATTTTCTCCACTTTCACAGGGCACAGATATAGCCATCTACTGCTAACACTGAAAGCATGTTATTTCAGGCAATTTGACTTATATTCTTTTCCCTGGAGAAAGCACTTTGGGGTAGGGGGAAAAAAAAGTGAAAAAGCTCTCTCAGCTAGATGCCAGATGTGTCATTTTGCATTGGAAAGCCACATCAGAATTTTATAAGCCATGCAACTGCTCATTTGTGTACCATTCCCATATCAAATTTTTAAAGTCTGTTTCTAGGATCGGTGCATTGTATAGCATAAAACTGGATGTTGTTCATACAAAAGTCCCTGCTAAGAGCATTGTATATATGGTGCCGTATCCCCCCAGACGGGCAGAACCACACCGCTGGCTTCTTTGCTCTAATGTCACCCAGAAAAGGCTTCTGGATTCTTATGAATTCATGTGAACCAGAAGAGACCACTGCTGTGCTCCACTACTGAAGGTCTTAAAAAAGATGTCAGCCAAGCTCAGAGGATGTGGGGAAGGTGTCAGTGCCTTGAAATTTGTTCAGATGAGGAAACAGAGAGGAGAATATCAAACAAAGACAAAAAATGCCTCAAAGTCTGGCGTATGCCTCCAGTAACTTGTTGAATTGTAGGGAGCAATGCAGGGCTTTCACTTAAGATTATGCAAGAGCAAGCAATAGGCTCCCATCACAACCTCATCACAGAATCACAGAATGCTATGGGGTTGGAAGGGACCTCTGGAGATCATCTAATCCAACCCCCCTGCCAAAGCAGGTCCACCCAGAGCAGGTCCCACAGGAACGTGACCAGGCGGGTTTAGAATGTCTCCAGAGAAGGAGACTCCACCACCTCTCTGGGCAGCCTGTTCCAGGGCTCTGCCACCCTCACAGGAAAGAAGTTCTTCCTCATGTTTAGATGGTACTTCTTATACTCAAGTTTGTGCCCATTTCCTCTTGTCCTGTCACTGGGCACCACTGAAAAAAGACCAGTCCTGTCCTCCTGGTACCCACCCTTTAAGTATTTCTAGGCGTTGATCAGATCCCCCTCAGCCTTTTCTTCTTCAGACTAAAAAGACCCAAGTTCCTCAGCCTTTCCTCATAAGAGGGATGTTCCAGGTCCCTAATCATCTTTGTAGCCCTCTGCTGCACCCTCTCCAGCAATTGTCTGTCCTTCTTGAACTGGGGAGCCCAGAACTGGACACAAAACTCCAGATGGGGCCTCACCAGGGCAGGGCAGAGGGGCAGAAATCAGAGTCCCTCCACTCACAGAGGACACAGGCTGACATGTGGACTAGAAGGTATGTTGGCTCAAAGGTGCATGGGAAGGCCTGTGCAAGCAGCTTTGCAGGAAAGAAGTCCTGTGTCAACCAATATGCATGAGCCCTCATGATCTCCTTGATGTCTAAAGGAATACTCATTGCTGAGATGCTATACAATTACTCAAGAGTGAAATACATCCCCACGTAAGGGCTACGTTTCCAGGCAATGATGGAATTATATTATTCAGGAGATTGTGACATTACTGTAAGTGCCGTCGTTTCTGCTCCTGTAATGTTTCAGTCTGCATAAAACCAAAACTCTTCACCTCTTCTCTCTCCCCCTATGCCAAACACAACTACTGGCACTGTGTCTCTTTCATATTTAATGATAACTATTGGTATTTATGGGGCATGTGAATACAAGGGCAGGAGAGACAACCAAGAAAGATGTTCATAGGCACTGCTGGCTGTGAAACGGAGAGGCTGTGTCACAGGGAGCATGTCAAACCCATAAATAGCACCGATGGTGTTATAATAACAAAAAAGAAAAGTATTTTTACTGTGTAGTCTTAACACTACAGGCCCAACAACACACACACACACATATAGGAAAAGCTGTACCAGTGAGAGCCAGCAGAGCTCCAGGAACTACCCCGTAACAAAAACCAGAAAGCAGCAGGTAGGCCACAGCATCAGGGATGCAGGAAGAAGGCAGAGAGCATCTTCCCATGTGCAACGGGACATTTACAAGGATAGATCTCTGCACGCACCAAAAAATGGCATCTTGTGTGCACAACTGACTAAGGTCTCGAAGCAGATGAGCGCAGGAGATGGCAGCTTACATCATTTAGCCCTGGCCAGGCCTGTGAGACAGACGGGAGGTCAGCAGGTACAGAGACTTGCTCTTTGAAGACTCTTACTCGGTATCAGTTGTGCAACAGGTTATCAGCGTGGGTTGGTGCTTCCGGATACGGTCATGACCCGTAAGAGTGGAAAAACTTGTTTTGTAGTAGTGGAGGGATTTTCCTGAACTAGGTTAAATAATATTTATTTAACTAAAGCCTGCAGTTGCTGGAGCTGCTCTGGATTGGCATTAGCATAGCTGGGCTCTTTAATCTTCTTTCATCTGCCACAATACAGAAAATCACTGTCTATTCATTTTTGTATTCATTCAACGTTCAGACCAGAAACTTAGAACTGGTGTTCTGGATCCCTCGATTCTTCAGACAGAGAAATCTGACAATTTCTCAAACCACAGGAAACTTAAAAATAGCACTTGTTCCAGCACAGCTACACATTGTTGTTCTTGAAATCTGGGTTAGAAAATACTTACAGAGTCTCTAAAAGAGAGAGGCCTGAAGCAAAGCGTCTCTCTCACTGCATTCCTTTATTTAAACAATTAACCCTGTGAACAGAAGAGCTACTGAAGCCAGATTTGCCATTGATTTTGTTCCTTGAGACTAATTCCTACATGGATTCCTAGTCAGTCTGGTGAAGTATTTCACCTTTAGTGCAATCATCCCCTGGGGAGGGGGAAAGGCACAAGCGTGGGAGACACAACTTGGACCACTGCACTGTATTTGACTTTTTATTTTCACTAAACATATGGGACTTTAAGCGCTTTTTAGGACTACTTTCAGGAAACCTCACCCGGCACAAATCCACAGCCTCTACTGAATGCAGCAATTTTATAATTATTTACCCTTCACCCTCATACTTCAGGGGCGGGGGGGCTAACAATGCTCCTTCCTCTGGAGGAGAAGACCCTCATAGGCTGAAGTCAATTAACAGCTCCAGGTTTGGACTCGGATGGATGCTACTATGCAGTGCTCCTCTCTGCTAAGTATGCCCACCGAAGGGTTCTATTAGCCCACACAGCAACTGCAGCTGCCTCCTTTCTCCCTACCCAAGCACACTTGCAGTTAAGGGTCTTCCTGGCCAGCAAACTTTGAGACATCACAGGTTCCGGCAGCAAGGGTTTGGTAAAGTCTAATAAAACAATGAAAAGAAGAGCAATAGATGTGACACCTTAATCCAGTTTAGGGACCTACATTTAGTTGATATGCATTTGCCTATTTTAAGCAGCCTCTCAATATTATATGCTTCTCCTCTTGCCCCCTTTTTACACTTCACCTACAATATTTCAACAACTAAGGGGATAACTTTCACTGCAATTATGTTCCACAGTATTCTCAGTTATAGTCTGCTCATGAGGAGCCTACAGCATACAAACTGAACACTTCTTCATAATTCTTTTTAAGTACAGGCTATTAAAAAAGGCCTGGAAGTGTCCAGACAGAATCTTCACAGAGTGAAGAGGTTATGATTTGTAAATGATGTTTCCTTTCCACCGTAGGTGGATCAGTATGCGCTTGGGAGTAAATCTCCTATCTTTTGGGAATGTTTCCAGGTAACTCCATTCTAACCACATTTGCTTTGCTTGGTTCTGCTTCAGGAACTGAAACTAGCTTGGCTCCGGCATGAAATAACCAAGCAGGAAATAGCAGAAGGTTTGCCATATACAGGCTGGCCAGGGGTGGAGCGATATATTGAACTAAAAATACAGTAAAAATACAAGATTGGTTTGGGGAGATTCAGATTGGTTCCATTTTAATTAGGGGATATACAAGCTCCCAGTGCTGCTGATGCAGTTATCTTCATTGAAAACACATTTACATATTCAAATGTCAGCATGCTTCAAAAAGGGAAGAGTCAAGACATAAAAGCTCAATGCCCCAAAATGAGGATCTGGTCAAAAAATGCATCCTGCACTTCATCAGTTTGTCTCCGTGCCCTTTAGCCATTCAGATGCCTCCCTCCGCCCCATCCCACACACCAGCAATGGGGTTAGAGGAAACTTTCAGCTGCACATCAGAAACTTCAGCAACAACACTAACCTGATAGGGAGTTTAATCACGGGTGGGGACGGTGTTTATTTTGAAACTGAGGGTAAGATAGGAATAGGCTCAACCGCTCAGATGAAAAGCAGCAAGCAAAATACAAATAAAATTTGAGGAAATTTTGGCAAAGCAGTAGTTGCAAGCCAAATCTCAAGACATTAGCAGGAGAGAATAAAGTACCAAAATATCCTTACAATCAAGACTTCAAATCCTTCAAAATACTGTCCACTCTTTTAATTAATTTGTTATAAAGACATAATAAAAGAGTGTTTTTACCCTTAGCTACCTCTGATATACACTAGGATAGCATTAGCACAGTCAGTGAATCAAGGAAAAACAAGCAGAAATGAAATCAAGTTCCAGACTTGAGTAGCAAACTCTAGGTTTGACCCTACGTTATACTTTGAATAATAAATATTTTACTGTCTCCCAATCACATTCTGGAAGAATGAATCCTGCTCCAGATCTTAACTGGATTGCAAAAATAAAACCTAGACAGCTCATTTATTGATACTGTGAAACATCCAAACAAGTAATTTTATTGCTATTAAGCAAAATATAACAGCTGGATAAATAAACCTCAAGCTGCCATTGAGAGTTCAGCTACAGAGAAAGAAAGTGAAATGGTTGAAATAAACAGGAAAAAAAAGAAAACGCTTCCCAAGGAACGCTGCAAATGGAGTGAGCCCCAGCAGCTCTGATTGCTGGCAGATCGATGCGGCCGTTGGGTTTGACAGATGAAGAGATAGGGAGTCAGGTGGGAAAGTGCCCCCATGAAAGTAAATCTGTGTTGTATCTAACCCACTAGGGAGGAAACCTGTGGGAAAAAAATACTGTTGGCAAAGTCCGAGGCACGCAAGCCTGCTACGCTATTCTTGCTCAACTTCAGAGGAAAACAGGAGCACAGATGTTAACACAGGGGTCTCCCCAGCCTGGAAAAAAGAAAAAAAAAAGGCAAAGAAAAGAGTGGCTAATCCAAGAAAGTTACTCCTATCATTATAAGTCTTTCCAGTTCTATTTAAAGAAAGCAAAAGAGCCAACAGAAGAAGCTGTGTTTTGCAGCCCTACATAAACACCCGCAGATAAGGGTGGTACCAGGTGTCAGCTCGCCCTGCAAAGTCACTGAAATGTCAAGGATTGTTTTTCCTCTACTCCCTTTCTCTTTCCTCCAACTGGGAACTGCCAATGTTTATTTAAAAGATATCCCTTGTATTTGGCAAGAATGCCAGCGGGGCAGACGTTAATGGATTATTATTTGGAGCTGGAAGGCTGCCAAGGTGATAAGGATAGCCTGCCTACCCAAAGGCCCAAAGCCATGCCATTAACAGTGGGAGTCAGAAACGAAATCGTCCTGCCAGATGCTTTGCTATACCGAGTACAGCAGAGACTTTAAAAGCGAGCTGCCTTCAGCTTCTATTTGATCTGACCTATAAAAATAATTAAATAAGTAAAGAGGCAGACGCGGGCTGTAATGGGGGACTAATCCATCTGTAAGACCCCAGGTCTGATTCTTCTCTTCTGCAGCCCCGTGGAGAATTTGTTCAAACCACCATGAAGTTGTTGCCAATGTTTCTGTTCCCTTCTCTGCCCTTGAACTAGATCTCAACCTGGAAGCTCTGAACTCAACTGCTAAAAGCAGCGCAAGTGAGAGACCTCATTGTACTGCTGCAGCTCCGACGGTAAAATGACAACAAAAACATACCTCATTTTTACCCCTGCTCCGAGCAGGAGGAGCATGTCCTTATGTAGCTTTCCCCACAGTAAAATGGCTAATGCCAGCACCCCCTGAGAAGGCGAGCCTGAAGGAATGTGATATTTTATGTCTGAGATATATTTAGATTAACATTGTTTACTATTAATCTTCTCTGCAAAGCCCTTTCTTTCCCAACAGACAAAAAAACGACCAGTATCGCTCCACCCTTGTTATCATACGTTCTTTGGGAGACGACCTTTCCCGTGGCCCATCAGACAGCACGCACTGTAATTAAGCTGCTTATAATACAATTTAGTAAAAGCAGGAGCTGGGGCGCAGTAGCATTTACTGCTGTGATTGAAAGCCTTAAAGGTTATGTGGAATTTACCAAGTAGTCATTTTATCTGTTTGGAGCTGACAAAAAAAAAGAAACTTTGTGCTCATTTAAGAAGTTGGTCTGCCACTAATGAAATAGAGCTGCTTTCCTACTGCTCATTAATACATGCAATGAGGTATTACCCCAGACAGGTGCTCCCTCTGAAAAGAAAACATGCATAAAGATTTAACTACTTTTTTCCTCCAATTATTTTTTTTTTCTCACCTTACATCTGCCTAAACCAAACCCACAGGCGCACATACCGGTACCTCAGGGAGAACACACAGCCCACCTTTGCTGGTGACCTCTCCTGGCTCCAGTGTGGACCACAGGAAAGTCAGGTTCAGAGCATGGTAACAGCCTCATGTAGAGCAGTCACTCATTTCATACCAAGGGTGATGGCTGACACTTCCAAAGGAAATTCAGTGCCAAAATAAAAATACATTTCTTTACTTCTGACATTTCGTCGGGCCTTTTTGCAACCGCTCCTGAGTTTTTTAAGCAGGATTATTCTCTGAAGCAGGACTCTACCAGGAGCATAAAATTCAGACATCCTCAGTATCCTCATCCTCAGTATTTCAGATTAATGCCTAAGATGGAATACACAATTTAACCAACTCTAGATTTATTTTACTCCGTAGTCCTCAAGCAGAATCTTCACAACAGGAAGGTGCTAATTGCTGAAACTCTGCTGGGTTGTCAACTGTGAAAGTTACTGAATTTTTGGAAGTAGCTTTGTATTAGCACCAATTCCTGTGGTGATTACTTAATGTGAAAGTTGTTTGGTTGGTTGGTATCTATATGTGCCTTGGTTTTGTAGCTATGAATTACTGGAGCCTAGGAAAGGTAAGTCACCCATGTATGCAGTCCGTGGGGTCTCCAGGCTGTGATGGCACAGGCGAAACAGTTTGTAGAGAAAAAGAGCACTGCTGCGAAGAAGGATAAACAACTCGGGCCTGTAAACACCATTTATTATTGTTTCTTTACCATTCACTAGGAAACAAAGATTGTGTTTCTCAGCAGCAGTTTTACCATCACAAACAGCAACCTGATTCCATGGTATCACAGCTTATTCCTAGCACTAGGAGTGGGTGCACCAAGGAAGGACAGATGGAGGCTGTGCCACAATCAACATTCAGTAGGGTGTCTGTCCTCACCCACTCATCTGCCTTCTCATTCCTCTCTGCCTGCTCTGGGACTGCTCTGACCCCACCCCGTAAGCTGTTTCTTCCATGCTGTCTCCTTACTTGTTTTTCAAGAGCTTTCTTGCTGCCCACATGTGTCTCCTCCTCCTCCTCTTGGATGCTGTGTTTTCTACAGAAGCAACAGATTGCTGCGATGTTGTCCTTTTGATCTAATGAGAAAAACTCCTACAACAATGATGTGCATGTGTTTCTTTCCACATTATTTAGCAGCGGGGGTTTGGAGGCAACACATCTCTCCCGGGGTCCTACTTTTTCTATAGGTCCTACCTTTACTGGCACTGATATCTCAGCTTAATAAGCTTTTTCCCCCTCCAGCCCCAAATCTACACAGCCTGATGGGCAATGCTTACTAAGCCCTTAGTCATTGTATATTTGTCCACGGCTTGAGTGTAACACAGGGGTTTCTGAAGTCAGACATAAAAGCCTCGCTGGCTTCAGTCAGGCAGAATGGGCCCCGGGGTCACTGCTAAAGCACTTGTCCCTTTTCCCTGCCACCTCACCTCTGACAACAGCTCATCAACAGGATGAGCTCTTTGTGGTTGAGCTTTACAAGGATATCAAGTTTCTTTGTCATTTTTGCTCATGACCGTTTTATTTCTGAATCATGGACTCAAGGATGGATTTTAAAACTGGCAATGATGATTCCTTGTACTGATACTCAGATCTCAAAAGCCTATATTCTCACACAAATAAATTTAGCCTTTCAAATCATCTGGGGAAGATAAGAAATAGTTGTACCCATCTTACTACAGGCAGAGAGGTAGTTACAGATCTGCCAAAGGATAATCCCGGCCATTGGTGGTAAGAAAACCCACCTCCAAAAGTTGCTCCCCAGATCATTTTCTAAGTCACTTGGAGCATCAACCAAGAAATAACCTGAGTCTTTGTGCCAGGGTTAATCTCAGGGCAGAAAGCAGCACTGCTCAGCACAAAAGCTAATTCTCACCGACCAAAGGAAGTATAAAATTGCGTTTTCTTAGCCATTAAAAGTTATACCCATCAAAAGGAACTTACTGCAATGGAGAATATAAATTCTTTGCCTCTCATTCCCTTCAACAATGCAACACATTTTCTTTTTAAAAAATTGTTCTTTACACATCTCACCTTCTTTCTCAGCACTTTACTGGATCCCTTCTATTTCTCTGTAAATTCCACCTGCCTTCCAAAGTCTCCTGTTTCCCCCAACAGCACTGGTGGGCTCTTTCTACCACTGGTACTGACTCCACCTGGGACCACGTACGATTCGCTACAGCTCCCAGGGCTCCAGTTTGAACCCCATAAAACAGCTGCTTCACTTCTGGAGGTTTGAAAGACTATGTATGCCAAGTGCTAGCTCAGCTCCTCCCATGCACGCACCTGATGAGAGCGTCACAAACCAGTAAGGGACCAGCCAGCAAGGGTGCTGTGCTCTCTTGGAAGAGACAGTCAGAAAAGCGGGTCTGATATGGTGTGGAAGATGTGCTTCACACACGAAAGCTGGCTGTTCGTACGCCTCTCCCTTCAATTTCCACTATCAAGTCATGTTGCATACGTAATTACTTTGAACTTACTCCATTCAGCCTATGGTGCAGACAGAGCTCTCTGTACATTGATGGACTGACCATCAGCAGGCCTCCTGTGTGCTCCTGCTGGGGATGGGAAAGAAGGTCTTCTCTACTGGGGATCTGAGCTTTAAGAGAATCCCACCGCATGTGGGATTCTTATCCAAGAGTAAACTGCATTTCCATTACTGCCAAGTGGACTGAATCTCTCTGAGAGGATGTTGACACACTACACAGGACAAATCTCTCCTCCAGAGGAGGGTCATGAGGATGATCAGAGGCTGGAGCACCTCTCCTATGAGGACAGGCTGAGAGAGTTAGGGGTGTTCAGCCTGGAGAAAGAACGCTCCAGGGAGACCTTATAGCCCCTTCCAGTACATAAAGGGGGAAACAGGAGAGATGGGGAGGGACTCTTTATCAGGGAATGTAGTGATAGGACGAGCAACCTGGTCTAGCAGGAGGTGTCCCTGCCCAGGGCAGGGGTTTGAACTAGATGATCTTTAAGGTCCTTTCCAACCCAAACCATTCTCTGATTCTATGTACATAGCTTTACTCTTTTCAAACTTCAGAGTGCTGATGTTTTTTTTCTGGTGTTAAAGTGTCTTCTTAGTCACAGCGAGGCAGGACGGTGAGCATCCATTCTGAACATGCTCTCTCGGAGCCCAACCACGCACTCAAACTGCTCCCATGCACTTCATTAAAGGGGAAAGAAAAAAGAGCAATGCTCCTGGAGCTCACTTAGGTCAAATACAAGGTTTCATTTGCCCGTTTGCCTCATTTTGCCGTCATCTTGAAGGCAAAAATAGGGGGTGGGAAGGCACCAGGAGAGAAAAGCATCATAAATCATTCAGTGTATTAGCAGGAGGCTGGATCGGCAAGCCTTGCTCATTTAGCTACCTTAAACTTCATCCAACCTGCTTATCCCCCAGCTGCAGGAATAACAGACCACTTGAAAGGTAATATTTTTGCTATTAGTGAAGAAAGGAAAAAATGTGATCTTTGCTGTAGCATGGGAATAATTTTTCCAGAGCTACATAGAATGAGCCTGAGTGAATACTGCTATTTTTGGCAATAACCCTCCTGCTTAGCTCACATCAATAATTTTAATGCTTTATTTGTGGTTTGGGCTGTAAGCAATGGTGAAAGCCTGTGGAGAAAAAAAAAAAGTGGCAAAATTTGCTAAATAATTTTGAGTTCATGACATTCATAAAAATACACGAATGTTTTCAGAATTCTTAGAGTCCATACATGCTCATAAAGCTGAGCTATGAAGGCATTTTATTTTACATATGCAAACATCACCAAATTACTCTTTATGAGGTTTTAATTGGACCTTTACGATTTCAGTGGTTACAATGACAGACTGTCAAACACATCCTTAGATTCCTGTGTCTTGCAATCTCATTAATACAGAGAATCTCATGTTTTGTCCCAGTAGAGTTTTTTCTCAGTACTTTTCACTTTTTATATCACAGCAGCACCCAGAAGCCCCACTCAGAGGTCAGAGCTCTGGTGTTTCAGGTGCTGCATAAACAAAGACCTAAACCAGACTTTCACAGTCTCAAAGCACTTTACATTTTATGGGGAGATATTTCACGACAATAATTACAGCTTATGTTGTATTGTCTTTCTTGCACTCCTACAGTGGTTTTGACCCCTCCGTAGGTGGCCTGCTTTTCAGAGCTGCAGAGATCCCAGTGCTCCCTCTGAACATCACTTCTCCTCCTACGTGCCACTGCTTCCTTTTTCTTTTTCCAAATCTGCTTTCAGAAAGAAAAAAAAAAAAATAGCAGTACCACTGGCCTATATTTGGAAAAAGATGTACCAGAGGTGGGGATTTGTCCTGCCAAAAAGTATGTTGTCTCCCAAAGCTCACTGTAGACTGGTCACAGGGTTTAAACCACTATTTATTTCAGAAGAAAAAGCTTGATACTTAACTGGAGTAAATACACTGATCAACCCTGCAATTGGCTCAAGTCACAGTAATATGCAATAAGCAAAACTATTTCATCACGGAAAACCAGATAAAACTGCAGGCACATATGAACACTTAGGAATAGGCAGAAAAGTCTTCCCTTCCTCTATTTACAGAGCTTATTCGAAGTGTCTTTAATTTGTCAAAACTACACCAAAAAAGTATATAGGTGACCATCCCCATTAAATCCACATTAAAGCATGAACTGGCTCGTAACAGTCCCAACCCACCCAAGTATTCACTGTCTCTTAAGTACAAGAGGAATCATGCTCTGGTTATTCATACTGCTCAGGTTACTGTAGTTAAGCATGTACTAAACCACTCTGGATCAGACAAGGAGAAGTGTTAGCTAGGAAAAAGTTTGTCTCCAAGAAAATCAAGCAATGAAGACCCTATTAGCATCTATTGAAGAATAAAGATATTCTCATATTTTTAACAGGCAAACAACTACACAGAAGCACCAGTTCAGGCTCAGCAGACACAGCTCAGGACTGTTGCTAAGACAGTAACTTCGGCTAGAAGAGGAATAATCATTTTTACTACTCCATAGCAACTCTGTTTTTTCCCTTAAAATTACATGTTTAAGTTCTGTAAATTGTGCAACCAACGTCTAATTCAAAAGGATCACATTAACAGAAAGAAGAGCAAAAGTGCAAGAAGGGAAATTCTAACGCTTTTCTCCAGTCAACAAATACACATGAACGATGTCAGGCTGAGACTTACATGTACAGGGTTAAGTGACCAGTAAATTTTATTTTATTCATTTTTAATTGGAAGCTAACAGGGTAGCAAGGCCATCTGCATCGTGTTTACAACACCATGTACTGGTTGCAATTAGAAGTTGTGGATTTGATCATTAGTTCATTGGTTTAAAGACAAATGCATTGGCTGAAATACAGTCATGCTGGGCTTAATAACAGCAATTGCAGAGTGCATTATTTTAGTTCATGTTAGTACTGTGAAGACTTGGGGAAAAACTCCTTGGCAGACAAACCCATCTTTTAAATTCTGTAGAGCAAACAACCGACACGTTGGCTCCTTGCCCCTTAATCAACGTATACCCAGAAAGTACATCTGGACCAGTTTCCCAACTGGGCAGTACAGCGTATTCTGGGCTATAGCCCCAATAAGTCCCTTCTATTTGTACTCCTCCTTTGTTTGAAGAACCTCAAAAAGCATCAAGCCAGACAGTGAGAATGAAAATGTCCTATAAATCAGCAGTCCTGTGGACTTGACATGCACCTCGAGGGCAAGAGACCAGTTCCAGTGAGTGATCCAGAAAACATAATGTTCTCTTTTAAAAATGAAAACCCAATCCTAAAACATAGTGATTAAGACCATTCCTGGAAACTGGAGATAGAGGTTCAAGTCCCTCTGGAGAAAAGAGACCAGAACTCAGCTTTCCTACAGCCTGGGTAAGAATTCTCTCTATTAGACTCACTATTACTTAATTCTATAAATCTAATCAGTAGTATTTGATAAAATATTGATGCATTCACAACTAAGAAAATATTATCAACTATAAGATAAAGATGAAATTATCTCGGAGCAGTAACAACTGCATTTTCTAGCAAAATTACAGTTCTGAAAAATAGGCTCTAATTATAAAATATTAATGCACAGCCATCTTGGTCAGTTGTGTGTGCCTCCTCAAACATCCATAACCAGTAACTCTGCAATTGCAGCAGGATCTTCGCTTAGGAGAAGATACAAGTTTTCACAATGTCTCTCTCCAAGATGATGGGTTGTTCAAGTTGTGTAGACCATCCTCAGCCCGAGAGCACCCCTCCCTTTTCACGCATCTCTTTAAAACCAAAACTGGTATGTGGAAGTACTGTAGCTTTGCCACATTAACCTTCTGCTCAAGCCACCGCCTCAGGCACAGTTACTGTGAATCATTATGTAGAAAAATATTACCCAGCATAAGGCAGCAAAAGGACATTAGAAAGAATATCAATATCTATATACCTGGAGCCTGACACACTAGAGAGTCACTCCAGTATAACCCGATGAGAACGACCAAATTTCCAATAGCATAAAGCTGGAATAACAGTGGTTGAAAGGAACTAAATAGGAATCAGCCTCAAACTGATTAGGGGCCATAAGGGAACATGTGGCCTCAATCACGACAATGCTGGGTTTTGAGAACAAAAGCTACTTCTCCCTTTCATAGCGACACTTCTTGAATTACATACTCCTTTGAGACAGGAGACGTAGGCCGTGATACGCAGATAACCACTAGCCTAGGCAAAAGACTTCCTTCTGCTCTACGCTACTTTAATTATCTTAAGCAGGATTTTACAAATAAAAAGCACTACTTCCTAGCCCCTTGTTTCAGTGTATTCGACCCGTCTCGATATATTCCAGGGGCCACAAACCACATGCCCAATATGCCCTCTGACTGCAGTTCAAATAGCATATGGCCACGGGTTTCTGAGTTATTATTTGATAATACTGAAAGGTATGAGGCTGTGTGGTCCATCAAAGGCATCTGAACGGTTCATTCACCCTACAGCGAAGGAAGGTTTTCCCATGCTGGTATATTTTAGCCTGCCTGTAATCTGAAAAGGATGATTTTTAGAGCTGGTTACAATTTAAACCTTCCAACCTAGGAAAGAGTGTGGCCAGCAGGTCGAGGGAGGTCATTCTCCCCCTCTACTCTGCGCTGGTGAGGCCACAACTGGAGTACTGTGTCCAGTTCTGGGCTCCCCAGTTCAAGAGGGATAGGGAACTACTGGAAAGAGTCCAGCGTAGGGCCACAAAGATGATTCGAGGACTGGAGCATCTCCCTTATGAGGAGAGGCTGAGAGAGCTGGGACTCTTTAGTCTGGAGAAGAGAAGGCTGAGGGGAGACCTTATTAATACCTATAAGTATCTCAAGGGCGGACTGAAGGAGGAGGGAACCAGACTCTTTTCAGTAGTTCCCAGTGAGAGGACAAGGGGTAATGGGCACAAGTTGGAACATAAGATGTTCCACTTGAATATGAGGAGGAACTTTTTCACAGTGAGGGTGACGGAGCCCTGGAACAGGCTGCCCAGGGAGGTCGTGGAGTCCCCCTCTTTGGAGATTTTCAAGACCCGCCTGGATGCTGTCCTGAGTAGCATGATCTGACATGCTCTGGGTGGTCCTGCTTTGGCAGGAGAGTTGGACTAGATGATCTCTATGGTCCCTTCCAACTCTAAAATTCAGTGAAATTCAGTGAAAATTCAGTGAAACTTTGAGCAGTTTTTGGACAATAATGTCAACGTTCATTAGGGGAGGGAAATACGAGAAAAATTCTATTAAAATTTAAAAAGTTTTAGACAACTATTTGTTTTACTTCACATTTGGAGGCTTCAGCATCCTTGTACAAGGGGTATTAGACTGAGTAAATGCAGCATAATGAACTTTAGTGCAGAAGAGAAGCACAGTCATGTCTCCTCACACATCAGAAATGTACATTTTAGCCTAATGTGCAAAAACATTATGCAAATGTCCTTTCCCCCTCCTATTCTTCATAACTTTCAAACCAAGTAGTAGACTGCAAAGACATTTAACAGAGCAGGAGAGATTTCTAAGATATTAAACTTCTATGAACTGTGTGAAAATAGGTATGTGGGCAGACAAGAAAAAGGTGATTAGTGCTTTCAGCAAGGGAAAGGTTGCAAAATGAGCTTGAACTTAATGAGACATCGCTGACTATTTTCCACACTGGAAATGAGAAGTATGATGCTTTTCCCAGTGGTGAGATATTTAATTACAGTTTTGACCTTATATTCACTAAAAAAAAATCCAACATAGAAAACCAGAATCTTGATTGGGCTAAACTCCTTGTTTAGAAATCAAGGTAACAAGAAAGGTTTCTGGTTAAGATAGTTAAAATGGGAAGTGTGCAGACAAAGAAAAGACAATAGCAGCATTTTAAGTTAAAATGTTAAAAAAAGGAGCACCTGCTAAGTTTGATGAGATTTCCTCCTCTCACCCCAACCTGCAAATATAAACAGATGGGGTGCCTCAGGTAAAAGATACCTGGCAGCACAGAGAGATCTCCTCCCACTGGTAATGAGTATATGGATCATATTATCTTAGTAAAGTAAATATGAATTTTAGTCAAAACATCAGTTGTATTTCATGGGTTTTTGATCTTCCCTTTCTGAACAGGTCATGCTGGGTTCAAGGTGAAATCATTCACCATATTGCTAGGATCGATCTGTAGAAAATTATGGATTAAAACAACCCACCCAAACGAATAGCAAATGACCAAATACTGCCGCTGTCACACATTTCATTTGGGCCATTGCTGCAGCGTCAAACTTATCATCTGTACTGGGCAAAGATCCCCTGATGTAATTAATTCCTTTTAAAGAAGTGTAAAGACAAGTAATGTTGATGAGGTTGAGTGCAGAGTTTCACCTTGTCACCAGCGCAGGAGTCCCGGAAGGCTGCACAAAGCAGTCATTCAGAGAACAGGAGGGCTCTCATTGACAGAAACACTTTCCAAAACATTCTGAACAAGAATTTTGGTGGAAGGTGTTACACAGCTCCAAATATTTGTTTCTTTGTTTCCATGGGAACAACAGCACAGTGGTTTAATAATAAAACAAAATCGATCCTCTCAGTTTGAGAGAGTTCCTTGATTTCTGTTTTGAGTTAAAGATTTATTTTTCGATGGGTTTCCCCTCTCCCCAACAACCAACAAGTTGCAGAGTTTAGTGCCCTTTCAGTATTTTTGGGGGGGATCCAAGACAAGTCTTGCAAAACTTGTAGTCTCCTGCTGCATATTATAAGCCAAGCACTGCATTAAACACAGCCTAAGATGTCCGTATTTTGTAGATTTAGGTTATCTCATATCAGATCCTGAACACAGGCAATTCTTCAGTCACTCTCTCTCTGTGTTATGGAGACTTGACATAATGTCATTGGAGGGAACGGAGTCCAGAAGTTGGGGCGTAAAATGTTGTCAGCACTCGGACTCGTAATCCTAGTTGCAAAAAGAAGGGAGGAAGTAAAAAGGTGGTTATTCACACGGCTTTATTTTTAAATTTTATTCTTCCTAATCCAGACCTCCCCCCCAGTCCATAGGAAGAGGAAAACTCTTCCAGAAGGTGATTCAGAGCAGAAGTTTACTTGAACAGCTTCTGCAAAAGGCAGCTTAGAGTCATCTGTTCATTAACTACAGAGAGAACCCAGGGACAATGCCCTCTTATGTCAGGCACCTAGATGAATGTTTAAAGTTGGGCTGCATTTACATTCCGCAGGGATTGTGTGTAGTTTTGCTCAAGTTACTGTTCCTAAGAGTGGTTTTTTGTGTAAAACCTGGAATTAATACTCATTTCATCAGTGGTTTTGAGACTGAAGGATTTTTTTCCCAATGTGACAGCAATGTATGCTCATACCTTATTCCCAAACCTGATGTACATAGTTGAATATGTACAATTCTTACTAAAATATCTGATGCTCATGGGCCAGCAGCTGGAAGTTGAGATCCTCAAAATACACAAAGGATGTTCTTGCCTCTCAGTGAGATGTAGATGTTTAGGTACATTCTGTGCCTTTCCTTCTCCTAAGCATTAGTATCACTAATATTATTAAAAAAAAAAACATGGAAATTGTGGCCCAGGTAGCTGCTCTGCTAGAAGTGAATCTTGTCTGATAGACTACGGAAGAGTACAGAAGAATCTCAGCACTAGTAAATACTAACCATGCCACTGGAAAATAAATAGAGACTGACAAATTATTGTTGACGTAATCCCTGTGAGAGTGTCTAGACTAAGGGAGTCAAACCTACTGTCCGTAGGCTGAAGCTGGCTCCCTGGAGTCTTTCCACCAGCCTACAGTTTCTTGTGCAATATCCACTGCAATTCAGCCGACAGGCACCTGCTTGCTCGTCGGCCGAGAAGGCCAGCCAGTGTAGACAGAGAGACGGGGAATGAATTCTGCTCCCCCTCTCCAGCTGTCTTGTCTTTCATTTCTGCTCCTCCAGCCCAGAAGCAATGCAGGAATCCCCAAAACATCTACTATCTCTCCATCTCTACACCAGGCACAACATCTCCAGATCTGCAGAGCATCTGAGTCTCGCAGCCTCACTTTGTGTTCACAGGTCTGAAAGTGGTTACTTTTCCACCAGCAGTGCCTCCTTTTGTCTCCTGCCAAGGGAAAAGAGAGTCAAGATGCAAAGGAAAGATTTTCTTTTTTTTTCAAGTGGAGATGAAGAGAAGGGTATTGGAAGAAACCCAAGCAAGAGCCAGAAATGACTAACATGGACAGAAAGGCCCAGAACAATCAGAAGTTGGAGGAAAAGCTGGGACAGAGAATCCGTGAGGAAGCAGCTCCTGAGAAGAAACGTTAAGATACACAGAAACGTTTCATTAAGGCATTTTCTTCTTTAGGCAAAAAGTGCCTTTTTTTTTACTTCAAATGAAATCTGTAACATTCAGAAATAAATAAATCTCTCAGTGGTGTGACAGGAGTGCAAAATGTGTCTCTTCACTCATCACCCACAGACTTGAACTGAAATAGTAATTTGGCCCTTGCCAAGGTGTACAACTACTTAAATAGCAGTGCTGTAAATCAAAAGGTCCCCACAGTCTCCACACAAGCAAGAGTTTGAAGGTCACCAAGCATGATGCAAGAGTCAGGCATGAAATATCTCTAACCGGACCTTATCATCAATACTGGGGGAAAAATTAAAATATCTATGATCCACCTGTGCTCCTTCACATCTGTCAGGATGGGGTGAGATAAGGCAAGCAGAAGCTAACAAATTGGTTCAGGTAGACAATACCCTACAGCCACCCTGCTAAAACATAACAAAAACAGCTTCCCCAAGCAGGGTGGGAAATGAGAACTTCCCTGAGATTTGGCAGATCAAACACTTGTGGGCAGTTTTGACATTTCCCTAACATTTAAATCTCTCATCGGGCAGGTGACTTCATTCTTTATGCCAAATAAACAATCCAGCGCTTGCTCACAGTAAGGAGGCTTTTGTAGTTATCTCCGTGCCATCACATCACCAACATCAAAGAGGAAGAACACCCCCTTCCCAGTGATGAAAACACCCCAAAAGCTGTGGTAATTCAAAGCCTTATTTTGTGAGAAGTGGCACAACATGAAAATCAACTGATAGGTGAGCTGCTAGAGACGGTGAGTCCCAGCAGATTCCGTTTTGCTCCCAGTGACTGCCCATGCCTTTGATGGCCAGCTGTGTACACCACCACCGGATGGTGAAATGTCCTGCTGTTTTCCAGGCAAGTGACGATCGCTGCCAGTTTGGTTAAATTACAGATGCCGCGAGAGACTTAAACAAATTATCAAAATGAGCACAGCAATCAAAACTATCAAACACAAGAAATCACCAGTTGTCCTTTGGCTCACGAGGGAAGAGGCTCCGTAGCTACTTTGAGTCTTGGGAGAAAAGCACTCGACTACTTAGGGAGAGAATCCAAATAAATCCCATTTCCTTGGGGAACTTAAGTCTCGCTCTCAGCCCGCTTTTCAGATAAGTCACTATTTAAGCTCTTTCACTGGACTTTTGGCTGAAGCCCACCACCTATGTGTTGTTTTCCCAACAGAGAAAAAGCAGCTGCTTTCCCAAGACCTGAGAAGACCCGTCTGACACGTTGTACTCGGGGCAGAACAAGCAGGGAACCCTCCTGACTCTTGGTGACATTACAACCGATCTACACAAACAGACTTAATCTTTTGGTTTTCTTCCAGCCAAACAATGCTTTTATTTTTTTCAGTTCCTTCCACCATCTCTGTGTTACCAATGACTAAGACCAAGAGAAAAAATAAAGCACAGAGAAGGAAAATTAAAAAAAAAAAGAAAACCCTCCATAAAAAAAACATTGCCTATGCCAGAAATATTAGTTAACGAGTCTGATTACTGGAAGGCAGTCTAAAGCCCTGCTTAAGTAGAAAAAAAAAAAGAAACCAAAACAAAACCAAACTTAACGACGACATGTGAGTTAACTCCTCCCCAAGCTTTATTGGGGGCTGTAACCTTTCTGCAGAGGGAACTGTCCTCAGTTAACATATCCCTGTTTCACACCGTGTGTATATCCCCTGGCCCATGAAGGACTAACCATGCTCTGAGGCACAGAGAGAAGACTCATGAGATTGCCGAGGTAAAGGTATTTTTTCTTTGTTTAAATAGATGTCACTCAATATGGAAATTCAGACCTTTTGAGCCATTCTGAGATTTTGACTCCTGTTCACCTACATCTCAAACAGCTTCAAAAACTTCTCTGAATTCCAAGGAGACACGGTGAGACTCCAACTTCTTGCTTTGAGATCTCTAGATGAAAGGCGATAGTCAAGTGCCAAATACCACAAGTTTCTAGTGGTCTCCAATATCCTGAAAATATGTTATTTTTAGTATGTGGTTGGCAGAGAAAGGAAGTGTTAAATCTTGGACCAGCATCAAATTTGACTGAAAATTAGCAGCTAGGAACATCCTCTTTGATTATTTATTCCACTTTCCCATATCCGAATAGCCCCAGAGGGGTAGTAACGATGACAATCACTAGGAAAACACCTGATGACAGCAGGTTTGCACAGAGCATTTGCCTGGCTCTCCCCAGGAAAACATCCTAGAGTTTGTTTCCTCCTTTTTGATGAGCAGACTCCTGGGGCAAGCGGGATGGCCTGTCAGAGAAGGGCTCCTTGTGCTTCTCTGCAGCTCCTCCACTGTAAGACTTGTAAAAGAGAAGAAGGAGACAAGGTGAAAACCCCAGACAATCCACTTCCAGATGCCTTTCTTATTTTCTCAGAGGTCCTCATGGCGAGAGAACAGCCTGTGGAGCGCCAAGGCAAGTTGCTTGTATTTACAAACACAGCACAAGAAGCACATTACAATTTGTCAGTGCTCGTAAAGGCTTCAAGGCCTTTTCTCCCCATATCTGCTAGCTGCTTTCTAAATTAGGAAACATGATCTGCTGCAGTTTTAACAGCATTCTGATCTCGATTACATTTGGCATGATGCTGGGCCAGCCCCGTTTAAATCACTGGAGTGTCTACGGGCACCAGTCACCATAAAATCGGAATTCACGCCACTTGCCCGCAGGGTGGACACGGTCTAAGAGAGGGACGGTCGAGCAGGATGCAGTTCTAGCATCATATTTCTCATTTATTCAATGCTAAATCAAAATTCAGATGTCAACACCACTCTTGCAGCATGCTGGATTTGCTTACGCTGTCAGACAGTAGCTGAGTTGATGGCTGTGAGCTCTTCGGCACCATCCTCAACAACCAGCACATCTCCTGCACCACAGGATGGCCTCTCTCATCTGCTTCCTGCCCTTTGTGTCCAAATCTCACCCCCACACCAGTGCTACGCTGGGGTCTCTCTCTCTGGCATGCTCCTGGCTCGATAAAGGCAGCAGGTCAGCTTGATTGGTGAGACATCAAGCAGCTGCATCTGCACAGGGAGGCACAGAGCAGGAGGGGATCCACGGTGCAGCACTGCAGCTGGTGTGGGCGTTTGCTCCCGAGGTGCAGAATATACGATGACATCCTTTAAAAAAGTTGTTTTCTTAGTGGCAGTCAGTGCAAAGCTATTGGCAACATTTTCCCTTGGCAAGCGATGAGGTCCAGGAAGGTGATTCTGCCCCTCTGCTCTGTTGAGACCCCACTTAGAGTACTGCATCCAGCTCTGGAGTCTTCAGCACAGGAAGGACATGGACCTGTTAGAACAGTTCCAGAGGAGGGCCATGAAGATGATCAGAAGGCTGGAGCACCTCTCCTATGAAGACAGGCTGAGAGAGCTGGGGTTGTTCAGCCTGGAGAAGAGAAAGCTCAGGGGAGAAGTTATAACAGCCTTCCAGTATCTACAGGGGGCTACAGGAGAGATGGGGAGGGACTCTTGATCAGGGAGTGGAGCAATAGGATGAGGGGTAATGGTTTTAAACTGAAAGAGGGGAGATTTAGATTAGATATTAGGAAGAAATTCTTTCCTGTGAGGGTGGTGAGGCACTGGATCAGGTTGCCCAGAGAAGCTGTGGATGCCCCATCCCTGGAGGTGTTCAAGGCCAGGCTGGATGGGGCTTTGAGCAACCTGGTCTGGTGGGAGGTGTCCCTGCCCAGGGCAGGGGGTTGGAACTCGATGGTCTTTAAGGTCCTTTCCAACCCAAACCAATCTATGATTCTATGATTGGCTGCCATCTCCTTTCACCTACTGAACCAGCCAGCCTTATCATCACCATCAACCTCCTCCTCAAGCAGCAAAGGTTTGGGGTTTAATTCCAATTTTTGGCTGCCTAGCTGTAGCAGAGATGAAGACTTAGCTCCAATATTAACAGAATGGTCTCTACTAAGCTACAAAGCAGCATTCAAACACTGCTCCTCATCCCCAAAGCTCCTGGCATGACCCCGATGGGGCCTCAGGAGGACAGAAGGGCCAGGGCAGGGCATTTCCTCCAGTCAAGGACACCACAGACAACTGTCACCCGTGCACCGCACCAGAGGCGGTACGCGAATAGCTCCAAAAGGCCAGGGGAAGCCTGCAGTGTCACTAACTAGTAAGGTCAATGCAAACGACATCAACTCCTTTAGGTCAGAACAAATGACAACCGGGACACGCCACAGAAGGCTGCACGGAGAATTCACAGATGGACAGGCAATCTCAATTAAACTGTCCTCCCCTCCCATTCTCCTCTGAATTACTGCTCTAAAACCCCTTAATTATCTAAACTCAATTAGTCTTAGAATATTTGAAGCTTCCTGTTCAGACTAATTTCTCTCTCCTTCCTCATTTGGAGTGCTTGACTTGCATTAAAGAACACTTAGTGCCTGTGGTAAGGAGAGCTTTACAAAGGCAGGTCAGGACTTCGGGGTATTCACAATCGCCCCTCTATCCTCCCAGTGCCTGAGAAGATCGTGCACTCAGTCTACACGTGTATTTATCCAGATGAAATTTCAGCATCTCTGACATGTTTGTTTTTTTTTTTCTTTTATACCTTAAGCCAAACATTTTCATTGCTAGTAGCAACTATCATCCACTGCAGCTATTTTCTCTCCTAAAGATTTCCGTGTGTACTTCCCAAAATTATTTGCAAAGCAGTAATTTTCTATTATTGCTATTATTATTCCCGGGAACAGAAAAACACGGTGTTAATTCCAACAAAAAAAGAACATCGGTGACAAAGCAGATAGTAAGACAAGACAATAGAAGGAAGCAGTTAAAAGATTCCCTTTCGTTTCAATGATGCGACTTCTCTGTGCAGACTGAACCTGCACCTTTTCATTCAAAGGGCAGCAATAAAATTACTGCGTTTGGAGCTCCATCGTGTTTTAGTCCCTGCAATGATGGAGACCAACGTCAAAACTTCTCTCACCATGTTTCCTTCACTTTCTATTACAGCCTTGTAAGAAACCTCGATCGTAAGGTTTTGTGCCCCTCTTGAAATCTCAGTACCTCATTCTCCCTACAAAACATAGAGAATCTAGTGTCTTTTCAAGTGGGGGAGCCCACAGGATAAGGGCCCCAACTAACAGGGTAGACTCAAACCTCCAGGGTTGCCTAGAAATTATTTGATCATTTGCATGAGAAGCCACACAAATGGTAGCTTCTGTCCCTCCTGACAAGTTTTAGAGAAAAAAAAATATTTTTAGCTGCAAGCACATGTGTACATGGGCCTGTCAGCTTCATTACCTTGATTCAATCTGATTTTTAGATGCATCTGTCCAAAATATGTACTCTGAGTTGAAAATTGGCTACTTTAGTTTAGCTTAAACCTATTCCAAAACTAACCTTAAAATGGTTAGCTTGCTTAACAGGTTGCACTGAATTAATATCACATCTGCACTTAAAGCAGTTCACTGATGCCTCATGCAGGCAAACTCGCACGGATAGGAAACTGAAGCCCAGACAGATTAAAGGCATTGCTCAAGATTAAATAATAAATCTCTGGGCAAGCCAGAACTGAACCCAGTCTGAGTCCCGATTCAGCACATTAACCACAAAGCTGTCTCCATTAGTGTACTCACTGCCTGTGCTATGGGTGCCGTGTGGGATCGAATGCAAACTGCTTCACAGCGAGCTCTATCAGGGAACCAGACGTCTCAGCTGTCTAAGGTGCAGCAGCAGGATTACGCTTTTCCTGTTTAAGAGGAAACCTCTCTCTCCAGCCCTCCAAAAACATAGTCAGGTTAATAAAAAAAAAGAAAAAAAAAAGATCAGAGACGCAAACCTTCCTCTCCCACGTCCCTTAGAAGTGCTGTTACTGAGAACACCACCCATCCCCTGCACTCTCAGATCCTCATATCCTGAACTCTCTTCCCTCCACAAGTTCTATCTCTGAGCGAAGAAGGTTTCGAAGACACCAGTTTCTTTGAAACTAATACCTTTCTACCCCAAGTTCTGTTATTAGCAAGGTATTTTTTCCCAGCATTAGAGTGACATTTCTTTAGGCATGTAACTACAGGAGGAGGAGGCCGTATACTACACTAATCCTGGGCCTCAAGATGCAGATTATAATGCAAAGAATCATTTTGTGTCGTTGATGGTTGAAAATGCCTTGCAGGTTTGCTATTGTGGAATGGCCTATTTATGTTTTCCAGTCACATTTTGGGTTTGGGTTTTTGTTGGTTTTGATGTTTCCCCCCCCTCTTTATAGCTGTTGATACACAGGGAAATGATGAAGCTTTTAATTTGTTTTGCAGGTTTTTTAGGCTTCAATCTAAAATACATTCTTCATATGAACCAGGCAGTAGTGTAACTCCTCTTTCAGGTGGACATCAGTTCATTGTTGTGCCTCTTTCACCTTTTACGGGAAATCCTTGTACAGAATTTGGAAGAACATAACTGAGGTCCACAGCACAGGTACGTTCCCACCTTCCAGTTGGGTTCCAACAGATCTTGCTGAAAATGCCAGGTTGTCATTTTATCAGGGAAATTTCTGCAGTATTAAATTCATATAAACTTAAAAGCCCTATGAGTATGAGAAACACTCACTTTAGCTAAAATACTATCATTTATGCAAATTAGAAAAACCAGTGAATACTGATTTATTTCAGCACTCAGACAGGGATAAGAAACCTTTCAGCTTTTAGTTGGGTAAAAGCCTCCTCCTTTCACCAATAAAACATTGTGGAAAAGACTAAAGTAAAGCTAAAACTATATAAACCAAAGTTATTCTAACAGCTTGTAAAGACAGATGAGAATCATTACATTATTTATGCACACGAGAGTACTGGGATAGACAGGATTAGATGATTTACCCCAGATCAAACAATGAGTCAGTGACACAGTTTTCTGCTGTCCAGTGAAAACACGGATGTACAGTAAGCTGAAAAGAATTCATTTATTCCCCATATCAAAAGGATAAAGGAGAGAGCATTCCCTCTGCTCTCCGAGCTCGTGGTTCCAATAAGTGTTGATAGAACCAAATTGGGCAAGCAGGAAATTAGCTGCACTAGTCACATATGCAAAGCATTTGCTGAAAACAAAAGTCTTGAGTTACTCAATTAACAGCAGTTTTCACTTGCCGAGGCCACAGGCCTTGCTATCATGGCACCAATTTACTCCTTTGCTGCTTTCTTGAGAAGTTAGAAAGGACAGAAGCCATTCGGTGTCCTTGGCCCAGCGTAATCAGTCAGGACATTGTGCAATGCCCAAGTCTTGCCTCACGTCTGCGTTCAAACTGCACAGACTGACTTGGTTTCAGTCAACACCAACTCAGATGGTGGGATTTTTGAATCGTTCATGGCTCAGATTTTCGTGGGCTGATAGGATCAACACAGAGAAGGAACAATTCAGCTGAAGGCTTGTCAACCCTCAGAATGCCCTGAAGTGGGCCATATCCTGCCATAAATATTTGCACAAAAATCCTGCTGACCTCAGTGGTGGTTCTCAGTACAAAATGATGGCAGGATGTGGTCACAGTGATCTTTCTAATAATAGGTTTTCCATTGAGATCAATGGACATTGGGCCCCATTTCATCGCCAAAGCTTGGTTCTGAGCTCTAAAGAGAGACATTGTTTTCCTGCAGCAGGGAGCACACAATTGCCAAATTTACTTCTGGCAAAGGCAGGGGTTTATTTTTAATGCTGAATAACACCAAAAATGTCTGATACTAATTAAGAGAGTGTCTTCCTTCTGCATATCTCAGAGAAAAATAATCTTCTAATGTTGCTGTTGGAAAGACACACAGAAAACATGAATATATCCATATTTCAAGCCAGACATAAAGCAAGCGAAAACCACTTTTCTGTTACCTGAATGCAATTCTAAGCTGAGTTTCCCGTGCATGGAAGGAGCAGGTGCTCAGCTCTTCAGAAGAGAAGTCAACTTAATAGAGGTGTTGAAGACCCAGACCCCCAAATAAGTTCCTCACAGCCACATTCCTAAGTCTGTAGGCAGCACCTTCACTCCTTGTTCCCTGAGCCCATCCCTCCCTTGGTGTTCATTACAGCTTTGATGCCTCTATGTAGAAATCCTTATCTCCAGGATGCTAAAGGATGACTAAATGTTTTCCAGTGTTTTAATTCATTATCTCAGTTCAACTTTTAACTGATTTTCATCTTGTGGTTCTGCTATAAAGATAAGAAGCTGCCTGCCAGGGAAATAAGCATTTCACAGGTTAACAGCACAACTCTTCTAGAGAGGAAGCAGGTTTGTTTTCTGCCTTATTTTCTGGAAAATGTTAAAACAATCAAATGAATGAGAAGCAGTGGAGAACAAGTTGTAAAGGAGCTAATTTCCTGCTCGCAGCAGCTCTGATAAATTTCAGTCTTGGCTGACAGGGGCTGCGGAGAGCGAGGGGAGGGCCGTCTCTCTTCCTGGAAAGCCAGACAGGATAGGACTGATTTGAGACATCTTCATTGCCAGAACAGCCAGTATTGGCTAATCATCAGAAAACAGAGACTTCAACCTACAGGAAGCAGAGAGCAAGGAAGACGTCTGAATCAAACCTTCAGGTTCCAAATGTGTAAATGAACAAAATAATAACAAACGAAAAAAAAAAAAAAAAGGCCCTACTTACACACAAGCCTTCCTGGAGGCTGACAAATGCCAAAGGAAGTGCCAGTGCCCTGACTAACAAAAGAATCCTGAAGCGCTGCAGGCTCCGGTGCCAGCAGCGGCAGAGCCGGCACCCAGTGAGAAGTGGGTGGCTGCCTGACACGGCGGCTGCCGGATGGAGCAGACAACTCAGCATGAATCACGGGGCAAAGGATTCCTTCAGTCCGGGAGGAATCGGTACAATACTCTGACTGCCTGATGCTTTTTTTTTTTTTTTTTCTTAAATACTCCTGACTTTGAGAGACCAGCCGTTTCCTTCCTGATGTGCTCCGTGGGTGTGCAGCCGGCAGATGACTCCTCATTGATGGCACTGATGTGTGTATGTGAGCGAGCGCATGAACGCGGTAGTGAGAGGTCCCACACTGACCCCCCCCACCTGGGGAGCCCACACAACCACTGTTGGCTACTAACAGAGGAGATCTCCCACCAGCGCTCTCAAGGGGACCCCTTCACCCAGGTCATACACTTTAGACACACACACACTCACATGAGATTACTACTAGTCAATCCTACAGCAGATTTAATACTCTTGGAAATCCTTCCCGGAAGGAGCAATGTCTCCATCTCCCTGGCCACAAGGCTGGAAGTAGGGCAGAGGGTAACAGAGTTTTCTTACACCCACAGGAGCTCCTTCATTAGGGTTACAGGCAAAGATGCCTTTGGTTTACTGACTCTTCTTGCCCCAGAATGGGGAGGGAAAAAGCTCCTATGAGGCTGAGCATGTATGTTCCCTCTCATCTCTGTATGTCTGGGAACTATTTGAACCAGACTATCTTGAGTCTGGGGAAGCACTTGAAATTATTCTCACTGGCCATTCAAACTTTTGGTGTCTCTCTGTGCATCCCAGGTCTGTTTTCAGAGGTAAGGCCAACATAATAACAAGCTTATCTTCTCTAGATACTTGGAAAGGTAGGACGTTCACCGCAGTCTCACGATAGGAGACCACCACTGTGGAAGTTAAGTCCAAAAGACTCACTCAACGTTTCAACTCTGTTCACTGCTATTACCTCTTGATTATTCCTTTAGATACATTTTGATTTGTCCTTTTCATAGAACGAGACAGATTAAAAACACAGCCAAAGGAAAAGTGACTTTTAATCAGATATGTACTGATCCAATATTAGTGACATCAGTTTGGAGTCTTAGCATTTATTTCAGAGGGCTCTACATCAGTTCTATCACCAACTCGGAGGCTACTCTGAGAAGAAATTGCTTTAAAAGATACTGCCTATATGGAGAGAAAAAAATCATAGAATGGTTTGGGTTGGAAAGGACCTTAAAGACCATCGAGTTCCAACCCCCCCTGCCCTGGGCAGGGACACCTCCCACTACACCAGGTTGCTCAAAGCCCCATCCAGCCTGGCCTTGATCCAGGGATGGGGCATCCACAGCTTCTCTGGGCAACCTGTTCCACTGTCTCACCACCCTCACAGGAAAGAATTTCTTCCTAATATCTAATCTAAATCTCCCCTCTTTCAGTTTAAAACCATTACCCCTCATCCTATCACTCCACTCCCTGATCAAGAGTCCCTCCCCATCTCTCCTGTAGCCCCTTTAGGTACTGGAAGGGGCTCTAAGGTGTCCCCAAAAAGAGACTAAACCTTTCAGAACCGCCAACACAAGAGACCCAGCCAATGCTGGGTCTGTTGGCACCCAGCATTCAACGAGCAGGAAGGTCACACTTCAGCCAGACCCTGTGGCTTGACAAAGGTGACAGTGACATCCACCTCTGCCCACATCAGAGGGAAGTAGCTGCAGCAGCACTCTGACATCCCAGCCTGACTTCATGGAAGCTTTTTGTACCTTCTGCTGCTTTGCTGCTGAGCTTTCAAGCTCAGTCATTGCCCAAGTCCCTTCCAGCATTGCTTGACAGTGATATTGTATCTGCTCTTTCCCATTAGCATTACCAACATCTTGTCCAGATTTAATCTTTCTCCTTACTTTTATCTGTCCTTTCTTCTACCAAACTTGTTTCTCCCATGTTTTATCCTTCTCAATTAATCCTTCCAATTTCTTTTCCCATACATGGCTCCTCTACTTTTGCAGAGGAAATTTCCTTGTGAAAATCTACTCCTGCTGAGTTCCATCCCTTTCTGTCTTGCCACCTTTCTACCCCTAGAAATTCACCTCTAATTTAGCTGTAACCCACATTCATGATCTTAGCAGTCTTTTCAGCTCCTTTGACAAACCCTCAAACTGTTGCTGCCCAAATACTCCTTTTCCTCTGTCCCCACTTCTCTCTCTGCATCAGACCTTGCTTATCATTTCCAAGAGATAAACTGATAATGCACAATGTGTTCTTTTTCTTCCCTGCCAATAAGGCCCTTTCACGTCCCATAAAGAAACCTCTTATCTGCTTTCCCTCCAGCCTCTCGACTGATCCACAAATCAACCTTGTTTTCTTTTTGTTCACCCTTACATCTTTTCTTCTGCTCCAGCTCTTATTTTCTTTCTCGCTACAGCACATGCTTGTGCTCATTTACATTTCTGTTAAATTAAAATAACCCAAATCCATTCTTTGCCCAGCTTTACCTTTTTCAGTACTGCCCACTCTATGTCCCTCATCTCCCACCTCCTCCTTTTATTTCTAAGATCACTGAGCTCACCACTTGCAACAACATCTGGACGTCTCCTCTTCCAGATTCTGCTCAGTCCACCTCCCGCTCCTTCATTCCACCAAAATCATTCTTCTCTCAGTTTCAAAAGACACTTGCCAAAATTTCAAATCAATACTCTGTCTTTTCTCTCCATGGCTTGTCAGCCAACTTCAGCACTTCTAATCAAGCTCTTCTTGAAGTCCTGTCATCCCTTGGCTTAGAGGAGTCTTTCCTCTAATGATTCCCCTTCTCCCACTGTGCATATGTTCTAATGAGGATCATCCACTGGCTTTCTGTAACCCGTCTTCTTCGGGCTTCTCAATTCCCTCCTCCTCTACCCACAGAGCACAAGCAGCAAAGAAGAAATCTCATCCACAGCCACAAAAAAAGCACAGCATCTTTACGCAGACAGAAATGCTTCTGCACTCCAGACCTTTAACCCAAGTTCAAGTTCCATTAAATAGATGCAAACAGCACCAGGAGGTTAGAATTTGGCTTTAAAATAACAGGAAGGAATGCGATGTTCAAAGAAGAGAACATATCACCAGCTTGAAAACAGCTACAAACATGCCCAATGCATATTATTGGCCATATTCCTAACTGATTAAATCTTTATCAGCTGAGAAATGCTTCAGAAGTACCCAGTATCCTAAGAGTGGCCGCAGAAGCAATGTCCTCCTCTATCCTCACTCTCACCTTTTTCCACTCCTTTAATGAAACAGCTTGCAACTCGCACTGCTCTTTGTAGTTGCCTTTATCATGACAATCAAGGCCAGCAACAGCAGCAAGTTAATATATTTACTTTGGGAAAGGGTGAAAGGAGCAAGTTCAGGTTATGGCATCCCACATTTGGTCAGGATCCTGCTTGGCCAGGGGGTTGTGCATGCTGATAAAGGTCCTGGTCATGCCTATTTGGCCATGCTCTGCCACGGCCCCTGAATCAACCCAGTGTGGGTGAGCTGTGGGCAGGGGAAGTTCACGGGGAATTGCTCACTGCCAACAGAAAAATGGTTTGCAAATGAGTTGCTCTAATCCCAGAGAAGGGTGTTCTCCAGTGCCTACAATCTGTAATGGTTCCATTGTACTCTTTTAACAGGTGTTTCGTTCCCACTAAGTAGTTTTGATTCTGTTGACAGGGGAGTACACGCTGCATCTTTGTGGAGTGACAATCTATCATTCTTTCTACCTGCATTATTTTTCCTTCTGCCCAAACCATACAAAGATATTGATTCAAGGATCCATCGGCCACTTATCAATTAGAAAAACCTGGAATGGCAAGTTAATGCAACAGACTAAACAAATCAAAGTAAAAAGTAAATTCTTCCCATCTGTATTTCCCCTATGTCTGAAAATTCACCAATTTTGACCTGCCACAGGAGATAAGTCCTTATATAACAACATCATATAAACAATTCTCATCCCATTTCTGTGGTTTCAAGAGCCTAATAATCATATCCTCAAAAGTATCACTTAGCTTTATCTCCACATCCTAAACTGATTCAGTCTTTGAAAAAGGCTTCTGATTTGAGTTCATCTGACATTTCCAAATTTCATACAAGAGGCTGAAATAGAATATTGGCATTTACAGCAAAACCACAGCATGGTTGTTCCATAAACCACTCCTTCGGCTTCTAAGACCCAGTGCCTTCAGTGGACCACCACTTCAAACCTGAACTTTGCTGACTGGCTTAACAATTTGTTCCTGGTATCATGTGACAAGTTTTTGAAGCTCACATGTGTAATGGGGCAGTCGCTGCTAGTACAAAAAGAAATAAAAAAATTAGAAAATATAGTACAACATGAGGTTCCAATTGTCTGAAAACCAGAAACATCTGTTGGAGTCATGAGCAGTTGATTAGTGGAGTTCATTTCTAGGGTAAGGCTTCAGTAGATCAGCTCTTCTATCTAAGTATATCATTGTAGTCGCTGGAAGCATTACAAAGAGATACAAAAAATAGGCAGGAGAGATATAAACCATTTCTTTGGGTGCTAGTATCCTTAAAAGCCAGCTATAATGCATCGGTCTTCAGCACTGCTTTACGTGATACCAGCACGTGAAATTAATAGCTGTACTTAAAGCTTGCTTTTATCCACCACAGCTAAACATCTGCCAGTCTTTCACTTATAAACCTATACTATTTTTGAAGCTCAGAACTAGAGACTGTAAAAATTCTTTTGGAAGATACAACACAACGTACAAGCTGTCAGTCTGAGCACACTTCTTACTTGCAAACTAATCCCACCAAGTTGGGTTCGGTTTGTCAGTCAAGACAATGACAAAAACATCTGTTGTTTTTTTAAGATGCTGCTTGGATTTCAACCCAAGGCTTTTCCAGCTCATGACACACAAGGATTAATGCCTTGGAATATTTGCACAAAAAGCAGAGGTTAATTAGAAATGTTAATTCAGCACGTGTGCACTCTACAGCTCTGGTGATATTGGGTAGGTATCTGACCTGTATATACTGCTGCCATTAAGGCTGCTGCTGCAGATCTGTGATCATAGGACCACAAGCCTTGGCACTCAAGAGTACAAGAAGCCACCAGGAAGAGGATGTCTTTAAGGTTAAGCCTCTCTCTTATTAGCTTGAATATCTAATTGAAGGTTTGCTAGGAATCCTAGCCCTAGCTCTTGTTCAATTCCTGGTGCCAGTGGCCTGACCTAACCTCCCGGTTTCCTAGTGCTCCATCTGCATCCACCTGTCACCTCACGCGTATTCCCCATCCAGGAATGGGGTACTGTTACATTAAAAATAACAACTAGTGCTTGGTAGTAAGCAATTTTACTTCCCGTCCTGACTTTACTATTTTTTCTTTAACAAAAAAACATAAAATAACAAACACAAAATAACTTGTAAGATTGGTGGGTTTCATATTCAGGTACATAGTTTGGTTCAACACACTATGCAACCCTACCATGAATTTGGGAAGACTGTTTAATTATACAAAAATTCAAAGGTATCCCCCTTTTATCACGAAGGGCCAACTTCCAAGAAGCTATAACTATCTAAGAAAATGGCAGTTACTGAGGGATACTCAATGTTCCGAGTTGCTTTCAGCCTACCCTAAAGCAGAAGAAACTCTTCACACTTTTTAAAGTAAAAAGCATATTTGACTGGGGAAACTATTACGAGAGGTCCCTAAAAGAAACTGTTTCCATCTGAACACAAGTATTCTTCTAGCATTCAGAAGACACTGCATTCCCAACTCTGAAATCCTTTCCATGCTTTCCAGTTCTCTTAATAATAGGAAGTTTAAAAGAAGAATCTTAAAGACCTTGCTATGTCACTGTTTTCTCTTACCCAAGTTTACAGGCTGCTGGGGAAATCGCCCTAAAGCACTGTTCTTGAGATGCTAGTGAAAGCAGAGATGACCACTGTCCCTACACAACAGATCTGATCGCCCTTCCCAATTTAACATGGAATTGACTTCCAAACCCATATGGATGGTGGAGTGAACGGATTCCAAGCATCAGCCTAGTTGGGCTTTTCTAAGCACAAAATGTGGGTCCTCTTTCCAGTACTCCTTCCAGAGAAGCCCAATTGTTAAATCCAGGAGCCTTCTGTTGACCGTGATGATTCCTCTGTAACTTGCACACACTCTTCCCTGTAACCCCAGCTGGATAAGGAGCCCAGCTCACTATGTAATCCTGGTGATCCGCATGATGGTGAAAACATGGCAAAGCAGACCAAATGTGAATTCAGAACTACATGCAAAGATTCCCTTGAAAACCCAGAAATCTATTGTGTGCAGATTACCTTGTCTCAGCTTCTTTATAGCTCTAGCAGGTTGTCCAGATTATATTAGGTCCTCTGTGAGGGTTCAGGATAAAGGCAGATGGAAGGACTTTCTTCTGAACCACACAGCGCCTCCAGATCAGCTTGCTTCCTATGAATTAGACTGGCCCTTCAGCTAAACCTAACTTCTGTGGAAAAGACACTTTCATTTCTTTTCCTCTCCCACATAGCCTGAGACTTCCAATGTGAGGTTTCCCACTTTGTTCCTCCAACAAATCTTTTTACAATCCCTTCATAGTATACATGAACTGTCCTTTACAAACTAAACTGAACTCACTGGATGGAAGTCAGATGGAACATGAAATTCAAAGGCCTACTCAGGCACAGCTGTATGCCAAATTAGCTAGTTATTGACCTAATAAACTCAGGCCCTTAGCAGGGGTTATTGTTTCAGGCAAGAAGCTACTTCAGCTTAAGCACTTCTCTAAGGGAAATAGTTTACACCTGGCTATGAGCAGACCTTGGCACATGAACAGACCAAGCTGAAGTCCACCCACAAAAGACCAATAGACCTGCCCTAGGTCACTCCCATCAGGGCTGGAGAGTTTCACTCCCTCGTTAACTTTACTAGATAAGTGCCACCTTTTCTCCAAAATGGCAAGCACTTTCCTGGATTGCCATTAAGATTTAATCATAGACTTTGCTGCAGCAAAGACATCTCATGATACAAAAATTCCATTGCATCAGCTTCCTAATATCATAAAATTAACACAAATTTATATCAAAGAGCTACGTTCCCAAAATTATCGGTGCTGCTGCACCTCTAGCTCCATGATTAAGATGACGAATTCTTAGCAAGAAATAAGGGCTGAGATGAAAGGGCTCTTTGGTGAGCCACAACATTACCAGAAGCCTTGGGGACTCAGATGTTGGCTTTCTCTCCGACATGATTTATGAACAATAGAAACCTCTAAATGATCTGCTCATCGGTGAGTGAGCTGTGGTACAGCTCTGTGCACCTCTGCATCAGAGATGGAAGAAGGTCCGCTTAATGAGTGTAGAAAGATACAGAAGTGGGAGACGTAGCTCTGTCCCTTCTCCACGTCATCCCTTGTGCGCCCACTCACTGTCTCTCAAACTGCAAATAGTGGAGTTGTGCTACCAACATAGTCACTGCTAGTATTCTACACACACTCTTGGATGAAGAGCAGTATGGGGATTTATCTCATTAGTGGGCTTAGGAAACATAAATAAGAGCAACACTCAACTGCCAGGTTCTCTTTCATTTCTGCTTTTTCCTCCTGAGAATGGATGGAAACAGCTCCTGTAGGAGCCTTTGGACTAAACAGAACAAAGTGAAGGGGCATGTTCCTTCCAGCACTGAAAAAGCCTCGAGGAGCCACAGAGCAGAGGAGGGACTGCCTGGTTTTGATGTCTGTAACCGTTATGAGTAAGCCAGCAGTGCCCTGACAAGAAGGCCTGAAGAAACTGGGGTGTGGCAACTCTTCGGCGCAGCAAGAGAGAGCCCAGAAGCCAACACTGAGGGTTTCCTCTAGGATAGGCTGGAGTACGAGCCAAGGCAGGAGGTTCCTGTGGCACTGTGAGACGGGCTCCAGGCTCTGCCAGAGCCATGTGACTCATGGAGGGGGAGGAAAGAACAAGACTTGGCAACCTGGGCTGTCTCACACAGTAGTAGGTTTTGTTCTCCACGGGATAACCCAAGGCCACCATGCATGTGGTCAAACCCTTCAGTAAAGGAGTGCAGACCTTATCACTCTCTGGTCACCTTCTTAATAGCAGTGGACCATATCACATAATTCATGTGGTGTAGAGGGCTTGACGGGTCCTGATTCTCCCCTGCTCCAGCTGCCCAAATGAGGAGGGCAGGCTGTGGAGAAGTGATGCCGGTGGGACTGTGTCTCCTGCTCCTTTTCACCCTACGGAAGCCAGACCTGCCAGGCTCCAGAAGTTGGGAATATCCGCCTGGGACAGGACGTCACTCCCACGCAGCACGGTGAAACCGGGACTGTGATTCATAAGTGGAACCACTTCCCTTGGGACAGCTGTAATGGCTCCCATTTCCTGCTCTCTACCCTACCCAATTTTTAAGGTTCCCATCCTCACCACAAGAATCAAACAGCTTGCACAACAGACACCGGTCTGCTGTAGTTTACAGCCCAGCACTTCAAGGTGTTTCTGGTTAGTACCTGTAAAAGCTGGGCTGTACCCACTTGTGATAAGAGCCCTGGAAAATGCCACCATCCTTTTGGTAAAGTCCTTGAGTATCACCACATGTTACTCTTAAGGCCCATGAAAAAAACCTCAGGCCCCATGAGTTGTATCAAACATTGACATTATTTTACTTTTCCTGTTGCAATGCGAATGTCATATAAATTGTACAACCTGGAGAATACAGAGAAGACATCTCACATGCCTGGAGAAGACATATTATGTTTTCCCTCCCAGCCCAAATGAGTCCTGAAGCCATGATATTTAAAAAAGCCTAATGATACGTTGCTAAGTTTTTGGCATGCCAGATCAAATATTCTTAATGAAACCTTTTCAAAATATGGATAATATACATGTGGTCAAGCTCTTGCGACACCTGAACACCCGGAGCCGTGGCTAGCACTGCCTTGTGTGCACAGTGGCCTACTCGGTTGAGTAACCATGTTTAAAGGATAACGTGACATCTCTCACCATTCCACTTCAGTGGGACTGAAGGATTAGAGTTAGGCAGGTGACAATGTGACAGCCTTTTCTGAAAAGTTACCATCCCAAAAAGGTTCAAAGTATGATACCCCAAAAGGAGATTCAAAAATAGCCTTAATTGTTTTTACAAATCACAAGATCATAGGATAATTCATGTTGAAAGGGACCTCAGAAGGCCATCTAGTGCAGCCTCCTGCTCAAAGCAGGGGCAGCTACGAGGTCAGACCAGGTTACTGAGGGCTTTAACTAGTCCATTTGCCTTTTAGGATGTCTATTGCAAGCGTTGAAGTGTTTGGGTTTTGTATTCAAACAATTTACAATTAGCGAAAAAGAAATTATAACAGCCTTAGAAGTATCAATGAATATGATCCACTGGCTACTACGAGTCAATTAACAGTAATTTTTTCCCCCAGAACTACCCTCCTCTGTTCTGATTTCCAACATACTATTTTAAAGCAACAATGAGTAAGCTGAGCTGCGATGGTTGATTCTCTAAATTCTGCAAGTTTGATTTTCACAAGTGGCAATGACATCGACAGCTTAGAACACATGAGTTTGTACTATTTATATCGAAATACACTTACTATGAAATGTATTTGCTTACTGACCAAATATACACTAACACTAAAATGTTAGCTTTATATAAACTACATACAAAGCCCATCCCTGGAAGTAATAAGCTATTTGTTAAGGATTCCTTAGATTCTTAGTGACGTTTCCTGATAAAGGTCCCATTTATAAGCACAGGTGACATTTAATATGCACAGTTCTAACATTAGCTTGTTAAACCCATTTGTTCTAAAGTGTGCTTTAACCCGTGTTATCAATTGCCAATTGCAATTGAATTCCTCACATGGTTAAAGGGCAAATTCAGATACCTTTAGTCACCTTTTTCCACAACAAGTCTCCCTGAACTAACTGGAGATTGATGATTAGAGAATGAACAAAGGGCTGAGACTGCACACAGGGCTAACACCAGGATTACCATGAGACAGTGAGGTTTCTAAATTTTACCTTCAAAACCTTCACAAGTTTTCACTGTTCTATCAATGTGGTTAAAGCAGTGAAACCTTCTGAAGTCAGCAGGTTTATATTTTCTGAAATGTTGTTCTACAATCCAACTTAATTCACATACTGGAAGGAGAGCATGTCCTTGATTTCACTATAACTGTCCTCAGACACAGGAACGCAGTTGGAATAGTCTATAAAAAAATATTAACATCACTAAAGCTGACGGAGTCGCTCTGCTACAAATTTGTCCATAAACAAGGACTAGTGAGAGCCCCATGCAGAGCCGCTACATTTTGGACTAAGAAAAGCAACACAATCACAGGTTGAGAATGGCACTACTGAGCACGAGATGGGGCTTGTTAATTCAGATCGACTGTGGTTTGGGTGCGTTCAAGTGTTTTGTGTATAAAAAGAACTTTTCTAACGGTCAAAAAAAATTCTAAATTTTTCTAAAATTTCTAAAAGACCTTTTAGTCTGCTTTAATGACACAGAATAGAAGACAGGACAGTCTGCAGAAAAGTTGTTTTTCACTTTAAAAAGTGAACTTTCTGAATTCAGAGTAACTACTGTGCTTCTGGCAGTCCTCCCACCGTCACTTTGTGCGTTTGTCTTCCCAACAACATCCATCCTCCAAAGCTCTGGATCACAAAACGTGACACACGGTGCACGTTGGGACCCCTACCAGCAGCCAGCCAAAAATGCTAAGGGGAAGAATTTATTTAGTGAGTATTTCCCATATTCTACCGCAACCTTTTCTGACTACCCTCTACCTTCTTTGGCAGAGCCAGGAGTGTCCCTTTGCCAACCAGGATTTTGTTAAACCTTCCTCTGCTATATTTAGTGTCCAAAACCTATAGCTGTAAATAGATTTTCCTCCTAAATTATCAAATTCCATAGCTGTTGGTCAGACATACCATCTCCTGCCTCGTCGTACCAGAGCTGCTATCACCCTCTTCCTTATTGCCCGATCAACGTTTCTCTCTAATTACCCTCTTCCTTATTGTCTGATCTCTGTTCCTTCCTAAATATCTCCTTTAGCACCCTTCAAACACATGAATTACATGAGTTTTAACATCTTTTACATGATGGGCATATTTAAGGAACCAGCAGTATAAGAACAACATTAGAAAATATACAACAGATCTCAGCTAACAATGTAGATTTAATGAGGGCATGGCATTTTCTCTTCTGTTTTTTTTTTTTTTTAATCTACACCATCAGTACTGTTAACCCCACCTACTAAATCCACAGGCACACACCTAGCACTGGTACAAAAGAAAAATGAGCTAGAAAACACCTTATGCTCTCAGAAAAAGAGAAGATGGGGAGGGTATGACAGATTCATAAAGAAAAACAGTATTTCATCCTTGTAACCGTGGAATCCTGTTTTGTAATAATCATTGTTTGTGCCGCTGACTTCCTTCAACACCTGTGACCCTGCTTGTCACAGCCTCGTTGCCTGCTGGAAACTTGGCAAAAGACGAGAGAAGAGATATTAGGGAACCAGTGCTACATCCTGAGAGAGGCCATAAAGTCCAAAGGTTGAAGAGAATTGCCAGGAGCAGCCCGATAAACGAAGGAAGCATGTGGCTCTGAAGAGACAAACTGCTGTGACTGAGTACAACGTGTTCAAACTCCACAAGCTGCACCCCAATGTCTCACACGCTCGAAAGACCACGCTCACTATCCAGGGACCTTTCCCAAATAGCCCCCTCGGAAAAGAAGTATTTTAAGCCCCTTTCTGAAACGGGTACGTGACCACTCAGTGCACTGCACATTGCCAGAATTTCACAGATCTTAAATTCGAAAAGCACTCCTCTTTAATTTTTCAAATTAAGCGAGGATGATTTGTTGATTTAATAAAAAGAAAAAATCCCGTGTAAAACCCCTTCTGAATTAGCATATTCAAGCCTTTCCAAAATCTGGCTCCAGTAAAGAACTTGTCCTTAAAAATCTATCAGACTGTAACTAAGCTTGTAACTTGGCATGTGAAATAAATAAGCCAATAAGCAGATCCTTCAGAAATTTTCAATTAAACCTGTAAAAATATCTATAAAATATTCAGCATTTGAAGAGTTTTTATTCAGAAGAAGAGTACAGCAGCTTTGGTTTCTTGTTAGGAAGAGCATGGGGTATTAATAACTAAGCAATTATCCCCCTCCTCCCTATCCACCACTCACTCTGTTCCACTAGCACAACTTTTTGTGAAGCCACACTGTAAATCTGAGCAGAAAACTCTTCTGGCTTTCAGAACAAATCAAACCAAGAACCCGGCATGGCCCCCACAAAGAACTGAGCAAGCAGAGGCAAAGAGGCAGCGCAGGAACGGCAGCCGGTGGGGGGGAGGAAAAAGGACATGAATTGCTTTGAGCTCATATTGCTGCTGAGTACTTTCTATTATAAAACCATAACCTAATACGCTTTTAAGACTCCGGCTCTGAGCTTCTTCACGCAGCGCAGCTCCTTCCCTACGCAGGACCCTATAGGGATCTATACCATGGTAGAAATGTGCCTGCGCGGAGCTTGCAGGCTCAGACACTGTGCTCTATTATACTTTTCATTATTCACTGCTTATTCACTAAAACGAGAGGATAACCCCAGCAGTGCTTGTAAACACAAGAGCTTCCTTGAGAAGCAACGGCAAAACCCCTAAGTCCGGCTCTCCTTGTAAGTAAAATCCCTGACTTGGGGAGGGCTGTTCTCCCTGGGGAGCTCAGCTGTGGGAAGCGGGAGCAAGGAACTGCCTTTTTAGGACTGTGGCTGAGCAGAGCCGGGAAGCGCTGGGGCAGGAACGGGGCTCCCGCAGCAGCTCCCTGGCCTTATAAGGAGAAAGCCAGGTATTTCCCCAGCTCTGTACTGGGAGCTGCACAGCCAGCCCAGCAAGGTAAGGCCAGGCAGAGCTCCCCGGAGAACCTTGGCCCACCTCCGGCGGGGGGGGGACCCTTGGCCACGGCCCCACTCCCGCTCAATGCAGACCTACAGCCCCGCCGTCTCCAGCTTGTGAGCATTTCAAATAGGCCTTATTAGGAAGCAGAGAGGCTTAATTAATTAGAAAGATGGTTTTCAGATCTGTAAAGGCAGATGGTTTGTGGGTGAACCGTACTTGATTTTGAATGTGACATTTTTAAGGCATTCAAGGCAACGTTTTGGATCGCCAGTCTCTAATGTCAGGTATCTTTTTAGCCACCTACATCTGAGGGCAGGTTTCCAGAGGTGACGAGCAGCTGGATTTCCTGAAGACTTTAACAGACGGGTCAGGACACCCTAAGCCTCAGACACCCAGCAATTCAATTAAGCAATCTTTAGGAACACATGATTAAAACTCCTCCCCAGCTGCCTAAAAATTAAGGCCTCTTGACAGAAAAGCACGAAGATCTTAGCTTTGTTCGGTTTCAGTTAACATTGCTTTTTATGACTTGTTTTATTTCTCTACGGAGCAAAACAAACTAAACCACTTCAGGCCATAGCCATCTATATAGGATATATGGGTAAGCACCCTTGACCGTGAACTGTCCCATGTTGTTGCTCTTTTTACTTTCCTGACTCTAGTTTTTAGAAGTAAAAAGAGGAGGTTGTGAGTAGAATAGGAAAAAAAAGTACAATTTTTTTTCCAACAATATCCATTTTTAAATTGGATTTTTAAGTCTTTCTCAGAAAATGGCAACAAAAGCAGACTGTCCTTCCATATTTTTCTTCGGAAAAAAAAAACAAGTAATTTTCCTTTAGATATGCTTTTTAAAAAAAACTTACACTGTAACATTAAAATTAAACACTACCCATCCAGGAATAATACAGCATCCCAGTCATGAAATGGCATATTGAAATTCAAGGAACTACCCATATGTTTTATTTTGCCATCTTAGTTTTTTGAGGTTAAACGCTGAATAGTACAGGTTTAACTGAAAGCTCAACTTTTAACCTAGAGGTATGAGAATTCCTTGATAGTTTTGCTCTGTACCACTTTTTAAATTCACAAACAAGCATCCTCCCTACATCACAAACTACTGCCATCATTAGTGCCTTCAGGTAACATTCACAGCAGGAAGACCAAAATTTAGATGAATCTTGCCACATCCCACTTGCAACATATTGTCAAGAAAACACGGGAGAAGTACTAATTACCCATGGATAATAACAGGGCATAGGACTCTAGGATTCCTTCTGAGAGGCCCGTCGGAGAAACAAGGCCGCAGACAACATGAAAAATTACATGAAACAACTAAAAAATATCTAGACACGTGACAAACTTATCCAGTAAGAGCTCAGACACTGAGTAGGGTTTTCTCCAACTGTCGATTGGGTTGAGATTACATTTCTGTCGCTCCAAAGAAGCACTAGGGTAAGACCACTTTCATAAAAGGAATAAAAGTTTTGATACCAGGTTTCATATTGTAAATTTCTCCTTTAAAATAACTTGCTTGCCAAAGCAGCACAGCTGCCAGCAAGGGAGAAAAGCAGGCAAACTATTCCCTTAAAAGCAATGACTGTGCTACGCTGCTCAGGTACACGAGGCATCGCTCCAGAACTAGGGAACGTTGGCTCATTAGGAGCAATTAAAAAAACTCTGGGGGGATTTTAAAAACAACAACTTCCAAAACCAAAACATGCATATGTACCACCAAATGCATTTGTTTATGCAGCTGTAATGAGTGATGAAATCCATTTATGAGCTGAAGTCACAAGATTCTAAGTAGGTCTTTGTTTAATCTCAGTAAGTCGTGACATTTCCCTACTACTTATAATAATGTGATTTGGATCAACATTTTCAAACTTATGCACCTGGTTTTTAACAGCACTTACCAACTGCACTTCTCATCTGCTTCGCTGGAGACCAAACAGCCTACTTCTAAGCCACCACTTTGATTAAGCATCCTACAGACAGATATAGAAACCTTTGTTTTAGTTTAAAATACGCCTGTAATTCCTGAATTCAGCATACATTCTGAAATTCTTACTCAAACTGAGACTCTGCACAACCTGCACAGAGTGTAAATAAAAATCAATGAGACCACTAAGTGGAACGAATACTTACAGCATCAGCCCTTCTATAACCACAAAGTCTATCCAGATGGATGCCCTTAAAAGACTTTAGAAGGTTTGCTATAGACAATGGCTTTCGTTCCAGCGTGTTGCTGTGACTTGGAAGAATAAAATGAAGATAAATGCAGCAGTTTGCTGCTTACATTAATGCAGCATTAGTGCCCTCAGTAACAAAAGTAAAACGGAGTATGTAGTGAAAAAAAGATTCAGCATAAATAACTATTGTTGCATATGTTTTCTGTGTTTAGAAACTGTGCTAGGCTTTAGATGTATACTTATACAGCTTTAACAGTATATGAATCAGTAACCCTGTATATAAATCAAGACCACATTTTTAGCTTTGATATTAAGGAGGAAAAAAACAGGAGAAAAAAAAAAAAAAAAAGATGTTTGCCACTGCTGCTCTTGCCATTGCGCTTGTATTAGTTTTGCAAACAGATCTGATGCTTTGCGAGGATCAGATCAAAACTAAATGAATCTAGGTCCACTGTTAATATAAACTGAGCGACTTCTTTGTATTTTTCTTAAGAAGGGAAAAAAGATTATAGACTCCTGATCTGGACAAAAAGTCAATCCACCTAATGCACAGAAGCAGACATCCCAGAAATAGAAAAAATTCTCTTAGCCTTTAAGGTCCAAAGGGAAGTGTTGCTGTCTACACTCATTCGCTATTCTCTTTCTCACGTTTGGCTCATTCATCTGCTGCTCTCCCAAACGAGTCAGGAAAATTAGTGGCTTTTACAGCATGTCACCAAATGAAGATGGCAGAAGGATATAAGGAAAGTGCAAGGATCCCTCACCTAGAACATTTTGTTCCAAGCAACCTCTTGTTTATAGGCAAAAGCATAAAGTACAAGATAATTTCTTAAGCGGCTTGGACCCAAACTCAGGAAGGCTCTAAAAGGCTAAAGCCAAATATGCACAACCAGCAAAGTCAATGTATCACCTAACTGGCTCAAACAGAGTATGTTCCTATACCTTGCATTTTTTACAATTTATTTTTGTTGATGAAGGAAAATAACATGCCCTATTGCCAGTGTCTTTCCTGAGACAAAAAAAAAGTCCTAAAATGATCATCAGTATAAGGCAGCCAGGGAAGCACCACAACTCCTGAGATGGAAAGTGGCACTTCTCCTGCCATTTCAGATAAAAACACAACCTATAGGTGCATGTATGTTACACACAAGCACTACGTGGAGCTGGGAAGAGATGATATTCTCACTAGGACTCTATAAAGGCTTTGTTGCCCTCCATTTTCTTAGGATTTTCAGGTAAAAGTCACACAACACATACAAACCATATCAAACAAGAATCTGTAATATTCTGAAAAGTAATTTATATATGCTCGATATTTTCAGGGGAAAATAAACTCTTCCTACCTAAATTCTAAGTCTGTATGGATTATATTTTATATTTTCCCATTTACAAAGTCCTGTTCATTTACTTTCCTTTAGCTTTTTGGGATCTACTATACCACTGTGCCAGATGATAGAAAATGACTGTGACAACTGAAGTCAGAGTAACAACTGAAAAATATGTATCAGTAGAAAACACTGTTTGATATGCTGGTCCACATGAACTAAACCCAGCTGAAAAGCTCTGAAAAGGCACATTAGAAAAATAACTGTGAGAGCGTTAAGTAAACAGTTCCCTTACTGGATTTGCTGTAACTGACTAAAACCTTTCTTCCCCTTTCCACATTAAAGGAGAGCCCTACAACCACATTTTGCATATTTTATTAGTTCAAAACTTTTCTAACGTGGTTCCCAGGGCAGACCAAGTCTAACAAAGTTTAAAAAATGAATCTAACATAGTTCTAAAGTAACAGTATTAGAATCCGGTGGAGTGTGAACAACAGGACTATCAATAAATGTCTCCTCTTATTCCCAGAGCCAGAATGGAATTCTAAACAATTTTTAGCCCCTAAGATTCACAATTTATTGAACCTGAACTTGCGCACCAGCTTTAGTAATCAATGTTACCTATTTCATGCCTCTGACCACTTTCATCAGAGAGAAGAATTGCACACTTGGGGAAAGAAAAACATTTTTGTGACTTTTCAAAATCGCAGTTGAAAGTTTCTTGAAAGGTCAGAAAGCTGGGAGTTATCCTGCTGGAAACAGATTAGCAGGCAGAGGGTAGGCAAGGTGCTCAGGGGTGTATGGGAAGTATAATCTATCAGATTAATAGCACCACTATGTATATGGTACAATTATATCTTATCTTCCCAGCCCTGCAACCAAAATAAACCACACCAAAGTCTTGGAGTCCGATTCTGTTGTCTTTAAGCACACACCCCTTAGGGGTGGCGACCCAGGACACACCACACATCTTTTACTTCATGTAAGACAAAATCAAAACAAATATAATCAGTATTTTCCCTTTTAGGACTCTCACTGAGATTCTTTGATGTGTTTTCTTTAATTGTTTTCTCATATAATCATCACGCTCAGGGGTTTCTCTGAGCTTACAATGGTCTAGTTTTTATGTAACCTCTTCCATGTGGGCACATTCCCAAGCTCCCAACACAGCAACTGCTGTAACAGTACACAGCAACACTACACCAAAGAATACCTTGTCCAAATGAAACCAAAAGGGAAATTTAGATGAGTACATTCTGCTTAGGTTGGAATTTTGGCTCAGACACAAGAGTTATCACTCCTGGTCTTGCAAAAAAAGAAGTCTAATGGAGATACTGAAAATGAAAGTATCTCTTCTACTTCAAAGCTGAAAACCTGGCCACTTTTATAATATGTTTTTCTGCTCTGGGAAATTTTACTTATCTGTACCTATTCACGAAGGGGAAGTCCTTGGTTCTACAAGTCAGCAGTAGGTTTGCCATTCACTTGACTAGACCTGAGACTCCACCAGTATGATTTAGTACCCATGGTATAAAACTAGTTACATTTCTAATTTCTACCTGGCTGCTTGCCAATTTTATTTTGTCTTAGGAGCAATTATTCACATTTACATTTTATCTTGATTCTCTTTAGCAATATCCCTATTTACATCCTTAAACAGATTACTACATTCTTTTCAGTGTTACCCAAGAGATGCATTGCTATACTACAGTTCTAAAATTTTCCAGATCCACTATTAATAAAATGCCTAAACTTAAAATAGGTACCGTGCAAAACTCGCATAACTGGAACACCTATAAAATGCCCCGTAAACAGCTGCCCTACATCTAAGTTGCCAGCAGATTCATGAAGTTCTAGAGTTAATTTCCATTTATTAGCTCAGATTTACTGATACCACCGATACTCACGTCTGTTTTCTCTGCTGTGTCTTGTCAAGACACTGTACATGGAGGGAACAAGAGCTAAGACAAGAACTGGAAATATTTCCTTCACGTGGGAAGGTGCCCTGCTAAGAAACTGCTTATTGAACCTGACAGCGAGCGTATAAACAACATTAGAGGGAGTGCTCACACATGTACTCCCAATAAAGGGGAGGACAAGGCGGTGAAAGTCAGAGCTATTACAAGACAAATACAAATTAAAGTCACTGTTTTTAATCTCCGGGATACTAAAATATTTTTGAGAGCTCCCAGTGTTTGGGAGAGGAGGGACGGAAAGAAGAGGGTAGGGGGAGCGGTAGGCTCTACTGAGACTTTTCTTATGGTTTGTATCACCTTTTGTAGGAAAACCACTCTAAAAAAAAGGCAACAGAGCATTTTGAAAGTAACAGAAAAACACTTGCTAAAAGGTAGCTTGCTCTTTGTAAAACTTCCCATGAGGCCTGAAAAAGCACCCTGGGCATGCACTGTACCAGACAGCTTTGCATATGAGATGCTGTTTCTTTCAAAAACAGGTGTATATTTTTACCATGGGGGTTATTCCTGTCAATTGTCCCTTGATTACTGATCTGTGAGAAGTAAAAAAAAAAAAAAAAAAAAAAAGGTCAAAGCTACCACAAAGATGTAAGCATAACTATTAAAGTTCATAGGATTTTTGACATTCCCCCTCCTTACCCTGAAACTTTAACCCTTGAGTGAACACTGCCATATATATTTCCTTTGCTTGGCAGTCTGGTGGGCCACCTGGAAAGCATCAGCACTCTAAGAAGAAAACTGCTATTGTTTATTTGGAATTTCCTTAAAACAAAACCTTGCTGTCTATTACCATTTCCCAGAAAGGTATATTGTTCTATCACCGCCCCTATCAAATTCAAGTGCAGAGACATGTTTACGGTACGTGCAGTGGCTCAGATAGGCTGGGCTGTTGCAATCCTGTTGCAATCCTGTGCAGAAAACAGAATGTTAAGGCCTGCGTGCTGCTCCCACGCCCTCTCCTTTTCAGGCTTTACATTAACTCAGTGACACCCTGCCAGGCACAAGGTTTATTTACACAACACAAAGTCTTGAGACCAGCCTTTGTTCGACTGCAATGCTGACAGGCTTATGAAGCACCACTGGCTAGAGTAAAGGTGTATTAAGAATCAACTGAGGACCATGTATGAATGAAATGTTTTGAAACTTGCTTGATTGAGTTTCCAGCCGCGGCGCAATTCTCTTTTAGCCAGAAGCTGTTGGGACAAACTAGGGACACTCCTGGCTTTCACGGAGATCCGTGAATTGCACCAACACAGTGGTTCCATAAGGACTTTAATCCAGGATGTGCTGGTGACACCCTGCAAAGTAGCAACTGCCTCTCTCCCCAGCCATTCAGGTTTTTTGCTGGGATAGATTTGAACGGGGATGTATTTCCCAACACACTTCACCTCATGGCTGTGTCAGCGCGAGGGAGGGGACAGCGTGGGAGCAGGAAGAGGGCAGGACTGCCTCTTTTGTCAGCAGCCCCGGCCGAAAGCACTTGGGGAACTAGCGACATCCTAAATTGTGCTGATTTACATCTGCTAAAATGCACTCCTCAGTTTTCCTTAAAAACGATTGGTATATGGATAGCATTTTAAAATCTAACACCCGTGCAAAAACAGGCAAGAAAGCTTAGGTGCAGATTTAGTGGGTGGAAGCATCCAAGGGGGCTGTAAACTTCACCTCCCCAGGAATAACGATACCCACTCCTGTGAGAAGGAAGCGGTTGTGGCGCTCGCCCTCTTCCCCGAGGGGTGTATAATGCAGAAGAGTTCCCATTTTTCACGTGATTTTCTTCTTGTCAAAGTTTTGGACTAAGTGTCAAGATTTTTTCTTCAAAGAAACTATCTGTGTGGTTCTGGAGAGGTGCTGATTGCTGTGCCTCAGCTTCCCCCTTCTGGGAATCCGACATGTAATACTTCCTCCTACACAGCATTTTTGACATTAACAGCTCCAAACCACTGTCAGAGCCACTCGCAGGACAGACTCGGAATGTAAAGAAAAAAAAAAACCCAAACCAACAACAAAGCCCCTCCAAAAAAAGCAGGCCCATAGCAACTGGAAGATATTTGGTGAAAATGTCAGAGAGTGAGCAGAGGGTGAAAATGGTGCAAAGCTAACATGCCAGTACATGCTCTACACAGTCCTGGGTCAGATTCAAAACACATTAAAAGGCTGATGAACCAATAAAAATGTCAATGGTTGATATCCTAAAAGCAAATGGGGCCAGTAACAAATATTTTATACCACTAAGTTAATCCTAGATCCTCTTCCAGATGAAATTCCATTCCTTTTCTGCTCCTTTTTTCTTAATGCATTTTTTTTCCAAATAAAAATACCACTTCTACAGCATTTATTCCCCATAGATCTGCATGCTTTACCAGAACTTCCATCTCATTGTGCCCATTTTACAGGCAGGGAAACCAAGCCACAGAGATGCAAAAATTTATTAAGGGTCATTCAGCAGAGAAGTAAAACCAGGGAAGATTGCAGTTCTATCCCATTTGAGTTTATTCTGTTCTGTTTTTCTCTGCTGGTATACAAAAAATAAGATTATTTCTCATTAAACTACTGAGGTTACATTAAAGAAGCTGAACAATTTTTGGTTCACTTCGTACGTTTTCTTGGTTGTCTTGAAGGGATATATATTCCCCACCACTACTGCTACAGGGTAAGGTAGATACTTCGCAGAGCAGAAACATAAATGTGAAATACACCACTGTTCTTATTAATATTTATGTAATCATCTTGGGCTGAAATTGGCTATCATTGAATTGACCTCAGATCTTTGACATAAATGCCTATTTGAAGCACCTGGCAATAGGCTGTAAGCATCCACACCCAGAACTGCTTTGTCCGGGCTTGCAGATTTGCCAGCCACACACCTTTTCCTATACTGACTGTAAGGAACGCAATAACTGGAAAACATCAGCACAAAACATGCTTATATAGAACAAGGCTACGTCGTACCATTAGCTCTTACAACACACGTGCTTAACCTCTCTCACAGGACTTACCTGAGTCCACAGCCCGTTCTTAGCTGAACAGAAGCCTCTGCAAGTATGTGCACACTGCAGCTGGTACCCAGATTTCTAAACACCATACAGCCATTTTTGGAATGTCTTTCTAGTTGTGCTCCCTAAAAATAAAATAAATAATTTTTTTAAGAAAAGTAAAATTTAAAATTTCAATTAGCAGCCATCACAGCCCTTAGGCCTTTGCTTTATTATTGTCCTTTTATCCTAAAAATTTTCCTTGATCTCATGAACTTGTTTCTAATACATTCAAATGTTATGGCTTTTTATATGTTTCATATGTTCTCAACAGACTGTGTAAACAGTCCTGTGAGCTGACCAATGCGTCTGCCAAACGCGCTGCCGGCTGTTCATGCAGTACTTCCTCCAGCACATATGTGAGTACGTGAGCAGTGCTCCTCAACCCACTGTGAAAAACAAGATCTCAGGTAGGGATCAATACTGATTCTGGACTAAATTTTCCATCTCTGCTTCCTCAGGAACATATAGGCACTGCAGTGTTGGCACCTGCATATAATTTTTACTGAAGAAATGAGGAAAGAAGAGCCATTTTGAGGGTTTCAAGTATCTTGGTTCTTCTATGAAAGGCTTAAGGGGCTACTGTGTACAATACCAGGATATTCCCATCCTGGGAGGGGACAGTGCTGCCCAGATCAGAGGGGAGCAGCTACGCAATCACTGTGTGACACGTCTGCTGTGATCAGAGATCAGGTTGTTTATCATTACTCAGATGGGATTGAGGAAGAGTAGCAGTTTAGTAACGTGTTCTCCAAAACTGAAATCTTTAACTCTGGTTGTGCTTTCAGGTATTGCCCTACCCAGGCCGTGCCCTTTCCTTCCTACAATGCCTTCCTGGGCTATTTGGCAACCATCACTGCTCCCACACCATGACTCCGACACAAATGACTGTCATCCAGAGTGAATGATTCTATTTGAATTACGTGAGCAGGCACTCTGTAAACTTCCCCACAGGCTCCGTCACTATAATCCCTGGGAAGGAACAACCTGCAGGACCTACTTTCACTGTTCAGTGCTTTCCCTGTTTGTCGCTACTACTGTCAGAAACATTACTCGAATTTGGACAGGTGTCCTTATGTCTGTCAGCCACCAGCCACTGGTGACATTCAGTAAGAGAAAGTCACTGTCCATGTCCAAGCCTGAGCCCACAGCACAGCGAAGGAAAGGTTGATTGCTCACTGGAAATCCCTAAGCTCCGTGGTGCTTTACACAAGGCATTTTTGGTCTCATGCAGTCTTGCTTCCTTTCCTTCCCCTGTTGCAAGCGCGGCTTTATCCCAGGTTGCCAGGAGCCTACTGTTCCAACAGCTGCTAAGACAGAGTGAGGTGTCAACTTTGACAGGATGCCAGATTGTTTATTAATTAAAAATCCAAGCATTTTGTATCCGTTCTGAGACCCTAATCAAAACTGAGCTATTTTACCAAGGGCTCTGAATGATTAATTCCAGTTATTCTGAGACTTTGGTTCATAATTGTCAATCGTAAATCAACGCATTTTGTTGCCACTACTTCTTTTAATACGTGTTATTGAAAAATCAAAATGCCAGAAAGATAACTTCAGTTCTCCCCGGTGAAACCACACCTCAGTAATGTCTGAACCACTGCCTGCTTCCAGCAGGACCTTTGTCCCAAAACACATTAAATATCTTTTTAAAGGTGATCATCTGCCTCCCCAGCGCTCAGCATTAGTGGGCTTCTATTTGTATGGTAAATTTTTTCATGCTGCCAGCTCACAACGCTGAGCGCAGCCGTCTGCTTCCCATATGCCACCCGTTCTCCAGGGCCTCCTCGACTGCTTACCTTCACTCTTCGGGCTCCCGCTGCGGATCAACTGCTATTCTGCCAGCCTTGTTTCTGTGTGGAGGATTTTTCCGACTGTAAGCTCCACAGGACAGGAACTTTGCCCAACTCTCTATTTCTCGGAGCACTGGTTATTCTATGGTATAGAAATAATGAACAGAGAGCCATTAATGGTGTGACATTTTGATTTGTAACACCCGAAAAAGCATGGGGAGCAAGGCCCCAGGGTTCCTTTCAGACTCATCTCTACATGATGTAGTTAACTTCTATTTGGTCATTTTTTTGATAAAAAAATTATACAATACATACAGTTTGAATAAAGAAACATATCGTTCATAACTTATTTGAAAATATATTTCTCAACACTTGCAGTGACCACTGAAATCCTCTATAAAGCTACCTGGGAATGGGAAAATAATAGTAAGAAATCTAGTATAACTATCAGATAAAGAGAGGATCAACCTATCTGCTTTAGAGACACTCTCATCAAATCTTTGATTCATATGTTGCTGCACATAAACATCCAGCGTTTGAATCTCTCAGAAAGAATTCTTAAGAAAATGGAAAATGTTTTTAGTGGTTCCTCCCCTACTTCTGCAGTCTTTCTCTGCATTTACAGTGTTGCTGTCCTGCCCCAGAGGTAACCCAACAGGTCTTGCAAAGTCTCCACACTTTGCCCCACCTCCATCATTCACAATCTTGTCTCTCTAACCTACTCATTTTCCTCCATTCCACAAACTAGTAGTTTCAAAGAAATTCAGAGATTAATTAAAATGATTGGTGGGATGAGTAGGTGAGGGGGACAGGCTAAAGGGCTTGACAAGAAGAAAGATGAAAAGGACTAAACGCGTATAGCTTGGTTATGCGATGACTAATTGAGGGTGGAGGAGATGGACATGATATTCATTTACAACTGCCTGTAGTTCTGAGGAGCATTTTTCATGTGGAAACTGAAAACTAGCTGAAGACTAGCTTTTGGTCTTCCACAGATCTGGTTCCAGGGTCCTTCACTTCAAGCTGTGAGTCCCACTCTTCCCCCGGTCTCTGCATTCCCACCCCTCCCTTGTATCCTCAATTTCTTTCTTTATTTATTTTTTTAATTTCAGTTCAGCTTTCAGCCAGATTCAGTTCCTGGATCTCTACCTGGCCACATGAGCCCGACTTGGGGCAAAGAGCAAAAGGAGAGGCCACGGAAGCTGGGGTGGACGAGGTGGCACCTCTTTGCCACACCCCTGCCACGGCGCAGACTTGGGTGGACTTGAACCGACCACGAAAACACACCTTGAGGAACCAGCGAGGAATTGGGATCAGGAGCATCTGTGAATTATTTTCCTTCCATTTAGCCTGGGGAAACTCTGCTCCTTGTGCCCTCTCACTCCCAGGTTCTTTTACTATACCCTGGTATAGTAAATAAAAGAAAAATACTTGCTCCTTCTGACTCTTCAAACTTGTGTCCCTTAGTTGGGGAAACCTGCTCTATAGTAATTCCTTAAGCAAGTGGAAAGCAGCAGGAGAAAATCCAGTAATTCCCACTCTTACTTCATGCAGAGGTGAAGCAGGATATCACATTTGAAAGCAGGAAGTGAGTAAAAACAAACAAAAAGAAAAAATTCTATATAATAAAATAATTCTCTACATAGTAAAAATGCTGTGGAAACATCTCCGATGAGGGTAAAAAGTGAGATGGTATAATAGATCTAAGTTTAAAGAAAAACTGCATGGAAACAAGCATTTTCTTTCTGTGAGTACTATTTCCAATACAAAAGAGCAGAAACTGTCATTTATCCTTTTTTTTTTTTCCAAATGGTCTAGAAACAAGCCAAAAGCATTTGTGATACAGGAATGAAACAAAACAACGAACCCATTTATTCCTGGACACCAAATATAATTTAGACGGATGTGGCATGTATAAGAAATTTTAATTTGTCCCTGAAAAGCCATTTAATTATTCAGATTATCTGATTGCCTCAGTCAGTCTTGTATTGATTGATTAGAGAACTTTATAAATCAAAATCTGCATTACTGCTGCTCAAAGCATCTGCCTCTCCCAGTTCATTTCCAATCCCTACCCACAAGTTAGTTTATTGAGACATATAAATGGCTCTGGTTTATAAATGGGTCAGTAAGTGTTCTTTCATACTACTAAAGGAGTGTTTACTTAAGGACATCAGGAAAGAGGGGGGAAAAGCCCTGAAGTAATAGCTGTTTAATAAATCAGGGCATAGTCACCAAAATTCCCAGCTCCTTGGCTAATGGCCATGAAGGATCACTGTCTCTCTGTTCCCGGGGCCCACTTCTGCTCTGCGGCTCTCAGCGAGTCTCAGGTGGTGAACTTGGGGCACCCGGCTGAAATCTAAGCCGAGACCTCCGTAAGCGCCCGCTCACCAGGCAGTCCCGAATTAGGCAGAAAATCCCCTCGGAGAAGCAAAGAGCATTTGTCTTTGATTTCAGAGCTCTCCTGCTACGCACAACCTTTATGACCAGCTTGACTGTCTATTGCCAGCCTCGACCAAATAACCTCTAAGTGAGTAGCAATTAACATAATGAGTGGACTGATGGGTGTCCCCCATAGCTACAGGCCTTGGTAGCAACACGTCTTTGGCAAACTGGAATGTCTAGTCCTGAAACTCCACCTCTGTTAAAGGAAGGAAGTAGAAAACTAAAATGGGTGGGGGATTTAAAAAAAAAAAAAAAAAAAGAAATTAAATTAAGTTAATATCTCCAGCCTGATCCAACACTCACTGAAGCTAATGAAAAACTTGCATTGATATCAGTGGAAAGACTAGAAAGGCTGAATTTTTAGGTTATACAAACATGTATTAAACAGAGTTAAAGCTACCCTGACCATGTTCCTTGTAGTCTGAACTTCACTTTCTAGGACAAAAGAAACGTGCAGAAAAAAGCCCAAAAAAGAGAAAACAAAACAGCAGAATTCTAACAAATCAAATGCCAACAATTAATCAGAACAAACTTAATTAGTATTATTTGTCTATACAGAAAACTGAGTAAAGCAAATTATTTGCATGGCTTCCTATGTAATAGAAATGAGGAAAAAACCCCTTTTTTGGCTGAATTTTAAAATAATTCTTATTTCACAATAAAAACCTCCACACAGCAACCTGCTTAAAATTCCTATCTTACATTTCTCCAGAATTTCTTCCTTGCATAGACAAGCCCTTTAGAAACATCAAAACTGCACGCTGACACAACAGAGACAGATCAGTTATGGACTATCTCAGGGGAGTTTTAACTCAGCCAGGACCGCCACATCAGGTCTGACTGGATACCCTACCTCTGAGAGGAGCTGAGAGAGGATACCTAGA
>JAHREE010000417.1:1323952-1341094 GCA_033628505.1 Tringa tobata | reverse complement strand
GCAGCAGCAGGAGAAGGGCGGCAAGGCGCCCGGCCGCCCCGCCAGGCCAGGCGGACTCGCAGCGCGGCGGCAAGGACCGCGGGCCCGGCCCGCGCCGGGAGGAGTGTCGGCGCCCCGGCGAGAAGAAGTAAGGCTCTGCTTTCTCCTTCCCCCCTCCCTGCGCGGCCGGGAGGGTTGGGGTGGCCGGGCGGAGCGGGGCGGTAAGCGGCGGCCGGGCAGCTTCTCCGCGCTGCCGCAGCTCCCGGCGCCACTCCGCGGACTCTGTTCTATGAGTGCAAAGATGGAGCCTACTTTCTACGAGGATGCCCTGAACGCCAGCTTCGTGCCGCCGGAGAGCGGCGGGTATGGATATAATAACGCCAAAGTGCTGAAGCAGAACATGACGCTGAACCTGTCCGACCCATCCAGCAACCTGAAGCCGCACCTGAGGAACAAGAACGCCGACATCCTCACCTCCCCCGACGTGGGACTCCTGAAACTGGCCTCGCCTGAGCTGGAGCGGCTCATCATCCAGTCCAGCAACGGGTTAATCACCACCACGCCGACCCCGACGCAGTTCCTCTGCCCCAAAAATGTCACCGACGAGCAAGAGGGGTTCGCGGAAGGCTTTGTGAGAGCCCTGGCGGAACTGCACAACCAGAACACCATGCCCAGCGTTACCTCCGCCGCTCAACCTGTTAACAGCGGCATGGCACCTGTGTCCTCTATGGCCGGCAACAGTAGTTTCAATACGAATTTGCACAGCGAGCCCCCGGTGTACGCCAATCTCAGCAACTTCAACCCCAACGCGCTCAACTCGGCACCCAACTACAACGCCAACAACATGGGCTACGCACCTCAGCATCACATAAACCCCCAGATGCCCGTGCAGCATCCCCGGCTTCAGGCTCTGAAAGAAGAGCCTCAGACTGTACCTGAAATGCCAGGGGAAACTCCTCCCCTCTCCCCTATCGACATGGAGTCGCAGGAGAGAATCAAAGCCGAGAGAAAACGCATGAGAAACAGAATTGCGGCATCCAAATGCCGGAAAAGGAAGTTGGAAAGGATTGCCAGGTTGGAAGAAAAAGTGAAAACTTTGAAAGCCCAGAACTCAGAGCTGGCATCCACTGCCAACATGCTCAGAGAACAGGTTGCACAGCTTAAGCAGAAGGTCATGAACCATGTCAACAGCGGGTGCCAGCTCATGCTAACACAACAGTTGCAAACGTTTTGAAGAGACTGTCTGCAATGAGAACTGTGATATTGTGGTATAACTGAAACAACAACGACGACAAAAAACAACCCCCAAAGTGGCAGATGCATAAAGCTCACGGTAAAAAGCTGAAAGGCTGAGTCCTGCCTGTGCTCTGCAAAGCGCATGTGTGGAAAGACTGCCGAGCCTTCAGCTCGAGTTCGTAGCGAAGCGGCCAGCACCGCTCCGAGAAGTGCTGTTCCTGCCCAGATGAGACGTCAGATCTTCGTTTAACATTGACCAAGACCTGCATGGACCTAACATTCGATGATCATTCAGTATTAAAGGTTAAAACTGCAATAGAAACTGTAGATTGCTTTATGTAGTATTCCTTAAGAAAAAAAAAAAAAAGTGGGAGGGAGGTTTGTGGGAGGCTGATAAACAAAAAAAGAACTATTCTGCCTGCCTTCAAGTAAATTGTGTATGTACATATCTTTTTTTATTTTATTTTATGAAAGTTGATTAATGTCAATAAACTACTTCATGACTTTGTAAGTTATTTTTATGTTGTTTATTTGGGCACTGCCCAGTATTGTTTGTAAATAAGAGGCTTTTTTTTAGCACTCTGAGTTTACCATTTGTAATAAAGTATAATTTTTTAATGTTTCTGTTTCTGGAAAAATTCTAGAAGGTTCTATTATATTTAAGAAAAATAAAATAATTAAAATGCATTTCCCCCTCACACTTTTTTTTTTGGCTAGTACCTGAGTTGGGAAAATGCTCTTTGTGCTGAACTCTGAAGGGTAAGGATTATGTCAGACTTACTCTGTGACTACAGGCCTGTCCTGGAGAATGTGTGAGGAGAGGGAGAAGTTAGATCCTAATCACTGAACTAATACAACTTTTTTATTTTTCCTGAAGTTGTAGTTCCCAGTTGTAACCTGTCCAGCTTGCCTGGCATATCCTAGTGGCCCAGTTTAGACGGGTAACTTCAAGCAGGTTGTAGAGGGGTAGAAAGCCAGTTGTATGAAATTGCTCCACAACTGGAGCAACTGACTGCTTGATCTGACATGCTTTTTATTAAATTAATGGCCTCAAGAAGATAAAGCAAGTGATTGTATTTAAAAAAGACAAGGTATGCTGTAGACTTTGAAAATAGAAATATTGACCTTTATTCCTGTGTCCCTTCCTAGGTAGGAGGTGATCCTTGTTTGTCAGTATTTATGACAACGCTGCTGTCAATAGTAAAATAATTCTATAACCCTTTCCTTATCTTGAAATCCTTTCCCTTGTGGGTGTCACTGTGAGTTCTAAACTCTTTAGCAATAGAAAAGCAGGGAAAACTGAACCTGTAGGAAATGAAACGGGCAACTTGTTGAAAAACAGCAACTCCTGTTGCTTGTTTTTAGCAACTAGGTGAAAATAGCAACTTCTCTGGCACTTCCCATCTATTTTTTATAAAAGAATCTTGGATTTTAGGATTTTAGTATAATGACAATATAAATATATACCTGAGAAACATGCTGCTTAACTCATTGAGGGGGGGAGAGAATTACTATACTAGGATTTTTAACACTGTACCCAATTCATTTCATAAGCATATATTTGAAGGGAGACCAGATGTTTTCCTGCTTGCTGTTTAGAGCCAACCGAGAGGAAATAGATGCTATTAAAAGACAGCCAAAAAATATTATATAATATTATTAGTGAATGCTAATGTTTTAGACCATGTCTTAAAAAATGTCTTTTTATTTCCTTAAAATAGGAATAAGCATAACTTTAATTGAAGTGACAGTCTTGTTAAGGGACACTTCACAAGATGACTAGATAAGTGGATATATACACCTTAACAAAATGATACCCTGAAACTTACAACTGACAGGAAGCACAGAAGTATCTTTCCTCTATTTTCTCCCCCCACCCCCCTGACTGTAAGCATTTTATCATATGAAGGGTTGTTTTAATGTTTAAAATGTGATAATATGGTGATCTCCTGCCATCATCATAATCCAAGTGTCAAGGTGGGCGCTATTTAGGTGGTGTTTGCTGCTGTCAGAGGAATACAATTGTAATAACACCAACCAAACAAAGGGTTACTAGGAGGATACTGTAGTTTGCCAAGAGTACATTTTGCTGATGTCAGCAACCCGGAAGGTAAGTTGATTTTGACCATATGTAGGAATAGACAGCAGAGGGATAATACACAGCACTGCTGGGTGTGGTTTTACAGGGATTTAGCAAGTGCCAACTAGCAAAATAAGCAGGGCAAGGAGATTAATTACATGCAAAGGTGCATGTTTAACTCTCAACAGCGCAGGGTTGTGGAATAGATGTTACTAGCAAGCATTTTGCTTAATCACCTAATTACGTAAAAAATAAATACATTATATAAAATACTATGTTAATTAAATACAGCTGAGTGACAGTCTGCTCCACCCTATCCTAATACGCACACACAGACATTTAGCGTTGCAGTTATGTGTTTTCTTTCTCAAGTACGACTTTTCTGTAGCACAGGCAAAAAAAGTTACTGAGTAATAGCAGTGCTCGTTCCGTGGGCGGTGTCAGACAGGTTGGCTTCCCTGACACCAGTTACTCGATTGGGTCCAGCTCAGGAGGTACTGGTGTCCAGTCAGAAAACATACCATCAAGCAAGGTGTTTTTTAGTGCCAGTTATGCAGCCTCACAAGGAGAAGGGGGATGATTTAGATGAACCCTTCTTTGGTCCCACATTTGGAAAAGGATCAGGCCTAAAACAGGGCAAAGTAAGTTTATATTCCCTCCACCTGTTTTGTAAACGGTGTGATGGTCTGTGAGCCTGTTGCTATCTGGTTTCCTTCAGCATAGATTAAAATTCAGCACTCTTAGTATATTACTAGATCACTCGATCAATACGCACAACTGTAATGAAAGACGTGCGTGCATGTGTATGTGGTGAAATGCAAAGTTTTAACACTAACTTAACTGCCAAGACTAAAATTGCCTAATGCGCTATGTGCCTGACTTCTATAAGGAATAGTCAGTTCTCTCCGAATCTCAGAGAGAAACTCTCTTTTTGTTGCCCCAGCTGTACTCCCAAGGGAATATTTTGCAAATAACAGCATTGTGAACATGTATTTTGTTTGGCTGTGAGTGTTGTCAACGGATTCAGGAAGTGAAGTCAGAAAAAGGCAGGGTTTCAAACAGTGCAGGCTACACAGAAATGCCTAGGCAAAGAGCCTCTAATCAGAACAACATGTTTGGGACACAGAAATATTAATTAGAATTTGGGTCCATACTAAAACCAACAAAACAGAAGTGTGCTACAAGGAGGGGGGGGTTGATCATGATTACTCACTGAATAATCTTAAATCCAAAATACATGTCATTACAGAAATAACAGTGACAATCTAACTTATTCTTCAGTGGGAAAGAGTAACATACCAGCCAGTTTCAACCTCAGAACACAGTGGAGTCCCCATCCTTGAATTGCCTACATCTCCGTACATCTAAAAAACGCTGACCTCGAAACATGGCACTTTAAATACCAGCCTAAGGCAGCACATACCCATTTAACAATGAAGTCTAGTGACCAAGAGATGTCTTAGGTATTTTTCCATTTTATAGGAAGCTGTCAAGAAATACAGATAATCTTTCTGCAAACCTATGTGAAACACGACTGAGAGTTCTGTCCCAAGCAGAAGCCTAAGAAATCAATTATAATAATTACCTTTTGAAAAAGTAAACAAGTACATTGCTGCATATGCGTTAATGATGTTATCCCCACAACTCTGCAGGAAGCAAAGAATCTAACTTAGGGACACCCAGGTTGCTGCACAGCAGGCTGACATCACTTATCTAGTATCCCACAGCACGGATGGACGCTGCACGGTGGAGTATGGAGCCTGAACCGGCAGCAAAATTGGAAGTTCTGGATGTGGATCGGCACAGAGCTCTGAGAGAATAACCCTGACCCAGGCTCCAGGGTTATTAGCCTGGGCAGCATTACTGGATAGAGTGCAGAGGCAGATGGACCAGCTCAGGCTGGAACAAGCTAGGAGCACACCACAGAGTGCGGTGTACCGTGTCCATGAGAAGTACAAGGCAGAACTGAAAAAAAATGAACACTTATCTTTAATATCAAGCCTCACGCTTTCTCTGTTCTGCATCTCCCTACTCCTGTTCCCAAGACTTAGGTATAACAGCATAGAGTTACCCACATCAAGAAACTAAAACCAGTTCAGGCAAAGTTTGCTGTGTAGAAAAAAACATTGCAAACATCGTAAGTGAACACAAAATATTGCTAACAGGCAGATGGACAGCAAGGGAATAATATTTGAAATTACCATATACACAAACCCATTATGAAAGAGAATATACTTTAGTAACATTGAGCCTTAGCTTAGGGACAGAGAGAAAGAAGGCAGCATTAGCTTTCTAACTAAAGAAAAGGAAAATTCAAAATGTAGGTGGTTTGTTCTTTAGGAAGGTAATTCTTCCAGAGAAGTGCTAGAATTACACACCAGTGTCTGCACCCAAGGACTGGTGGCAATCCTAACACACATATACATTATTGTTGACATGAACATTACAATATATCCTCTGAACAGAGAATAGTGCTTCTTACAAAGAAAACGTGTAGAAAGTCATCGTATAATTTACCGTGAAAGCCTCCGACTACTTAAAACAGTTTTAGAGTGGTTTAGCACAGCAGGGCCCTCTTTTCCAATTTTGCACATTATTCTTTGCAGTACATTTTTGTTAAGGAACAATGGACTACAAAAATCAAATTAGATGTTCATCATGGTCCCTTCTGTCCTTAAACATTCTGAAATACTAGAAACACAGTTACAATGGGGAAGAATGGCTTTTTTAGAAGTTAATTAAATACTGAAAACTGCTAATTTTCCTAGTTATAGAGTAACAACAGACATTAGGGGAAAACAAAACAAAAACAGAATTCAGAAAAAATGAGTAAAATAACCTATTTCTGAAATCTCATCCACAAGTTGATAGGTTACGACTGACCTGAATCCAAATCTCTATAAAATACCTAGAAACTGACTCTGTAAACAAAAGTGGAGGAAGAACTAATATTTCTTCTCCTCTGTCTCACAACTATTTTGTGTTTCAAGTCTTGTGTTCTCCGAGCAATCGTTTGGTTGATTCCTTAAACAAAAGGACTAGCGACATGCTAGAAATTCCTCGGAACTGTGAACTTTGTTCCTTATTCTCTTTTAAATTAAAACAAATTCCTGTGAAACCTGGCAGCATAATAACACCAAAGATGTGGGAAACAGGACACAATTCCAGCAGATGGAGCTCAAAAGCAAACAGTCCTGGAACAAGCTGCACAGATGCCTGGAACAGGAGCCTTTGCTCAGATGGTGTAGTAGCCAGAAAAGTCTTCAGACAAAACCCGCTATCATGCAAGTGTACTGAAAAAAGATTAATTTTAATAGCTTCCCCGAATTCTTAAAATAATCACTGCAATGAGTAGGGAGATCCTGCATCACTTCAATCACAGAATAACCGCAGTTATTTCAGAGGATTCTAAGGGTTCAAAACCGAGCATCCATGGGTATTTTTCTGAATTCTCATCGGCGATGATGAATCAGTGGGGGTGACTTTTAGATGCCTGCTGTTATCATGCCTTTCATGCCTTTAGTCTCTGACAACTAGTCATGAAAACATGCAGATACAGGCACAATCCAGGAAATATTGCTATCTAAACTCACAAAGCCATTCACATAGCGCTTATATTGCAAAGAGATGTGTCCAGTTTTGGACCCCTTACCACAAAAAAGACATTGAGGTGCTGGAGCGGGTCCAGAAGCTGGTGAGGGGTCTGGAGCACAAGTCTTATGAGGAGAGGCTGAAGGAGCTGGGGGTGTTCAGCCTGGAGAAAAGGAGACTGAGGGGAGACCTTCTCACTCTCTACAACTACCTGAAAGGAGGGGGTAGCGAGGTGGAGATTGGTCTCTCCTCCCAAGTCACAGGCAATAGGACAAGAGGAAATGGCCTCAAGTTGCACCAGGGGAGGTTCAGTGAATATTAGGAAAAATTTTTACACTGAAAGGGTTATTAAGCATTGGAATGGGCTGCCCGGGGAAGTAGTTGAGGCACCATGCGTGGAGGTATTTAAAAGACGGATTGACACAATGCTTAGTGACATGGTTTAGTGATGGTTTTTTTTTATCAGAGTTAGGCTGATGGTTGGACTAGATGATCTTAAAGGTCTCTTCCAACCTAGACAACTCTATGATTCTATGAGATAAGTTTAGAATCTTCCCTGAATGGACTACCGGTAGGTTTAAAAGTATGGCCTAGCACTTCCAAAATTGAAGCCTACCTATTTGAAATGATGCAATTCTCAAAGCTGCCGACTTCTTTGTAACCACAAATCAAAGCAGCTTGACAATTACGAAAAGTTCATTTTCATTTGTGTCCAAAAATACTTTTAGAACTTTTAACAGTAGTAAAATTTGCTGCACCCAACTTGCAGGCTCTGGTGGTTGTTTTATTTTCACATTGAGGCATTGAACACAAAAAGTTTCTTTTTAAATCAAGCCGTAACACTTTAAAGATAGAGCTCAGAACTTATTCAGTTTAACTTCTGACATCTAAGTTATCTAGCTTAGGAGGCACCACAGGTTCTTCTTATGGTTAACAAAAAAGCACAGGCCTCTTCAGAGAGTAATCTGGGTAAACTGAATTGCTAATTGGAAGTGCCTATGCCTCAGCAGTCTGCTTTTTTTTTAACTCCAGTTAGTTTCTAGTCAGATAGGATGAAACCAGGGTGTAATGATTATCTGATTAGAATCAGGAGACACTTCCTTTTTCTACAAAGAAATGTTCTGCAAACATCCACCACATGTTAGCAATGAACAAATTTCCGTATATAGGGCTTTACTCTACTGCATCGTATATATAATGTATACTCTTTTTTACCTGTAGAAACACTAAGGTATCCCCAAACACTAACTGTTCAAAACTCCTTACAAGAAGTCATGAAAAGCAAGAGTTACTATGAACCCTCCAGTGGTGTCTCAGGGCCCCAGTCAAGATATGATCCTTATCATGCAAAATAATCACCCAGTGTCTGACCCAAATATCTGAAAGGGAGAAAAAGAACCCAAATTCTCAAGGCAAAATCCTTCTCTAGATTTCTTGTTGGATTTGCTATCACACAGATTGTCCATTCTCCCTGCTTCCTGACAAAGTGCTTTTATAAGCAAAATTACATAAAAACCGTGAAAAGCTATACAGTAAGTACAGCTGACTTCAGGAGTGGCAGCACAAGAGCTTACAGTTTATCTACAGCAAGGTTACAGACCAAAGCTAGCGCTTGAAAAGTTAACAGCAAAGTTTCCTTCTTTAAATGATGGAATGTGAACAGAATTTAGTGATCTTTGCCCAGGCCCCTTTTTCTTAAACCAGAGGTTTCTAACCAGTATCTTTCCACCGTGGCACTCCAGGTAGCAGCACATCTTTGTCTGATTTCCCACTATGTGAGGTTCCAGGACTGTGATCTGTGAAAAGGCAAGCTGCTTTTCTCTGTGCAGATTAATCAATGCTTTTAATACGTTAGCTTGGTTAGAGATTTCTGAATGTTATTTCCCACTCCTGCACCCTCAAAACCACCTAAGCTTAGTATATTTATAAAAGTGGCCCTGACTAAGCATCACAACTACTGACAGCTTTTGCTTCTGTGTAATTCTGCAAAAGTAACAGTAAAGTTAACCCATTTGATTCTTTCTCAAAATACTGACTGATAGGTAGCAAAAGGTAACACAAGTCCTAAATATATAGTCCTGGATATACCAGCGTTGAAAATCAGGCCACTGATAGATATTGAGAAGAAAAGATGTTTAAGAATCATAGTATCTTCTTATGTTGGGAAACAGGGATGTCAGAATTTCCAGAGAAGAAAGAAAGAAAATGAGCAAGGGCAAAACATTTTGTCCCAAGAGACTTTTTTTCTTATCAGGAATTCACTTAACTTCAGACCAAACTTTTGTTTTCATAAGAGTTACATGGCTGTAGCTTTTTAAAACTGATTGTTTCAAACTGGTACACAATATGCACAGTCTTACTTTACTGATTTTATATGAGGCCTTGCTGCATGACCTCAGGCAGCTTTAGCTGGGGTGTTTTAAGAAGCTACCAAGAAAGCAGTTCAGGTTTCCGTGCCAGTCTGTGGGCTGCAGTAGCTGAACAGTCGGCCACTACTGCTCCAAGGGCTGGTGCTGCCAGGCGAGCACTGACAGATCCACCTCCTGGCCTGAGGCAGCTCAGCTTTGATGTGTGTAAGCAGGTTTTTCACATTGGTGCCAGCCTGAGCAGCCACCTTTTCCCTCCTCCTTTGCTTCTTCTTTTCCACTCCCTCATTTGTGCTGTAGCACTTTTGGGAATATTGCAGGACACTTATTTTAATCTGCATTGCTTCCCTTATTCAGTTAACCACACAGCTCTACAAACACCTGAAATAATGGGGGGCAATAGAGGAGGTGGAACATAAATGCAGGTACAAACAGTAGGGAATGTGGCATCTTCTAAAAGAAATGCTCACCAGCAATCTTCAAATTACCAGAGATTGAGTCAGAACACTTAAATTCATTCTTCCCGGTTTAAATTACACTACAAAAATGCCCAGGCAGATTTTGCACCAGTTTTACTAACTTAATTTGAATTCACACTTTTGGTTAAACAAGCTCAACGTTCCATATGGACAAACCTATAAAACGCGGTTTGACTTTCACAGTGACCATTTTTTGTGCACCCATTAACTTGAACAAGAACTGTGAGTCCTTAGTATACCTGCTTATGAAACTGTTTTTGTTAGATGGCTAACTTAATGCATATATATTTCAAATTATTTAAGAGGGCAGTGAGGTTATTATTCAAAATCTTATAAATGGAATTTCTTGCACATGTTCCTGATATTGGCTTCTATGTCTGTTTTGAATTTACTTACAAAACCCACCAGCACACCCAAAATTAGTTTCAAGCTGTTTCTTTGGCCCCCTCTGTTCACTGTGTTATCATTCTTACGTGCAGAAATTGCTCCTGTGTTTTTCACGGGACAGGAAATGCCAGACTGGCAATATAAGAAAGGCTTAGGTTTTAACTTAATGTTAACTGTTGTTGCTTCCATGCTTATGAGCCTGTGGGTTGAATGTGGCAACTTTGTTAACAGAATGCTCTCCCAGTTAGTACCAGCAATGTCTATTTGCTACTAGCAAATCAGTTACATTCCAAATCAAACGCCAAAGGTAACAATGACAAAATATGGTGACAAAAGCAACAAAGTAATGAGCTCGGGGAATGAGACATCGCATGAAGTTATTCCTTTTCTGTTAGAAACAGCTCAATGTCCAAATCTGTTGCAAATTAGGAACACCAGCAGTTAAGAGGAAGACTAGTGCTGCCTGATTTTCTGTAGCCTTTCTAATGGTATTCTCGCCTGGAATTTAGTTCTAGATGTTTTGACACATCCATGGAGTCCAATCACAAGAAAAGCTAATGTTAACCCCTTTGGGAACACATTGCCCACCACAGCACAGAAGCGCAGGCCCATCAATCTTTGAAAGCACATTAGTAATGATCTCACCTTTTTCCCTGCCTCTTCAGGAGAGTCTAAATTCCATGGTGGCAGTAATGTTCTGAGGGCATTAAGAGGAAATAAAACTCCTTGTCTTGTACAACTGTATAAAAACAGGAACAAGCAAGACCTACCAATTAACATACAAAAATAAAACCAGATTCCTCGGTGTTTCTGGGGTTCAGCTGACACCACATCAGACAATAGCACAGTAAGTAACGAATCTGAGTTCAAATTCCACCTACAGCTTTACATGGGGAGCTACTTCGTAGTCCCACACCCGATTCTCTGTAACTCCTGGTTCTGTGAGGCACAAGGGAGATCTACGGCGCAGAAGGGAAGGTCTAAACCTAATTCTCCTTTTTCCAGGCAGTCCAGGTCTTGGCTTAAAAAATAAAACCAAAAAGCCCCAAATCAAATAACTATGTTTTGGTCTAAATCCCCCCTCCCTTCGTTTAGATCTTCAGAGTAATACTGACTCCACAGAGATCTACACTCTGATTTAAATGACTCTATGACTCCATGAGTCTGTAAGTTAAAGAAGTTTTATAAGTATAGGTTGAAAACAAACAGAAACTCCCCGTGTAACCAGTAAAAATTATCACTGCTGCTGACGCAACCAAAAATGATTATTTATAATGATGAAACTCCAAAAATATATGAAAAGCTCTTGAAATTCATGAGAAGAATCAGAACAAAAGTAGACCTCTCAAATACTGAGAAATTTTAATGGCTTTCTACTTCTTTCATTGTCATCCATCAGTATTTGCATAATCTAAAGCCTGTCACCTATGAACAATTATATATTAAAATGTATTTTAATTCATTTATTAAACTGTATTATACTATATTTAAACATTGCTGTATTTCGATCTAAAACTGGAGTACTATGATTCACAGTATTACAAAACCCCTATGATTCTTTAAGTTCATTTCCCTGATATATGCCTGCCGTGCCTAACATCATAAGCCTCATCCTAATCTTGAACCTAGCTATTATTTGATACTTTATACTCTGGGATTCCTTCCTTAAGTTTGAAACCTTAATTTAAGACAGCTGTTCCAGAGTAACTCAACATGTGTGGGATCTTCCCACTAAATGAAAATGATAAGTAGGATTTTTGTTTTTTTAAAGAGATACCATGTCTAATGGGGAATGGCTCCTTTTAACTAAAGACAAAGAAACTATCAAAGTTGGTTCATCCATGTAATATGATAATAAACCTGTACAACACAGCTGTATGTGTTGTTTTCATGCCTTGACCATGTTATGGTTTAATTTATGAAGTTATACTGGTTTTCTAGTTTTCCATTTTTACTGAGCTATACAGTTTTTTTGATGCTGATAACTAACACGTGAATATTAATATATTTGCCCTTTCAGCATCATTGTACAAGTCTGTTCTTTAAGGCAGTAACATACTGCTGATCCTGAACTTCATGTCCAGTAAATCCTCCTCTGAGCACAGCAGTCTGAGTGCCATTCAGAACCTACTACCATAGTGCCTAAAGTACATGGGAATTACTGTCTGTGGGAACCTGCTATTTTGCCTCACTTTTATCCAAGACAGTACGTATATCAAGAACAGAGAATGAATATAGATTGATACACTTAACTTAAATTTTTTCCTCTGCCAATTGCTTACTAGGTTACTTGACAGTGATGGCCACCTTTCTAAGAACAGCTGCAGAAGAGGATGGGTGACAGGTCTCTACTATCCCTTCCATAAGGTCACACATTGATGGCAGTGTCCTGTGCCAGAACACTGTGCCGTGCATCGGTCAAGCCGAATACACGTATCCCAGCTACTGTCCCATCTCTGGGAGCGGTAGGGGCAGAAGGGTGGGAAGGTAATGGGTTAAGCAGCACAATATTTTTTCTTCTAATTAATTCTATTCTGTATAGCATACATTGAACACTGTTGGTGGTCATGGGGGAGGGTGTATACATACACATATGTATCTATAGAATGCTAGTGGTATATTATTAAAATACAGAAAATTTTAGCATTGAAATATATAGTTTTTCAATACCATTTCGATCACAAGAAAATGTGAAACGGGCTCTAGAAAAAAGCACCACCACATCAGATGCAATGGCATGTAAAGGGTTAAAAATCAACGCGTATTTAAGAGTAACACAATGTTTTCCTGTAAACTCCTTCTATGGTACAATCTAGGGGAAGGTCCAACTTAAGTGCTGGATGTTCATACAGGATTTCCTATGACTAATGCTGTCAGCATTCAAAACTTTTAATTTAAAATGTGGGTGTTATACACAGATAGGAAATTTACCATTTAAAATTTCTTATTCGAAAATGAATGGAAATTACTCTGATTTTCAGATTCATTTGCTGTACGTGGAATGATAGCATAAAATAAGGAAGTCACTAAGTGGCATATGCCAGGATTGCCTGCCAAGCTTTTACACAAGTCTTTTATATCTGGATAGGATTCACAGGAAGCTTGTACAGGAAGGCCTTTTCCTTCCTTATTTTTGAAAAGCTTTATTGGATGGAAAGTATGCCAGTGAGTAAAGGAGGGGAAGGGGGAACAAACTACCATCCTGGTGGGTTTGGTGCTGATCCATGCAAAACTGAAAGTCACATCGAGATAACATTAATCTAGACAGCCTGTTGTAAAATAAACTAACAAAAAGCAAGCCTATAGAGTGCAAAAGACGTTTCAGTTTTTTATTTTAAAGATTCAAAAAGAACGTCATGCAAGTACCAAACAAAAACAGTATGGAATGTGCAAATCTGAGATGTAATTTGCTACTATTAAGCTAAATTTGCCAATATTTCTAGCAAGCACACCATGGCCATCTATACTTTTCAGTAGGTTTGCTCTGAATTCTATTGCAAGCTCGGGCTGCTTCACATACATTTTAAATAGTGATATTTTATTGAATTAAACATGAAGGTGCTAATAAAGCTTGAGCTGTCACTACAGTATCCCTTCTTTCCTTTCTTAATGTCATGTTGATCCCATTTTCATGATGTTATATTAACTTTTAGCTGAAACTAAGCTTCCCCTATGTCTTGTGACACAAGGGAAAAAGGAGGTTGATTCTATACTTCATCTCTTCACTTATTGTAGCTAATGCACTGCACAAGTACTTGTTAAAAATTGCTATTCTTTCCTTAATCCGGGTCTCCTAAAATCCCTAGTGAGCATATATTACTATTCTGTGTACTATTATGCTGTACATGTTAAGCCAAAAAGTATGCTTCACTGGGAACAACAACAGCAAAAAATATACCTACAAGTAGACTACAGTGGATTCAGATGCCTCTTCAGCATCTTCGATGTCACCTGGCAGCAGTCCCAGAAGACTCAGAGAATACAATTTAATCCCAAGAGTCTTGTAAACCCAGAACTGCTCTTTAGACCTGGGCAAAAACCAAAAGAAACCAAAACAAACCAAAACAAACCAAACCAAAACAAACAAACAAAAAACAAAAGCAAAAGCAAAAGCAAAACACAAACCAAAGAAAAAGCCCCAAACCTTAAAAATTCTATCAAATAGGGAATGCTTCTCCTGCACAGTAAAGGAGACAGAAGTCGCAAATGATTGGGTTTGATGACAGAGGAACACGGGTGAACTCAAAAAGGCATCAGGCAGTAATATTCAGAGGATGAAGAGGAAAGTAGTACAGGGGACAACAGAAGACATCAAAAGCATTAGAAAGAATGACTGAAGAGCATGCAGCTTTTCTAAAGACTGTTGGTGGAGGTGTGCAATTCTCTCCAGCTGGACATCACAGTATGAAAGCTGTTATTAAAAAAAAAAAAAAAAAAAGGGTGCTGGTATAATGAGTCGAGCTTGTGCTTTGTTCACAGAGTAGCTACAGCACAGGTAACAACCATATGTATTCATCTGCTGTGAGAAAAGGCATTCCTAGGGGAAAGAAAATCCATGCTGATGTGTTTTCTTTGCTCCTGTGACCAAAGCCAGTTTAAAAAAAAAAAAAAAAAGGACTCTTTATGCAGCAAACATTTCTCTCCTCACGGTGCAGACTAAAAAAGTGAGGAATAAAAGAGTTAGTTCCAAGAATGGGAATAGAGAAGTCTGAAATGAAAGCTCTGGTTCAGATGAGACTGCACATGATTTGCAAAGCGATGGAAACTGAGGGGGCAGCTAGGTCATGCCTTTCCCCTGCTGCATGAATCACTCTTTGAATGGAAATTTGAGTAGGAAGACATAATGGCTTGGGAACAAAGAGAGCTGCTGGAATATCACAGGTGCAGCTGAACAGAGAAGGATGTTTTGGGATATGCCAAGGAAAGCAAACACCATGAATCTGGAGGAGTTGTCAGGACTTTGTGATTTAGGGACCTATCCAAATCAACAAGGGTACTTCTCACGGAGTCAAACAGACAGGAAAATAGCCAAGGTCCCAGTTCAGTGCTCCAATTAACCAATTCCTTAATGCTAAAGTATAATTCAGAAAAAGATAAGAGGTGCTAACGTCCTATTCAGTTTCTGGGAGTCAAGCTTACACTCCACCAAGGCTCCCCTCTATAGATAGACATATAATTACATAGTTTGCTGAATTGGAACTAACGTGAGGTACAAGAATCCAGATTCTGACAAACAAGAGGAACCAAAAGAGCCAGTCAAAGCCAGAGGATTCAAACAGAAAATGGGGAAGTTGTCAGAACTGGAAAGAGGAGATAACGTGAAACAATCAACTCTATCTGCCTCAGGAGACCCTCCAGCAGTGAGAAATACTGTGACACTGAATAAAAGGTAGTCACCAAATTACAGAATTGTGAACAGATTAAAACATGAATAATAAATAAATAATTACATGCCTATAATTTTCTAGCATTGCTATGCTAGGAAAATGAATCTTCATTTTGATGTACAGCGAACATAAACTGTATGGAACTCAAAATATGCGAGGATTTAACTAGTTGATCAGGATGGAGTACAACTGAATGATAATAAAGGTAACCAGGAAAAAAAACCCAAACAAAACCAAACATGTTAAATGCTTCCATATCTTTTTCCAGAACAGGGAACAAAGAAATACCAATATTTTTTTTTTTTTTAATGTGGTTACAGGCAAGCCTCTTGAGCAATTTGAATTGTCTAAAGACTAGGAAAATGCTTTAGATAGAGAGATTTAAATAGAATAGTGAAGATGAACTGGTGATAGATATCTGAATAGCAAGACAAATAGAATTTAAGTGAAAGATATATTGTAGCCATTCAATATGCAATACATTAAATCAACTTACTATTTCTCTAAATATAGAATTCTATACAAAGAAAAAGTGATGAAGATAAGCTAAACCAGCATGCCAAGCAGTCTCCCTCCCTCTCCAAGAGCAGGGAATACAGGAACCATTTTCAAGGTAAACAGAGACAAACAAGAAACAAAGCTAGAATATTAAGGAAAAAAAATAAATAAGGCTTATGGAGGCCTGAAATGACAGACGTGGAGAAGGCAAAAGATGCAGGAAAACTTCTCTGATGTATTACAAGAAGTCTATCAGGAAGACCAATTAGACTCAGCCAGGCCCAACTGCTTCAATTGCTTTCCAATAGGTTTAAAGAGGGAATTAACTGAGCCCCCATTAACTACTATCTGCTACTTACAAGACCACAGTACCTTTTTGCTGCTGGTGATGTTACTGGAAACTAAAGCTTACCGTTGCTAACTCAGAAGACATACTGCATATAATCACAGAGTCATTATAACCTAGTTTTTCTTACCAGAATTAAAAAAATATTGGTATTGTTTTCCACATTGAATTGAAACAAGTTTTAGATTTCTTCAAGTTCAGGAAAAAAAACCAGCTATGGAACAGAAATAAATGGATTTGAAAATTATTTGACATAATAAATAAAATTTATATACATTTTACTGTAAATGGATTCCTCAGAGAGGGCAAAATTTCAAAGTGCATGTGTGGAGACTTCATTAGCAAGACATTGTTTAGGTAAATGTCTGTACTATGTCTGATGTTTGACATCTAACTGTAATAACTTAATAAATAATAGCAATTAAAATTGGTTTATGATGTGGCAAAACATTATTTCCTTTCAAAGTCACTTTAGTCTCTAGTCATATCTACAGCATTTTATAATCAGTAAGAACAAAATTCAGACTAGTTTTTCACAAAATTACTCTACATGTACAAATTTGGCCAAGAGGTTCTGTGGGAGACCCAGTGGCCCTGCCACATTCACCTTCTGGGAGTAATGCTGCCAGTGAGGTTACCCCGCTGAGTGCAGGGGGTGTAAGGAGGATCTTGGTCTTCAATAGTTAAAAAACTTCTATATAGTATTTCCTTCTGTAATATCTCACTGACACAGTGTATGTTCCTGACTCAAAACCACAAGGGCTTGTTTGGTTTAAAATGAAAAAAAAAAAAA
>JAHREE010000417.1:1288263-1309526 GCA_033628505.1 Tringa tobata | reverse complement strand
CCTCTGCCAAGGAGACAGTGGGAAACTTGAAACGTTTCCTGACTGTCCTACATCTTTAGAGACATTTTCTTTCGTTTTATAGTTCCTTTGATCCCTTTCAGCTGATACCGTGCTGTTTGTTCACTGAAGAGAAACAGGTATGTACCTACGAGAGAATCGTCAAGAATGCTTTGTTAATTATGCTGCTTTTCTTCTACTCACTGTTGTATTTATCATTTCAGGAACCTTTTCAGGTGAAAGTGTCTTCTGAAGCACTTTTAATAATGGATTTGGTGAGGACTACATTTTATCTTTCAAAAAGCTATGATGTGTATGTTGTGTTACTTTTCTTTTTAAGAGGCAGCATCAAAAGATTGAGAAATACACAACTTCTTTCCATTCAGAGCTAGGAGTGAGAATTGAGTATTAAATAAAGGCCCTAAAGAGGAAGTAATTTTTTTTTATGTAGCGCTTAGTTTTTCTAGAAGGTAAATGATTGTACGCTAGTAAGAGCATTACTACTCTCCATTGTATGTTAAATATAATTTGCTTAAAGCTACTTTCTAAAAATTTTAGTCTATTCTAAAACAGACTGCTGTTTTGCAAACTTCTGGGTTCATTTCCTACTACTCTGGGGATTGATTTGGTGATCGTAAAGCAACGTGGGGTTTTTAAATAACAACAAGTTGTACCACAATTGGTGCAGTCGTTCAGCACTGCGGAGGCTTCAAGTTTGAAGCTAGAATTGCTTCCTGTATGGAAGCGTTAGACAAATACACTTCATACCTTCATGTAGATAATAAGCAAACAGCATCTTCTCTGTCTGCTTTCATTTGAAACACTGGGTGTTTGGGGAGCTTTAGCTGGCCTCAGTTCTCCTTCTAAATGTCCTTGAGAAGTAGGTGTGAAGCCAATGTCTTCTGTGGTGTGCAGATCAAAACGGGGAGATGTTGCACAGCCTGAACTTTAATAATTGTATAATATCCTTTTAGCACTCTCACGTGTCCATGGCAGAAGTGATAGGGCTGCTGGGTGGAAGGTACTCGGAAGCTGATAAAATTGTAGAAGTAAGTGTTTGTCTTTTTTACATTTTCTCTAAAATATTAAAACTGTTAATTTAATTCATAATTGGACAGGCTGAGAGAGCTGAGGTTGTTCAGCCTGGAGAAGAGAAGGCTCTGGGGAGACCTTATAGCAGCCTTCCAACATCTGAAGGGACCTACAGGAGAGCTGGAGAGGGACTCTTTCTCAGGGAGTGTAGTGATAGCACGAGGCGTAATGGTTTTAAACTGAAAGAGGGGAGATTTAGATTAGATATTAGGAAGAAATTCTTTCCTGTGAGGGTGGTGAGACACTGGAACAGGTTGCCCAGAGAAGCTGAGGCTGCCCCANGGTTGTTCAGCCTGGAGAAGAGAAGGCTCTGGGGAGACCTTATAGCAGCCTTCCAACATCTGAAGGGAGCCTACGGGAGAGCTGGAGAGGGACTCTTTGCCAGGGAGTGTAGTGATAGCACAAGGGGTTATGGTTTTAAACTGAAAGAGGGGAGATTTATATTAGATACTAGAAAGAAATTCTTTGCTGTGAGGGTGGTGAGACACTGGAAGAGGTTGCCCAGAGAAGCTGTGGCTGCCCCATCCCTGGAGGGGTTCAAGGCCAGGCTGGATGGGGCTTTGAGCAACCTGGTCTGGTGGGAGGTGTCCCTGCCCAGGGCAGGGGGTTTGGAACTCGGTGATCTTTAAGGTCCCTTCCAACTCTAACCATTGTGTGATTCTATGATTCTATAATTTGAATAGATATAAATATGATTTCCGAAGGGCGACTAGTTAAATATATTAAAGGTGAAGTTATTTGTTGTAGACTTGGAACGTTAGAGTTATGCTCACGTTCAAGTGTTGGCCCGTCAGCTCTGTCACAGGAAGGAATGGTGTAGCACTTCTAAAATTCTATAAATTCAAAATTCTTTAGACTGATGGAGGCTTTTCTGACAGGTTTGCGCAGCGGAGCCGTGCAATAGCCTCAGCACGGGGCTGCAGTGCGAGATGGACCCGGTGTCCCAGACGCAGGCCTCGGAGACGCTGGCTGCCCGGGGGTACAGCGTTATTGGGTGGTACCACTCCCACCCGGCCTTCGACCCCAACCCCTCCATCCGGGACATCGACACTCAGGCCAAATACCAGGTACTCGCTGCTCCGTACGTTAAAAAATAAATAAATAACAGAAAAACCCAACAGCCTCCCCGATACTTACGATGTTAATACACGTTAATGCTCTAATGCCTCTTAAAATCAGTTCTTTTATAAATTGACATAGACTCTATTTTTTTTATTAATTTCAGAATGCTGTGCTGAAAAAGGTTGTATTTCTTGTATGTGGTTTTCTTTGTGTGTTTTTGTTGTTTGGTTTTTTTTTAGAGTTACTTCTCCAGGGGTGGTGCCATGTTCATTGGAATGATTATAAGTCCTTACAATCGCAATAATCCTCTTCCATATTCTCAAATTACTTGTCTAGTAATTAGCGATGAGATCAGTTCTGATGGTTCCTACCGTAAGTACCCATATTTTATCCAGTGTCTTAATTTTTCTTTTCATCTTCTTTTCTTTTCCTCTTTTCCCCCCTAAGGGGAAAAATGTTGAACTTGAGAAATATTTATATCTTCACGTTTGTAACTTGAGATGTGCAAAATGAGGAATTTCACTTAAAAAGTAATCATGCAAATAGTCCATGCCGTCACGACAGGAATATACAGGTATAAAAAGATTGGTTTCCTGTATTAGTCTTTCCCACAATCCATCAAAGAACTTAAAGGGTTGGGCTGAGGCTCACTGTTATTTACATATAGTATCTGTATGAATAGCTGAGAAACTGCTTTAATAAGTATTTAAGAAGTATTACTTACACTTTGTTGCATTAGAAAATGTGAACAGATCCTCTGCTGAGGAGACAGAAGTACAATAGCAAGGAATCGGCTGCTCCAGCAGCCAGAAAATCCTGAGTAACGTAGTCAAAGGAGCAAAGCTGCCAGCTGTCCAGGAGAAGACAAGATGTGAAAGATGAAACGATGTGCTGGCACGAATCCCAACCTAAGAAAAAATCCTCGATTAAAAATCGTGAAAATGGAACGTGTTCCTTCCTTGAATAGTTAAGAAAATGCCGTATAAAATGTGTGGTACTTCAAGTGTGAGCAGATCTTCTGCTCGTTCCCTGACATGAATTTGAGAGAAATTCCCCTGATAACAGTCTATAGTTACAGCAGCTGCTGCTTCTCTCTCCTCCTCCCTTCCCCTGTTTTAGTCCTGATTTTTGCATCCAGACTCCGAGGTTTCCAGTTTTCTTGGCAAGGCAGTCACAGAGGCTCCATGAGCGACCGTTCCCCCTCTTGTTTTTTCCTGGGGAAGCAGGGAAGGGACACCATCTGCCTAGAAACCAGCTCTCTAGTCCGTGGGGAAGTGAAGTGGTGGCCACATCTGTGCAGTAATTCCTGTTTTCTGTACTGATAGCATCATCATTTTATCCTCATTTCCCATTGCAGTGTGGAGTTAAAATACTTAGAAACTTTATCTGCCCTTAGAAGTAGACTTTTTTTTTTTTAAATGATTTACTAAAAGTCAGGGTATTTTTCTTTCTCCCTGATTTTTGCTAACTGAATTGTGTTCTGTGAGTCATTTTCTGACTCTGTTTTCTGCTGTCTAATGCTTTCTAAATTCCTCTTCCTCCACCTGCAATAAACTAGAAGAATTTCTTCCTTTAGGAACAAAATTCCTCTGAAATCTAGAACAATAGTTCATACATGCGAAACAAAAACCTTTTTTATTCACATAATAACCACAGAGATCTTAGTACCACTTACACTGTTGGAGTCTAGGTTATAAAAACTCAATTTATTTTGCCATTTTTCTGTTATTTTGTAGATTTCTGTGTAGTTCCTTACCAGGGCAGGGAGGAAAACGGCTTTGTTCCCTACTTCCACCAAAATTAAATTTGGAATCTAAAACACGTCGTACTTTTACTTTAACCTCCTCAACATTGGCAAATAATGGGACTGGGAGGTTCTGCAGTCAGTAACGGATTATGATCAGTTCTGGGGAAGGAAGGGATTGCACTTAAAACTGAAAAAGCAATAATTGAGTGTACTAGAGACACCAAATAATCATGTTCAATTGATTCCAGGCCTGCCCTACAAATTTGAAGTACAGCAGATGGCGGAGGAACCTCAGTGGGAATTAATATTTGAAAAAACAAGATGGATAATTGAAAAATACAGATTCTGCCATAGGTATATGTCTCCTTGTAATATAAAGAATAGCTGGGTTAGAATTTTTGCATGTTTTATTATTGATCTTTCAATGAAGACGTGTCCCTGCTTCCTACAGCACCGCTCTTCTTTTTCTTTCAACAGCAGCGTCCCCATGGATAAAATTTTTCATAGAGACTCTGACCTGACCTGTTTGCAGAAAGTAAGTTTTCTTCTTGTTCGCTTTTTTTTTTAATTGAAAAGGTGTTTTTTTAAAACACGAATCATCAAAAGTCACCTGAAGTTACTTTGTTACAAATTAGAGATGTAAAGTAATCACAACAAATGACTTCTGTAGCGCAGCTTGTTAACTTACAAACGCAATGAAACTGACAGTGTTCATTTGAGGGAGTCGGGGACGGAGGTTCCAGGCAGACACCAAGTTTTCACCGAGAGCTGCGTGTGTTTCGAGAGGATATTTGGCCTTCCCAGTCCTTTGTTGGATCAGTGAAGTCGTGCCGTGTTTGTCATCCCTAAGTGGGAACTTTGATTCCCCCGTCAGCGTAGTCGGTGCCATGAAGTTCTAAATAACTCCAGTTGTAACGTCAATTGCCCAACCGAGGCAGCAAACCTACCCAAAGCAAAGACCCAAACAGAAGACACGTCCACCGTCGTTACCCACATCTCTTTATTTTTTTTCCTCTCGACGTGACTTTGCTCATAAACAGCTTAAATCTAAACTTGAGTTGGTAAAATACCCTTGAATGAAGCCGTCGCGTAATTTGGTTTTAAAGAATTGGGTTTAAATCACCCATGTGATCCTGTGTGACCGTTCCTTTCTAAAACCTATATGGTACACTTTGTATAGTGTTAATCATAAATAAATCAATAAAAATCCCTTTGGAGTACTTAACAGCTAGACAGGGAAAAAAAATAAATTCAGGAAAAGTGACGATTTAGAAACAATCTCCTTTTCTTTTGACCAGCTGTTGGAGTGCATGAGGAAGACTCTGGGCAAGGTGACAAACTGCTTCATCGCTGAAGAGTTCTTGACTCAGATAGAAAACTTATTCCTCTCCACGTACAAGGGTGAGAAGAAGAGCAGTTCTGAAGAGAATGAGCATGAACGTTCAAACACTGATGTGATGGCTTGAACAAAACAAAATTAGGGAACTTTGATTTTATTTTTAAATTTTCTTCCCCTTCTCCCCATTATGTCAACTCTTTCAGAATTATTATCCATTTTAATAGTGACTGTTACAGAATCCAGTGTCATCGCTCTGAAAAAGGAGTTTGAAAAACTCCTGCTGTGTGTGACCTGACCACACGAGGAACATTTAATATGAACGTTTTGTAAAAAAAAAAAACAAGTGCTACAGAATGAATTGCTTGACCAACAGTCTGCTGTTTGGGAAGAAGGACAACCCGTCAAGAATCCTGGGCTTTGGTCTTCAAGGAGACAGGACAAACTCTCAAGTCTTCCCAATTTGAAATTTTCTTTTATTTTTTTTACCCACAGGTCCCCACCTAACTCTGAATGAATTTATTCCTGAGCGCTTTAGAGATTGTAAGTTTGAATGGATTCATAAAGGAGAAGCTGCACTGAAAGGAAAATTTTGTAGCTCACCGATTTCACACTTTTCCTGGTATCCAGTCTGAAGTTTTATTCAGTTGTAGTTTAATACATCAGCCGATTAATTATTTTTTTTTAATATATTTTTTTCCCATCGATCCCTATGGTCAGGTAGCTTTTTGGCATCTCTTTTGCCATCTTGCTTCTATATTGGGGAGAACAAGCTGGTAAGTTTTTGTGACTTCTCAGTAGCGGTTGTGCTTGTTTCCCGTGGAAATGATAACTCCTGTCTTATTACAGGTCCCAAACTTTCAGCTCTTCCGTTCTGCGGGGAGAGAGTGTGTCGTTCTGCCACGTGGTTGTGATTTGTCCACTTCTAATTGCCTCTGTTTCCCGTGGAAACAAGAGCTTTTGACTGATGGTGACTTTAGTGCAACGAGCAGAAAAATATTTGTCTTTTTAAAGTAAAAAAACCCACCAAGTTTTATATTCAGTCTTCTCTGTAATGTGCAGTTCAATAAGAAAACCTACTGCTTTGTATCAGTTCTTCGGTTATACTTTCACCCAAGGATATATTCAGATAAATTAGTCATAAACAGGTGGAGAAATTTCTTGATTGGAAATATTTCATGAGCTCTGTCACTGTGAATCTTTATAGAAAAAAGATGTGCTTAAAATTTTGCTTTCTAAATCATGAGGAAATTTGGACTATTGTACAGTTACTACTATTTACTCAGCTTTATCTTGGGTAAAGTTCATCAGAGAGGTCTAAAATATATTTGAAAACATGAATTAAGCAAGACCTTGAGTTTATATCTAGAGGGGTGACAATGGACTCGATCCTTATTTAAAAAAAAATAAAATATGTGTGTATATATCTAGTTCTACATAACCTAAATGGAATTTTAAGATTTTATACGTTTACGTTTTTAACTTCAGCCTTTCCTTTGTATGAAGAGTTTGAAAAGCTTTAAAACTGTAGAATTGCATCCCAAGGAGGGAAGTTAACATCACTTTTTTATCATGCCTCATAAAACGGTCGTCTCTCTCCGTTACTGAGTGGGAGGTGCAGAACCTGATGGTGTGAAAATGTGAGCCCTTGGAATCCGCACTGGGATGATCCCCGAGTACCGAGAGCTCTGGACTTAAAATGGGTGGTGGATGTTCTCTGCTCTCTTCAGATGTGCTGATGCACAGCTTAAATCCCACGTTCCCACCACTATGTGGGACTTAATTACAAATTGGGGGTATCCACCTGTGTAAGGCACAGAGTCTCGGGCTGCATATATTCTGAAATGTCATCTTTGGCGCTTCCTAATTAAAAATATTGCGTGGCTTTCTCCGTTTCTAGTTCAAACTCCGCTCTTGAGAGAAAGCCTTCCTTCCCTGCGTAGCCGTGGAGCGCTCTGCAGCGGAAGGTGTTTGCGGCTTTGCGTGGGTTACTCTCTAGGAAAATCACACAGGATAAATGGATGGACTAAAAACTGTGATTAGTTCTGATTTGTAGGAAGAGAATTTTAAACCTCTCGTGTAACAGCGGTACCAAGTAGATAAATGTTCTCTGTCCACAAACGGGCTCTTTCCAGCTATTTAAGGATGGATGTTGGTATTTCCCAAGCAGTGGTAATGACGTGCTGGCTGCTGCTCTCTTTAATGATTAAAACGAGTTAAAGTAATACTGTTGTATTAATTGGATTTAAGGGTGATGTTACACAAAGCACTTTGTCTCTCGAGGGGAGGAGATGGTGCAGTATCGAGCCTTTGATCTGCACACAAAGACTCAAGATTTTCTAGAGAGTTCACGGGCAGGGTGCTGGAGGGGATGCTGGCACCATCCTAATCCAGTTTTATCTCATGATAATTGGAAATTCCACATTTGTGATGCCAAGTCATAATTTTGTTGAAAATAATTAACCTGCTTTTCATAATTTATTTTGACTCTGTGATTAATAATCTGAGTTTGGAAGTTGCATGCTTCTGAAAAGATAAAAATCTCTCTTACTAACATTACCAAGTTCTGCTACCAAACACGTATAAGGCATTAAATATTTTTACTGGGAAGCTCATTGGGGTTTGGTGGTTTTTTTTCCATCCAGCAATCCCTTTCATGCCAGCTTTGTTCTTGTGTACCTGTTGCGGGACTAACGCGCTCATTCTTTCTGCAAGACCAGCTGTTACACCTTGCCAGCTGTTGCTCAGGAGATGGGAAACAGGTCCAGTAGCAAGTAGAATGATGCCATTTCAACTGGAAGAGTCAGCAGTTTAAAAAAACAAATAAACAAAAAAGAAAGAAAAACAGGAAAAAAAATACCCAAAGCCCTAAGATGTAACTTTTGGCAAATATCGTTTGTGGGCGTTTGTTGGTTGGGTCAGGTTTTGCTGTCCTAGTTATCAGCAGTGCTTATACACAGGGAGATACACATATATATATATATGCACCTTGTGTTCCAAGGGAAGGGAGGAGAATGCCAGTATTTTCATTTATTTTTTTTTTTAATGCATAACTTTCCAAGAAGAAATCAGTTGAGGAAAACAAACAAATAAAACCTGGAAATGAACAAACAAAACCAAACCCCCAAACCAGCCGAACAAACCCCATTACCACTGTTGCCATTGATATTAAATACTTATTTTCCTTTTGCTTGCTGCCTTGATGCTCCTGCCTGATGGTAAACAGGAGCCTGGTAACACAGCCTGTCCGTGCAGTACCTGGAAGGGTGTGTTCCGTGTTTGTAACAGCTTCTTGTCTCCCGAGCTCAGGTCTGGTGTTTCCTCCAACTGGAGGATCAATAACCCGGTGCTTCAGCTGAGTGCGAGGCCACTAGAGGGGGCTTTGTCACAGCTGATCCAAAAAGGCTGGAAGTAAAATTAAAAACTCTTCTTAGTCGTGCATGTAATCTTCTGGCTGGTGATGGCATGTTCTGGGCAGTAGCCGGGTACCTGGGTACAGATTTCTTTCTTTTCCTTTGTTCTTACAAACCCTCTGCTTTAGTCTCCTTCGGGAAATGATCCCGTAGTACTGTGTGGCAGGATGCTGGGATGGCGGATCCGTGATTTCCATAGAGTCCTGGCTGTAGGGTCACTAAAGTAACGTAATGGGTTTGTTTTCATGGGTAACTCCAGTGAAATCTGAAGGAGACCACCAGCTCACCTTTCAAACAAGTATTCGTTACCCAAATTTGGTACAAGTGTGTTGGTTGGAGCTCAGTTTCTGCCAACAGCAGGAGGCAGGTGAACCCTTTCCTGCTGCACCGGGCATTACTGAGCAGTGAGGACAGTGTTGTGTTGGGGAAGGGGACACGTGGAGGTGACAAGCGAGCAGCGTGGAGGTGTAGAGAGCACCTCGGTGTGGCAGAACACTGCACCCCGGGCTCTGCAAGGAGAAGGAGAGGTGCTGTGCCACTGCCAGCCCCGCTGAGGAACATGGGGATGTGGGCAGGGTGACTTCATCCGACCCCACGGAGCCGGCGCTTGGGAAGGAGCCGGTTGTTAATATCCCAGTGAACAGCGTAATCGTATTTGATACCAAACAAACTATTTAATAGCCTAGATAAAAGCATTCTGGTTGTTTAATTGGAAATGTCTTTCTGGTTTACATAAACCTAGTGCCCTATTTTTATGAGATTTAGAATTGTGCCGAGAAATTGTTTCCATGGAAGCAGAGATCACTAAAGAAATAACCCACTCCACGTTTCCTACAGGATTATTCCTTTTACAGCCTGCTGTTCTAAATAATTAACTCCTGTAGTACCATTACAGCTTAGCATAGATTAAAGAAAATAATACTTTTTTTGGTTTTAGTGTCATATAGTTTAAATATATATGTATGGGTATGGATATTTGTAAAGAACTTTAAAGTAAGTCTGTTCTGTCCTTATTTACAGAGGGGGAAAGCCACTAGTGCAAAAAAGTCAATGGAAAAGTGCACTTTTTTTGGCAACTTATTCATCTCTTTCAAGTAAACTTGAAATTATTCCCTCTTTGCTCTTTTCTTGCCGCTGTTCTACACTTTTTGCTTGGTGATGGGTGTACTCTGAAACCATCGTTGTGCTTCTGGCAACCTTTGAGGGAAGAGACAATGCAGATTTTAATTAAGGTAACCGCAATGAGGATCCTCCTCCAGTAGGGAAAACACCATCTCCTTTAGTTGACTGTGGATTTTCTTCTATGTGTTACTTTTGACAAACCAGTTAATTTTTCTCCACTGTAAGTGTCTGTAAAAACTGTCAAATGATAGAACCATAGAATGGTTTGGGTTGGAAGGGACCTTAAAGATCATCAAGTTCCAACCCCTGCCCTGGGCAGGGACACCTCCCACCAGACCAGGTTGCTCCAAGCCCCATCCAGCCTGGCCTTCAACCCCTCCAGGGATGGGGCAGCCACAGCTTCTCTGGGCAACCTGTTCCAGTGTCTCACCACCCTCACAGGAAAGAATTTCTTTCTGGTATCTAATCTAAATCTCCCCTCTTTCAGTTTAAAACCATTACCCCTCGTGCTATCACTACGCTCCCTGAGAAAGAGTCCCTCTCCAGCTCTCCTGTAGGCTCCCTTCAGATACTGGAAGGCTGCTATAATGATAATATGAGGCTGAGACCCAACGTGAATGTCTGTAAATATACAAGCAAGCTACTAATTACTGAAAAGTCCTGTTACCTGCCCATCCATATGGGGTTTTCTGAGCACAAGGGCAGCTCTCAGCCATATAGAAATTGCCATCGCTTCACCAAAGCCGGTTGTGGACTCGAAGCTGACAGTAGTTGAGGCTTTGTCTCTTCCAGAGAGAAGGAAAACAAAACCTACTCTCTCTCTGAAGTTCACAATGTGAAATGAAATAAAGACAAGATATAGGTGTGCAGGTGACAGTTGCATGGATTTTGACTTTGAAGGATGTGAAATTTAAAAAAAAGCAGATTACTATAGGCAAATGAATGACTTAGAAATTAAAAGTGGGAAAACAGATACTAAACTGTTATCAAATTATCATCAAGATGACAACTTGAAATACATAGCAATTTTAATAATAATTTTAACGGTAGATATCAGTTATTTTCTCAGAAAGGTAACTGCTGTTATTTTTATCTGAAGGAAGGTGAAACAGAAAGCTGTGATAAAGTGTTATAAAGGAGCCAGGAATAATGAGAAGAACTTGCCTGTCTTTGCTTCATGAAATAGCGCATGTTTCTGTGGCTTATTTAGAAATAGGCCTTGCTGCAAAATTCAACTCCAGATTGTGCCCTCCTCTAATGGCAGAGGGTATTTACATCTGGAGCCTTTAATTTTAAACTGATCCTGTGTTATAAATACTCACTGGCAGCCAGGATAAGTTCCTGCTGGTCACACAGTTCCAAGTGGCCAAGCCTGTATTGATTTCAAGTGGGGCAGGCCCTCAGGAAAGCAGCAGCACAGGTAGAAGGAGCTGACATATCCACTGTCCCGTGGTCCTGACTGATCCCAAAGTAATGATTTATAAAGTGTCTGACAGTTTTTGACAAATGGGATGAATGGAACTTGCTAATGCAAACTGGAAAGTATCTTTCAGCAGCTGCCAAAACACATGGAAATGGTAATTCGTGCTTTGTAGATCATTAGGACGCTCGGGAGCCACTGGAGTGTGTTGCGAAAGGCATTACTCAAAGTTCAGATTGACAAATTTCTTCAGAAACAGCTAACAACTTTGTAAGGGTAATGCAGGCATCAAAATCATCGTTCTTGGAACTGCCTTGAGATGAGTATGTGCCAGAGGAAAGGACAGAGAGAAGACTGCCTTCCCGTGCCCTGTCAGTAAGAGAGCAGCCATCAAACTGATGAACAGTGGCTCCTCCTGAGCTGGCAGCTACTCCAGGGCTCTGTTGCAGCAGCCACAAACGTGTATTTGCACAGTCCATAAAAAGCCTAAAGAAGGACAAGGGCGAGCTGCTGGTGCTTTAGTCCAGGAGGGCAGCCCAGGGTAAGATCTGTGCTTCAGGTTGGCTTTTGTCTCTTCCCTGCTGTTTCCTCCTCAAGGAAGAGGGACTGGAGGCAGCTGGAGGAGGGTACCGGTGCCACTCCCTGAGAAGAACCAGCTGAAAGTGCAGCTTGTTGACTTCTCTAGGAATTGGGTACTAGATACCAGTTGTTTTGGAAGGAGAACCTGTTTGGTGGGTCTGATTTTAATCTCGATAAAGGGAGCAGCACATCAGCGTGTAGAAACAAGTAGCCTCCATGAGTGGATTAAAGCTTCAGCCATCACCTGGGATTTCATCCACACTTTTCACCTGCAATATGGAGCTTCTCCTGGGGGTTTGGCTGGGTTTGATTCCGGTGGTGGCTTCAGCAGAGCAGAACAACTGTATCTGTGCGACCAACAAGTGGACAGTCTGTGCCCAGGACGGCCTTGGGAACTGCACCTGCACGCTGGTGGGTTCAAATCGCAGGGTAGACTGTTCCACGCTGACCTCCAAATGCTTGCTGATGAAGGCAGAAATGATCCCCCTGCAGCAGAAGCGCTTCTGGGGCCATGCCCACGGGCGGTTGAATAATAAAGGCATTTACAATCCAGACTGCGAGGAGAGCGGTGCCTTCAAAGCCCGGCAGTGCAATCAAACCGACATGTGCTGGTGTGTGAACACGGCCGGAGTCAGAAGAACTGACATGGGTGGCAAAGGCCTGAGCTGCAGCAGAACTGGTTAGAACGAGCTGTATCTACACTGAAATGAAGCACAAAAAAAAGCTCCAGCGCCTTCAGTGTTTCCAATGTAGCAAACACCCCGAGAGATCTGCTTGAGAGCCGATACAGACTGCACCCCAAGTTCATCACAGCTGTGAAGTACAATTCCCCACGTATCCAGATCCGCCTGAACCAGCAGCTCTCCCAGAAATCTAGGTGTGGCGTGGATATAGCTGATGTCGCCTGTTACTTTGAAAAAGATGTGAAAGATGACTCCATGTTTCATTCCAACAGAACATTAACTGTCTCTGTCAATGGAGATGCTCTGTGTATTCAAAAAATAAGGATTTATTACATTGATGAAAAGCCACCAGAGTTTTGCGTGACACGACTGGCTGCCGGCATTAGTGCCGTGGTGACAGTGGTGACATTGGCTGCTGGCCTTGGCATCGCTGTGCTGCTCGTCTCGAGGTGGCTGTGGATGAGAAAATATGCAAAAGTTGAGATTAAGGAAATGGGCGAAATAAGAGCACCGAGCTTACAGCTGCCCCGATCTGGAAAAAAAAAAACAAAACAAAACCAAAGACATCTGAAAAAAGAAAGGCAGCAACAGGAAGGGAAAAAAAAAAGGCACAAAATACAAATAGCAAACAGACTCCATGGATAGATTTGGAGAGGTTTTATTTCCTTTTCAAGGGAATTTATTAAGTGATTGTTCTGAATTATTCTAGTTTAGCAAGAATGACATTATTGGGTATAAACTGATTGTGAGTCAGTTACCTAGATATTTTAAATGAGTCCCAATTTAGAGGCAAAGAAAACTGCCCCAGCTGTCTGTTTAGCATAACGTGGAAGGCTTTCACTCGTGCTGCAGGCCTGCTTCAGCCCGCTTAGATTATCTTTGAGTGGGTCTTGGTGTAATTGGGTTACACAGCTGCTTTTCTGTTGGGAAAGACTTTATTTTTTAAAATGTGGGTTGGTTGGTTCATTTTAAGTTGCTGGAATGTTTTTTTATCAACAAATAATTTTGGAAATATAACTAAATAACCAAATAAGGTTGTGATAAGATACACTATAGCACCAGAGGCTTTTATGCAGTCATTTGTTAGGAAATGTTGCTGCGGTCCCTTCTAGGGACCCTCTCCACTCTTCCAGGTGTGGAGATCCCAAGTTTCCCAGTTTGTATTCCGGCAGCACCGTGAGCTACTCCCACTTGTGTTCTCTTTAACAAGGACCTGACATTCCCTGTCAGCAAAGATCCCTTGATCCAGCTGCAAGTGTGAGTTAACCTTGGGGTTCTGCCCAAATTCACACTCTGGTAACAGCTTTCTGTCTACCTAAGTTCCCCTTGTAGTTTTGATGGGAGGAGGTGCTTTTCAGTGTTGTGCAGCTTCACAGAAATACTACACAATGCTTCGGGACAAGCTGAAAAAGAGCTTTATTCTAGTCAAGCTGCAGGGGGAATTTAAGAGCAGAGTGTAATTACTGAGGCTGGAATTTGGCCAAGACACTAGAACTGGACTTCTTCGCTACCTACTCATCTGCTGGAGGTCACATCCACCATGAAGGACATTTTAAAGAAAATAATTCTAGTTGTTAGATGTTGAAATGTTGGCAGTTATAGTCTCTGTACGGTGTTTGCGTGTCTTGAAGTCCCCTCAGTCTAATCTGCTTACATGCAAAACGAGACCGCAACACATAGACACAGCTCTTTTATTTTGTTAATTACTAGTTTGTAATTCTAATAAGTCAGTAATGAGCTACTTCTAGGGCAAACTATTAAATATGCATCTCTGATTCTACTGAATGGAGAGGATACCAGGAATAAAGTGAAGATGCTTTGATTCTGTTTCTGCCTTTGTTTATATTCTTGTTCACTTACCTGCTGGAAAAACTGGGGCTTTGGATACACAGGGTGGGGTGGATGCATCAAATTTCCCCAGAATTAGATTTTTATTCAATTACAGCAGTATTAATGCACTCAAAAACTTTTGGAGCAGGGTCTATAATTTATTGTAGGCCTTATGGCAACACGGCCAAGGTGGTGTTTTCCAGTCAAGTATATACATTAGCACTGATAGAAAATGAAGTGAGAATTTAATAGCTAGGCTGAATTTTCCCAAGTCATAGGAAAATTCAGAACTTAGCCTAACTCCACACAATTTTGCAATTAAGCTTTTATGAAAGGGATTAAATTAAAAACCTAGAGCTGAGTAGCCCTTCAGTGCTGAAGAAATGAAAATTTTCCAAGTATGTTGCTTAACCGCTGTCCTAACTTACGCAGAGCTGATAAAAGCTTTGTGCTTGAGAGGTTGGTGCTGTCCTTCCATCAGAGAAGATCATGAGATGTGCCATCTTTTCTGGAGATCCACTGTTGTGGCTTTCAACATTTTTTTTAAATCACTGCATTTTTCTCATTTCTGTCATAAGGAAAAAAAAAATCAAGGTGAATGATGAGATTTTGGATTAAAATAGCATATAAACATGTAGGCGTATTTTGATTAGGAGCAGCAAAAGTGACTAATTGAAAAAATCTTAACAGGTAACAGTTTCAGCATTTCTTCGGCTTCCACTTTTCTTTTAAGAGGTGGAGACTGAGAAGAGAGGATGTGGTGGTGCCATTTATATTTTTATTAATCATTAAAGGACTGCCACATCAAAATCTTGCGTTGTGGTCAGTTATTTCCTTGCTAGCCCTCAAGCACCAGTAGCCTGCGTGCTGCGAGGGGACTGGGAATGCACTAGGGTCATTTAATAGGAGTGGTAAGGTATGTGTCTGCAATTAATCAAAGGAGCAAGAAGATTAATTGCAGTGCAGAGCTCAGAGAACCTCTCTTTTGGATTAGAGCATCCTACTTGAATAAAGCTGTGTAAAGCTACTGGAGGATCTGGACTTTAATAAACCAAAGATACCCATTGCTCCCACTAAGTACTCATTTCTCTCCTGCTGCTCAGGAGAGAAATAATAGCCTCTCAGGCTATATATTAATATCTTTTTTGAACATGGTAAAGCGAGTATTGTACTGTAACACTCCATGATCAGCTTCTTTGACTTTCTGTCCACTGCTGTTCTTGCTGAGAAGGAGAAAATGAGCTCCTCGTCAACTTTAAATTTTGAAAAAATTAAAAAGCTTTTTTATTATTCATTCTAATTTAGAAATTTCGACTTATCTCTTTCCTGATTACGTCATCCTGTTTTAGTGGTGTGTTTGTTCGTTGGATTTAGGTAATTAGGCTTTATTCTGTGCAGTGGGATCTGTGGGTACAGCCAGTGGGGTGATGGTGGGTTTCTGCTGCAGTCGGCACTGACTGACAGCTTTTAAGTAGTGCCCTGAACAACATGATTAACATCAATCTCATATCAGTTTCTGCAGAGACTGCTCAGTCACAAATGTATTCAGGGGAATGTTTTGTTTTGAAATGCTGTTTTAATACTCTGCGCATAAAAGCATACATATTTATGCATCTGTCTGTGGGCAGATACAGAAATAAACCCGTAGCTGGTATGAAAGAGTGCCTTTGTGCTATCACCCACCTGTGTTAGATAAGAGTGGGTACGCTTGCTTTAACCATGGTAGAGCTGTCCGTTGTCTAAATTCTGTTCTGCAATTCCAATCTGAAGGGCTGCCTTAGAAAGCTCAAAATAACCACTGGCAGAGAAAAAAACCCCACCCTGTCTCTGTGCTGCGACTCTGAAGAGGATGGTGCTGCCCTTCCCATCCAGCACTACCACCTTTGTGCCACTGCACAAAGCGGGTTTGGGCCTTTGCTTTTAACTTTTAGTTAAAACTTTTTTAACGGCTCAAGATGTGAGGCAAGTGCCAGAAGTGGTGCCAGCACCAGAGCAAGGAAAGGAAAGATAAGGATTCATGGAAGGATTAAAACCCTCTTAAACTCTGTTCCCTCTATTCCCCCTGGTAAAACCCATGCCTGCTTATATATGCAAGTATGTATTCTCCAAGGCATGGACACAAAATCCCTGCATTAGTTTGCAAATGACTGGTGCGTGTACACACACGGCTGTTCCTACACCTGTACTAAAAGACACACACACGACTGTTCGTGTCAGAGCAGGCAAGCCCCAGGGACAGCTTTGTGGCAGCAGCTCCTACGTTCAGCCAGCCTGCAGCTGGCTCTAACCCTTATCAGTGGTAAAATAACCCAAACCTGCTGCTGGTTTGGAACAACAAAGAATCCTCTCCTTGTCCCATCTTCCCCTGATTAGAAATAATCTCTTTACGGATGTTTAGACTGGGATTATGACCAGATTAGGTTAACAAAAATTAGTGAAACAAAATGCCTGCCACATAAATACCCCCAACCCCTCCCTCCTTGTTTAGATAGTAAAACACCAGCAGGTCTGTGACATTGAGCATTTAATGACAACTAGAGACAAGAGCCCCTCAATAGTCCTTAAAATGTTTAAAACTTGGGGAATCACCTTGGAAAAAAGAAACCAATTCCTATTGCTTGTATATCAAACCCACTTTTTCAGTGAACAATTAAAGAAGTAACAAATTGGCCCTTCCTCCACCTTCTCCTTAATTGGACCAGTTAATGCTATTAAGTTGATAGTCTTTCTCGTGCAGGTATGATTATCCTTTCCAAAGCATTTCCACTGATTTGCCTCAGGGTTTTGAGTACTGCAATTACCTTTTTTTTTTTTTTAAATGCTAAAATTAATTTTAAGTCATTACAATTACTATCAGAGCAGGAAAAAAATCAACTTCCAGAACTTTTACAATTCTTATTATTCAGCAGTTCTAACAAAATCCCTTGTACCGGGATTTATTTAGTTAAAATTTCATACACACCAGGGCAGCCTGAAGAGATTCACATCTCATTTTCATGACGATCCCTATTCTCCGAGGGATAACACTCTTACAGTCCTACTCCAGCACAAATCAAGTGCCACAGAAACAATTAGAGAGACTTTGTATTATCTAAATGAAAGACTGAATGAGAAAGCATTTCTAATTTTCCACTGAGATTTTTACATGTGGGCCCAACGAAACCTTTTTCAGCTTTTTTGTTTGTTTTTGTTTTGTTTTGTTTTTTAAATAAACCTCTGTCCTTTTAAGGCTTGAAATGAGAAATCTCAGCATTTTTGCTAGTCTGGTTGCACCCAGAAAAAAGAAGTAGAACTTACTAAGAAAGTAACTGGCTGTTGCTGTGCTGTAGCCAGGGCACTCGGCTGTGCAGACACACTCATTTTTAGCACAGGTCTGTTGAGTTCTCCTTTTTTTCTTCCCATCTTCATGTGCTCTTTCCTGTTGTTGGAAATAAGATTGCTTTATTATTGTCTCAGTTCTGCTGAAGGACTTAACAAAAATCCCTCGAGTATGGAAAGTTAATTAGTGCTCCCTTTTTTCAATCCCTCCAAATAAATTCTGCATTTTAGAGAGCTAGAAGAATAATTCTGTGATATTTACTATTTTCACTGATGTTTTTATGTAGGTCAGCTGCTTTAAAAGTAATAAATAATAATAATAAATAAAAATAACAAAAATCTTATGTGACAGATTCTCAGAATTTCCGCCAGTTTCGCAACTACTTAGCAATACATAATGCTGGATTTCATTACTTCACCTCAAAATCAGTAGTTCCTAAAATGTATTTAATTTGAACATTTGTACATGTGGTTCCTTAACTCCCAGTATCTTCTCTGTATTTATCTCAACCCAGAGAAGAAAAATAAATAACACACTTAATTCCAGGCTGACAAGCATCCTGGGCCAGTTATTACCTATTAACGAATTCTTAAATAGAATCTACTAACTGATATGTCAGTGGGGCAAGGGACAGTTAGTACACAATACAATACACTCAGTGGATCAAGACAGGATATTCTAGTGAACAAGATTTAGAAAAATCTTGATATCTATGAAAAGCATTGCCCAGTCTTTTAAGCACATGTGAACTCCTGGGATTTAAATGGGCCAAACAGGCGAAGTGGCATTAAATCCAATTTCTGACTTGCAGAAGGCTGATGGAGTGCATTGTTTCTCTCAAGTTTTTAGCCCAATACTAATGAGCAAAAGCAAATTACACTGAAACTTGAATGACAAGAAGTATCAATTAATACTCAGTTTTCGCTTGGGTTTATATAAAAGCCAAATATTTTATAATGAGGTTTTCATTTGAAGCTGAAGACTGTACATTTTAACTAACAACTTTTTAATTGTGGTGATCAAAATTGGTAGCAGGGAGACTTTAGTATCAAATTGTTTCCACCTGAATATACAGAAAAATATTTTCTTTTATTTTTACAGCTGAACTGTTTTTCATTACTTTTATTGGATTTGACATTTGCTTGCATGACTAATTTCATACAAAAATAATTTCATACAAAATCTTATTCAGTTCAGTACAAGCACTTATATCAAGAGATAAACAAATATTAATGGACTACAAGGAAAATTCTACCTGTGAAAGTGTTAATTGCTTAATTGTACTAAGGACTACTGCACAGTGTATTTGTATTTGTACAGTCTATGTGGAGAGCAAAAGCTTTGATGATAAGCTCGTATCTAGTCAGTCAAGGGGGTTTGATATTAAGTGGTTTCCTCCACAGCAACTTGAGGCAAAGATCTGGGGACAGAGAATGATAAATGGCCCTGTGAGATCCATCCTACCACAAACAGAGTTCACAGGTGTTTCATATGCATTTCATCTCTGGGAAAAAAAAAAAAAAAAAAGACAGATGTGAAAATGCTTCATGATCCAAACTCACTCTATAGGTCAGTTTTTCAGCAATGAAATTCAGTGCCACGCTGAGGTTCATCAGAAAACCTATACATCACTTATGACCTTTAAGTGGGTCTTATGCAGTCTTAAGGCAGGAAAGCTTGCCTTCTGCCCTTCTTCAGAAATGTGAATTACAGTCTTTTTTCGAAAAAAAGAAGAGGCTAGAAAGCAAAATCTCAGCTACAAAATAAGTCTTAACCTATCTTTCTAAAGCATAGAACTTTCTTATTTCCTCAGAAGAAAGAAGATCTATGTGTATATATTCATTAAAATTCCAGAGAAGTCCTGGTATAAATGACTAGTTAGAATGTTTTTTTAACTGTATGTTTATTTAGAGAAAAAACACCACTGTATAACTATCCAATTGCTCAACTGTTTACCAGATTTTCATATAGAGAGACATTTAGTGTTGATATCTGACAGAGAGATCCTGTAATTACCTGTGCTGCATTTGTTGCTTTGAAGCTTTAATTATAAGTAATGCTGCTTGAGGAGACTTTAGAAATGCAGAACGTAGAACACAATTTTTAGCCCCATCCTCGCACACTCAGAACATCCTTTGAGTTTAACTGGAATTTACGCGAGTCAGGAATGCAGAAATAGCTCCTACACCCTCTATGCAGACAGTGTTAAATAATGCAACTGGAGAAACAAATAATAGTAAAAAGAAATCTGCAAAGAAAAAAACCAGACCATTTTCAGTAGACTTGAAATAAAGTGAAGAATTTGTGAGGTGGAAGAATGGCATTTGCTCCATAGGAGAAAAGGTAGAAAGCCTTCATGCTTGGCTTAGAAATGGAGAATTCTAGATAAAGAAGGCAAGAAAAGCAGGCAAATACAAGTCTAAGAGATAAACGACATTAAGCATCAAGACATTCGTAAGAGCTTCCATCTCAGCTCTTCATTTCTTCACAGCTGGGACACACACCAGCCTGAGATTGGACAAAGTGTTTTTCTGCTGCTACAGCTCGGCTGGTTTTGTGACTGGAGCTGACAGTCACAAAAATCAATGCCGTACTAATTGACTTCAAGATTTTTCTCCTTGTGCCTCTTATGGTAATGGAGGCTGGGCACCCTTAAAGGAATTGTATCTACTGAAAACAGACTTTCTACCTGTCACTACGTAAGGTCTCTTCTCTGGACTCCAAGATCTGGTCAGTATGTATTTTCCTTGGCATCAGTGCTTAAGAACTGTCACGGCAGACAACCTCTGTAATAAAAAGGGAGCGGACTAATGAGTATCTCAGCAAACACTGAACAATACTTGTCTGTGCTCATACACAGAGTATGTGGCTGCTGAAGGCAAAGATCTGTGTTTCTTTACCTTTTGCAACGAGAGGGCCTTTGTTTACATGTAAAGCCCCAGGGCTCCCATGAAGCCTGGATGGCCCTGTCATTGCCACACATCCCAGCCTCACCCTTTCATGCAGCAAATATAACCTGTTCTTCACATCACATCATTTAAGCTGTACTTCTGTGTTATGGTTTGAGGAACCCACAGTTTATTGCCGTTTAGACAATTATGCTATCACCCAATGACCCCTCCCAACCCAGGAAGGGGAATCAGGAAAAAAACAAGGAAAACTTAAAGAGTTGAAATAGAAACAGGTTTAATAGAACAAAACTAAGTATTTAACATTAATAATACTAAAGAACCAATACCAATACCAACACCAATATAAAATATACAAGGATTATACCCAGCCACGTACATCAGCAGGAAGCTGTGCACTCCCAGGAGAGTGCTACAGCTTTGGGAGGAAGGGAAGGGCTCAGGGGTCTGGCACCAGGGCAAGTTCTCAGGATGGCAGCCATCAAGGGAGAGAGACAACCCCTCAGCAAACCTTCTAATTTATATTGAATGTGACGTTCATGGTACGAAATAATCCTGTTGGCAGCTTGGGTCAAGGGCCCAGGCTTTGCTCCTCCTCATCCCTGCACTTGGCAAGGCTTGAAAACACCAAGACCTTGAATTCCACACACCACAGCTGGCTGTGAAGTATTTTCACAAATTCAACCACTTGAGACTTGTAAAAGTGCATGAGAAAAGGCTTTACTTAAAAGGAAAATGACTGAAAATCAGTCCC
>JAHREE010000417.1:1246263-1283263 GCA_033628505.1 Tringa tobata | reverse complement strand
CCACAACAACACAGTTTTATTTTCAGTGATATAAGACACTGACTTTTTCACAGTCAAAAGCAGATTGATACCTTAAAACTGCAATAGGATTCAGTTTTAACTGTGACACTGTGACAATTCTTGTGCAATTCAACTGTTGGCAAACAAATACATGGTATCTGTTCAGATTAAATGAAGAAACATTTCAGAGCTTTGTGTATGGGTGGTTTTCTTAATGCCTCTGCTTTTTCTTTTTTTTTTTTCTCTCTCTTTGTTTCAGGGTAGCCAACCAAAGAAGTTATGAATATCATCTGTGGTCTAAAGTTGCCTGGCAGGAACTGTATTTTCTTTCATTTGGCTTCTTTCACCAAGCAGAGGAAATGCAATAACCTCTGTAGGTCTTACTCAGGATATTGCCGAACTCAAGTCAGTTGTACACGAGATAGATGCCAAAGGCTGGATTTGAGTAGAAATACTAGAAACTGGTTTTTGACTGGAAGGTCTGACTCCTGTAGAAACTTCACTGGTAAAGGACAGAGGTGTCTTTTGAATGTCTCAAATGCAGAAGTATACAAGAATGCACACCACAGTTCAGAACGGTTTTGCTTCCAACCTTCTCAGCTGTTGGGGGAGAAGACCACATCTCTCCAGAACAGTTCTCTACGGCAACTCCCACACCGTTTTTCTGCTTGGAACACTCAGATCATTAGGTCTTTTCGCACATCACCACCATTTCAGGCTGCACCAGTTCCTCTTTTCTGGATTATTGTTAAGCCAGCTCAAAAATTATTTGCTATCATTCTTGGCAGGTAAAATACCATCTTACTTCCTCTCTCAATGTAAGACTCCATTATGCAAAGATGTGTGCATGAGTTTGTTGTTTTTTCTGGAGAATGGTAGGTATATTTGTAGCCTTTTCATGTTAATATCTATGCAAAATTTTGAAGGATTGGGGCCTAAACTGACAGTTTGCTCAACAAGAAGTTATTTCCATTGTCAGAGGTGTTCAATGTATCTTTTGCTCTTCTCATTCTGGTTTACGTGTGGTAGAGGGAGATGAACCAGACACTAAGGGGCATTCCTTCTCATTTGGGAGGGAAGAAATGGAGTGGCGTAGAAGCCATAAACTCTTACATGAGATGAGACTGTAATATAGAATACAGCAAGGACAGACACTAACAAACTCCTTTTTAACTATGTCCTAAGTTGACAATGTTTGTATCTTACAGGAGCATAAGAAATTGGTGGAAAGCACTTCCTCCTAATAAACGGGAACTTTTTAAAGAAAGTGCAAGGAAAAATAAATGGAAGATACTCCTGGGTGTTAGTAGCTTAGGAGTTTTATTTGTCATGTTTTATTTTACTCACTTGGAGGAGACACCCATCACTGGGCGCGCTCGACTGTTGGTGTTCGGAAAAGAGCATTTTAGGGAACTGTCACAGATGGAATATGATATGGTAAGATTTTTTTATAAAATCTAAATACTCTCAAATTGTTAATGATTTTTTTTTTTTAGTTATGAGATGGACACAACCGGGTTTGTTTGCCTTAATTCGTTCTGAATTTCATGCTCAGAACTGTGCAGAGCATCCTCATCAGCTACCCCTTCCTCTTGTCCCCATCCTCTGTAATAGTTCCTTTTCCATAAGCAAACCATTCAGGGACACATGATGGTTAAAGAATACATTATATGTATGTAGCAAACGTTTTAAACTGTGTTATTGTAATATAACAAGAAATATAAAAATCTGGTAGAAGCAATAAAAGCATAGATAATAGGTACATGCTCAGATCTAATTTTCTATGCTGATTTGAGCATTCTTTGGCACTTGTTTAAGGTCCTTTCTTCTAAGCTGTCACTTTCTAAGGCATTACTCCACCTGCATTCAATTACACTTTTTTTTTTCCATTGGATCAGCTAATTTTTCTTTAATTGCTTTCTTTTAAACTGTCTATTTTACTAATTTCTGTACCTTTGAGTTCTGTGATTTTTGGTTCTGAAGTGGGTAAAGCTTGATAATCCAGCCATATACAAATGTCACTATTCCATCAGACGGAGAAAGTGAGATAAGAACATAGCAAAAGAAGTACAAGGATATATTCAAATTACATCTTTTGTATAAATTTGCCCACATTACGAATTACAACAGAAATATACAGATAGATAAAAACTATGAATTCAAATGGAAATTCAGGAAGATATAGAAAGCTTAACTGTGTATTAGGGAAACACCAGATACAGGAGACCGTAAGACCAAGTTTATACTACTTATTTTTGATCTGTGGTCAGTTTACTTCCTTTTAAATTCAATAATCCTTAACTTGTGGGTCTGAAAGCCTGAATCTAATATATTTGCTTTGGATATATGAAAGCAAAATATATTAAAACTGAGATTTAACTAGGGTGCGTGTAGCTGCTAAATTAGTTTACCAGTTAGTCATTTACTGTGTGTTTTTTTGCATGGCCATCAGTGATTTTGTATTTTTTTTCAGTGGATGGAGGAATTCAAAAATAAAATGTTGCCTGAGACAGATGCGCGCTATCAGGTTGTGGAGAGAGTTGTTGGTCATTTATCTGAAAGCAATAAGGACATCCCACAGGTCTCAGCACTCAAGTGGGTTATCCATGTGGTAGATGAACCAGGTGTAAATGCTTTTGTGCTTCCAGTAAGTTCAACCCAGTACAAAAATTATTAGTAATATTGAAGCAGCATTTTATTTATATGTATTCTACTTAATTTCCACTCTCTATTTGTTTACAGAATGGCCAAGTGTTTGTTTTCACTGGATTGCTTAATGCAGTTTCTGATATTCATCAGCTGTCTTTCATTTTGGGACATGAAATAGCTCACGCTGTGCTGGAACATGCAGTAAGTATTTAAAGAAAGTTGTCTAAAATTCTTAAATGAATTCTAATTAATTTTTTCCTATCACTACCAACCAAAGTTTCAGTGTGACTCTTTGTAATTAATGAAAAAATGAGTTTGAAATGAGTATTCTGATACAGTATACCCTTATTACTCCTGGAGTACTTAACACCTGTCAGAAGTCCTGTAGCAGTCAGTGTTAGCACAAAGGCTGCCAGTGCTCTTTTCATAACCGTACAGATGGATTATGGCCCACTATTAACAGTCATTTAGAACCTGGTCTGGAGATGCCTCTCCTCCTGTAGCACAAACATAAGGGACTAGGAGGTACTCAGCAACTCGTTACTCCTAGACTCATTAGTATCTACAGAAGTGGATATACTTCAATAAATTATTCTAAAATACATGATCTTTTTCTTATACTAGCATACAGCTGTAGAATGCCAAGCTGCAGAATGGCTGGAGCTTGATTCTGCATTTACAGATGATCAATATGTGTATATTGAAATTGGTAGTTCTTTGCCTTTTGAACAGGATGGATGGAATAATTTTGTTGTGCTTCATAGGTACAATTGAGACAAAAGAAGATGCGCCAGATACTGCTCTAGATTGGCTTGAGTCGCTAGAAAATGCTTCTTTGCTTACAAATTGATTTCTTTCTGTGTATGTTGTTTTTAAAAATTGTATTCATTACCTCTCTATCAGTTTGAGAAGACGTAATCATCAAATCATAGAAGGATTTAGGTTGGAAGAGGACTTTTATGATCATTGAGTCCAACCATTAACCCAGCACTGCCAAGTCCCTCAGCACAACATCTGCATGTGTTTTAAATACCTCCAGGGATGGTCACTCAACCACTTCCCTGTTACAATGCTTGACCACCCCATCAGGGAAGAAATTTTTCCTAATATCTATCCTAAACCTCCTCTGGTGCAACTTGAGGCTGTTTCCTCTTGTCATATCGCCTGTACCATGGGAGAAGAGACCAACCCCAATCTCAGTTCACCCTCCTTTCAGGTAGTTGTGGAGAGTGAGAAGGTCTCCCCTCAGCCTCCTTTTCTCCAGGCTGAACAACCCCAGCTCTCTCAGCCGTTCCTCACAAAACATGTGCTCCACACCCCTCCCCAGCTCTGTTGCTCTTCTCTGGACATGCTCCAGCACCTCAATGTCTTTCTTGCAGTGAGGGGCGCAAAACTGGACACAGTATTTGAGGTGGGGCCTCACCAGTGCCAAGTGCAGGGCAATCACTGCCCTAGTCCTGCTGGCCACATTATTTCAGATAACCTTGTAAAAATAAAGATCCTGCTAAAATTGCAAAGCTAATCTGGAAATGGGCATTTTAAAGGCAGTGGAAATACAGGACAATTGCTTTACTGCACCCTGTATGATTTTGGATAAGCAGCAGTTCACATCATATTTTCTTGGGCTCAGTTGGTCCAACTAACTTGGTAAACTCTTAAAAAAACATTTCTTATAATAAAAAGGACTTACCTTGTTTGTATGGAACCTGTGTCACCCAACTGGCATAGAAAAAAGTACTGAATAATCTGGCTTGTAATCAATTTCTTGCATGTCAAATAGAGCTCTGGAAAACAGAAGAATTTAAATTTCTCTCTTCAAGTTCTTTTAGTTTCTGAAACTACAGGAATGCAACAGAAAATAAAGAGTAAATATATTATGCTTAGTGTGCCTTTATACCATTAGTGTTCCTGTCTAAATGATGTCTATCCCTTCTCAAATTAATGTAAAGAACAGTCTTCTAGGTCTTTTTATAGATTTTTGTTGTTGTTGTTCCAACTGAGGTGTTTCATGGCCTTTTTACTAAAGAACTCTGTGTGCATGCTGCCGTCATCTTATCTCAGGCTTTGAATCTCTCGAATTGAGAGACAGCCAAGGTGTACTTGTTCCAGCTGTATTTGTGCAGTTGTGGTGGATTCTAGACTTAAAGTACCTTTTATCCAACTGGGATTTTTGTGTAAGCAGGCGAGCTTGTTCTTGCCTTGTCCCTGTGGCTGCATATAAAAAAAAAAAGTAATTTTTACAGTATTTCCAAATTCTATTATGTTCACAAGAAACGTCAGGCAGTAAGGAATGAAAGTGGGACAATTTCTGTTTGCAGGCAGAGAAAGCCAGCCTGGTTCACTTCTTGGATTTTCTGTCGCTCATCTTTCTCACAATGATTTGGGCCGTCTGTCCCCGTGATAGTTTGGCAATTGTTGGCCAGTGGATTCAGAGCAAGTTGCAGGAGGTAAGACTGAAGTTTCGTGTTATTCTTCCCCGAGTTCCATGGAAAAACATTTTTAATCTTGGGGAGATAGTACCACTAAACAGTATGTTTGGGGAAAAGGGCAAGAGAAGAGCTATTTTAAGTAAAAATAAATATGTGAGTATGTTTTTGAATGAAATATATTTTTATAAATCTGCATCTTCTTATCTTGAAGAACTTTAGATTCCCCTCAGTGACTCTCTGTCACTGCACAGGCTATGAGTACCTGATTGCCTATGAAGTTAGATGATTGTCTTTTTGAAATGTAGCTCATCTTTTAAAGCTGTATATGTTGAAATGCCATGTTTTTATTTTGAGTAGCTGGTAAATTGCTTCTAAGTGAAATAAAATGTATGGATTTCTTTAAATACATTGTTAGTGGTAAGATAAGAAAACTGAGAATCTAAACACTCTTTAAAAATATAAACCATGCTACACTAAAACTTACTGAAATAATCTTTTCAGACAGCATATATTCCAATAAAGTAAAATTTGGAGGCTTTGTGGTGCCATTTTTCTTCAACAGTCTAATTTACACTCTGCCTCCAGACAGTTACTATTTCTTTTTGAAAAAGTGGGGTTTTTTAAAAGAAATTTTGCTTATATCATAAAACTGGAATCTGAAATGAAAGATTTAAGTGAAAGAGCTCTTTGGTTTCTTTGACTTCTCTTGATGCTTTTCCTGAGATTTCCCCTGGTTCCTCAAAACCATAAAATTAAACATAAACAATCTGTTTTGGTAGTTCTTATGCTAATTGGTAGACGTGTGGATTCTGAACATAAATTCTCTCTAAAGAGCTTGGATATTTGTACGAGTAGCTAAGAAACCAATACATTGATGAATGCTAGCCAGCATTTTGAAGAGCTGAATTTGGAAAAAGCAAAGTGTGAATCAATCCTGAGACTGCTCATAATTTAGACAGCAAAGACTTAACTCCCTGTCAGCATCTTTTCTCCTCTTCCAGGCTAACGGCAACTGATATTTTGGTATCATGGATTGGAGTTGTACTTCAGTTTGCAAATGTAATCTGGGTTTAAGTTGATAGTCCTAGTATGCTATATATAAGATCTATCATATATGAGATATTGTATAGTAATGTCCTGCTTTAAAACTGCGATCAAACTCTTCTCCAGTAACGTTAAACATATCCATCTGTAATGCAGAATGAGTAAGTGATGAAGACTGGCAAATATACCAAAGACGCTGAACAGAAATGTTTGTTTCTATTAGTCACCCAGGAGTGCAATGTCTGTTTGTTTCCTCCATTCAGTGTTTGCCGATTGAGCTTACGTGAAAATGAACCTGTGTGTTTTCTCACAATGTTTCTTTTCCTCTTCTTCTGTAACTGTATTTTACTTTCTAAAGTTTTAGCATCCCACTCTATGAAAGGGTTATTTAAGCCATGTTGTGATACTTGCTTCTGTTTCAGTATTTGTTTTTCTTTTATGTCCTCGGAGGCTTAACTTTTTTACCTACTGACTATTGGTTATTTTTTATTATTGAATGTAATTTCCAGTGACTCTTGGTAGGCCTTTTGGCATGCTATAGCTCCAGTTCTGCTTTTTTCTGCAAAGCTAGTGGGTTTGCTTGCCTTAAGAAATTGTTAAGTTCTCTTCTGGGATTCATTCATGGTTGTTCTCTAGTCATGTATTTCTGAACTGACACGTGTTGGCTTTGGTTTTACAGCAGCAGTTATTTTATATGGCAACTAAAGCATAGGAACTATTCTTGGAATGGCACAAAGCATGACTCTGAGTTTTACTGATGTCCTGCACACTGCTATGTATAGTTAAAGTACTTCGTATTCCCTTTCTTGTTCACCTGAGACCATCAGATTTTTCATGTGAAAAATGGTGATTTTGTGTAGTCAACTTACCTGAAACTTCCTTTTCTTTGACATACACAGACAGCTCTCATAATTGATTTGAAAAATCAAATCCATCTTTTTATTATGTCCAATTTCTGAGAAAGATTTTAGATCATAGTTTGAAGATCTAATTTTTCATTCCAGCAGTCACAAGAGATTTTTTTTTAAATTCATTTTTCAGTAGCAGATGAATAGTATTGTATATTAGATGCCTCAAGACCCTCTTACATGACCACTGCTGAGACTTTATTGGCTAGAAGCACACTGTGAAAGAGAGCCCGAGTTTTCTCGAGAGACTCAGATCATCTTACAGTTTTAATTTTAGATCTGAAGAAGAAACACATAGAATTCTGAACTAGATTCTTTCCAGATGTTCTATTAAAACACATGCATTCAATTTCTGATTTCCTAAATTTCTGCAAATCTTTTTTAGAGATGGATGATACCCCTTCTTCTTAAAAATTATTGTAAGCCTCTCAGACATGAAAACAACAAGTAGTTGTAACTGAAGAAATAGGAAATTGCCTGCTTGTGTAAACCTCTGTTCTAGTTAGCACTTTGGGAAGTCCTGTTACTAGTTACATCTCCCTGAGAAATGTTTAATAATTGAACAAATAGTTTATCTGGCTAACTCAGAAATGGTGCTTCAGGAATATATGGCAAACTAGCCAGGGATACCCTAGACGTTTAGTAAATATATGCACTCCAGTAGACACAGAGCACTTTTCAAGGCAATAGAAATACATATTCCACTTCAAATAATGAATTTATCTTCAAAGGATTGTAAGAATAGATTTGTAATTGCAGTGTTTAAGGTCTGTAAGGAAATTAAGAACTCAGAGAGTGACCTCATCTATGCTTATTTGTAAACCAGTGTATTTGGCTTGAAAAGACCTGAAGAACTTTGGTTGGCTTTTATTTTTGGCCTAGTAAAGAAAAACTATCAGTAATACTTTAGAAAGAAACTACAAGTTAGAGATATCTTTAGGTACTCAAAGAATCGGACCGCTTCTTTTGGTGCTTTTCATTTCTATCTGTTTTTTGGTTTGGGTTTGTAGTTTGTTTGTGTTTTTCTTTTCTGGAATGTATAAGGAGGGCGTATTTCTTTAACTAGGTAAAGAGCTGATAAAGCCTCTTTCTCTTCACTAACTACATCCCCGTTCTTCAGTTGATATTTTCTAATCGATGCCTGGACCAGAATGTTCCTTATCTCTACAGGAGCAGGGTGTTTTAACAAGTCCTGATTTGCATTTACTATATAACCTGTTATACAAGGGCAAGGCTGCCCAAATCTACATGAACTGTATGTGCCAGAAGATCCCGCTTCATATGACTAAATAACCCTTTGAGAAAACTACCACTGGCTCTTAGTGTGCACTAACACAATGTCACACCCTAGAAAAAAGGGAGAAGAGTTGGTCAGGTTTACGTTTTCTAGTTTGATTTCTCAAGGGCCACTTGCATCTTGTGTTGGGGAATAATCATGAGAAAGGAGTGATTTCTGCATGAAAATGTTTATGGCTACATTCCATACTGTGGGCTGTTTACCATACAAAGTAGGTCATAGCAGGTTTAAAGAAAGTTGTCATAAAAGTTCAAGAGAACCACTGGAATTTTTTTACATACTGTTGCTACAACAAAAATCTTAATGCCAATAAAATAGTGAAGTGAAAAAATTCTAGTTTAAAGTTGGCATTAACTCTTTAGTTGCTGCAAAATGCAGTGAGGCTGGGTGATGAGAAGGACTATGAAAATATGTGTAATTTGAATTGATTCCCACTGAATACAGGATCAATGAGTTACATGTAGGAAACTGAAGATTGCATGAAGAAAATTAATACTGATTACATGCAATGTGAACATGATAGATAAACACCTTTTCTTATGAGAAGGTTAGAAAAATAGCTACAATGCTTTAGCTTTGTACCTATTCAAAACCAAGAGATAAAGCTTTGATGTTCTTCTTTGCAGTTTATGTTTGATAGACCATACAGCAGAACATTGGAGGCTGAAGCTGATAAAGTGGGACTTCAGTTCGCAGCAAAGGTAAACTACAAGTGGTTTGTTTTGTTAGCAATTTACCAGACATTTTTTGGTTTCTATTATAATCACAGGGAGTTTCACACTCCATACAGAGGTAAATTGTGTGTGGGAGGGTTCCCAAATTTTTGAAGATATGGACATTAGTGAAGTAGTGAGAAATAAAACAGTTTGTAGGAACAAAGTCATTCTGGCTAAACTGTATGTAGTAAAATTGAAGTTTATAAAGTTGTGCATTAATAGCTGCCCAGTATACTTTCTGTGTAGTTAGAAAAAAAAAAAGCCACATATTTATAAAGAGGAGAATGCTAAATAGTGAGCTTCCATAAGTAGGAAATAGTTAATTGTATGTAAAGCTATAAATTGACCTTTAGATTTTTTGTTTTTTAGTTTCCATCTATTGTGAGAAGTTCTGAGGAATGCTTTACTCTATTGTTATGTACCTATAATAATCTGATCTATAGTATCTATTCTCATAACAATACAGTAAAATTTAAGAATGTTTTGATAGTGTGGTTATATTTTCTGTGTTTGCTGATAATTGCAAAACAAATCAAGAGTGTTCTAGTATTTAAAGATTTGGTCTAAATAAATGTGGATTTGCTAAAATAAGCTAAAAATTTGGTCAGAAACTACTCAGCATTTTTTTCATGATTTGTTTTTTTGGTCACTTGTTTGGTAGTGGATTTTAGTTCTAAAATAGAGAAACAAAAAGAACTTTCAATTCTAGCTCAGTGTAATAGAGCTAGGTAAGAGTTAGATAACTATGAGAGCACCGCCATCTAGTGTTAATATTTTATAAGGAAAGTTTCCTTTTCTTAATAATTATTAATATTTCTTCAAGGAGGAGGTTTTAAAATTAATTCTGGGATTGAAACTACAATCCATGAAAAAAGTATAATTACAAGTGAAAATTACAAGTGAAAATTTATGTAAAAAAATGTAAAAAAAATGTAAAAAAAATGTAAAAAAATCTTCCTTTTTCCCCCCTTTCACTTAAATACAAATATAAAGGAGTCTCTTGGGGATACACAAATGCCACTCTTAAAGCTAGTGTTCCACAACTTTAATGGTTAAATATCTACCTCTATGGAGAGACAAAGGATTTCTGCAGAATTACTATTGTAATCTGTTGTGGATTACACAGATCACCCTTGAAAAAGGCAGTGTAATCACTTATAGAAAAGTTCATTTTTAGAGATATTTAAGTATGAACTATTTTCACTTCATATCTTTGACTCTAAGCTTCTTTCTGTAAATCTGCCTAAATCTGTAGAGATTATTAATTTTTTTCTTCTGCAGTACTGTGTCTAGCAAGTAAGCAGAAGAGTGTGGGTTTGTTTGTTGTTTATTTGTTTTTTCTAGAGAAGTAGTCCATGCCAGAAATTGTGAAACTGTTTTTTTTTTTCCTGAATTTTCCAATTCAGGTGTAAGTTTTTTAACATCAGTGGAATTGCAGATACTAAAAGGAATTAATCCAGTGTCTGTCTCGATGACTTTTTCACTTCCTTTAGATATTTTAGAACAGCTTTATCCTGTTTGGTCCCCCCGAGGGGGACTGTCTAAAAAGGTTTTAGAAATTTAAAACATAAGATATCTTCTGTAATTCAGTATCCGTTAGAATGTGTATTGTATTACTTTAAAAATATAGGGGTTTCTACATTTCCTTTCTGTTTTCAGGCTTGTGTGGATGTACGAGCAAGCAGTGTATTTTGGCAACAAATGGAATTAGCAGAAAGCATTCAAGGGCAGCCCAAGTTACCCGAGTGGCTCTCCACGCACCCTTCTCATGAAAACAGAGCTGAGCACTTAGACCGGCTTATCCCAGAGGTGAGCAGAGTTGAAGGAAGTATGTCTTTTTCTCTTAGGAACGTTGCCAGAATTGGTTTGGTATTGATTCATGAGCTACTTTGGTATTGATTCACAACCTGCTCTTTTAGCATCGTGCTTATCTTTATCCTTACAAACATTTTCTGTTACAAAGCTCTCAACCTTAAAGGTTTTATGAAATGAGGAAAAATTAAGAAAGCACAAGGAAAAGGTAATTATATTCTAGGTTTTTTTTCTTTTCTTTCCGATTTCTGATCAAAGAATAGTACTTTTGCTCTTGAATGGACTTCCTGGTATAGATGTGACAGCATCACAGTTCTTATTCATTCTTTTCTGGTTTTTTTTGCCATTTTGTAAGCCAGTGTTGGACCCTAAATTGTCCTGACTTCTCTTGCTTCTCTTGCTTTGATGTGGGATTGAATACACCTCAAATAACTGTGCCTCAAAAGAATGTCAGATCCCCAGTAGAAGATTTCTTAATAGCCCTAGTTATGATAGGTCTCTGTAGATTTTGCAGCCTGCTTTTTCCTTCACATCTCTGTTCCATCACATTAGGGAGTAAATTTTACCCCACTACAAGGAACTTGAGCTAATTCACGAAATTGCTCATCAATCTGCAGTCTTTTCTCTGTTCTTTCTTTCAGAATTCCTCTCAGAGGAATGCCAAGTGGATAACAACTTGGGAATTCTCTTAATTTGATGAGCTACTGGCTGGTAGCTTGAGAACTGAGAACTGTTCCAAGTTTACTAGTCTTAGTTTGTTTATTATTTCTTTAAATAGTGGAGTGTTTAACTACGGAGTAATAGCATGGATTGTTTTTTGCTTAGTTTTTTCTTTTTAAAAGATAGTGTTAAAGTACTTCACAACAGCACTGTTTTTCAGCAATTTAAACTGCATTGGGAAATTCCCTTTCTTATAACCAACTGGTAATGTCTTCTTCCTCTTTTTTTTTTTTATTTATTTCTTAAACTCACAGTCACTTTGAGTCTTTCTCAGTTCCAAACTGTAAAGACAGTTGAAGATTTATTGGCAGAGGGAACACTAAAATGTTGAGGTGTTTGCTGATTTGAAAGGAGAAAAAAATAATAATTCATGAATCCTTTGATGAGAATGAATGCAGTAAATGTTCTAAATAATGGCATAAATCAAAATCAACATTAGGGGTAGGAGGACTGGCTGGACTGAATATTTTAAATTAATATACAGAAATTCTGTACTTTGCAAAAACAGGTTGTGAGACTATTTTGATGGATTTTCTAACACATTAGAGCAGCTGAATGGAAAATAGTACTTGTTCTGAAGCCTCAGTTTAATTAGATTGAACGCAAAGTGTTCAGAATCTTTTATTTTCATACATTTTTTGACTGGCTTATAAAGTAGTAATGACATAAGTTACTACTTATGATCCATCTACCCCAGGACCGAGCAAATAAGTTGAATAACTCTGCAACTGTGTAGAACTGGCAGTCATGTTATTTCTGTCTGGTCTCTTGTAGTTTAGCAGGTGGAGCAACCTTCGTCTTTTTATAGCCACTCTCACTTCCAAGAGCAGTGGAGGCTTGGAAATTTTCTTCCAAAAGACAATGGAGGAGGAGGTGTTTTCATTTATTTTTTACTTAAACATTCTTTGGAGTACGATGAAAAAGCAGGGGCTGAAGGCTTCCTGGTTTTAGTAGAAGTTCACTAGATAGTTGTTAGTATCCCAAAAGTGGAATAAAAATGAAAGAAGGTGTGTAGAGGTGTCGGAGGCTTCTTGTCTGAAGTGTTGACTTCCCTTCATCTGAGACCTGCCTTGAAGCTGGATCCTCAGATATTTAAAGGGAATCCCAAGGCTCTGTTGTTCAATATTGGCGTCTTTTTGTTTCATTGTTCACGTACTTAACGCCTTTTAAAACAGTCTGTTTACAATATATTAATGGTCATTAGATATTCAGAGGCTGGAGGGAAAAGCCAGATTTCAAAAGGAGCCTTTTTCTCTATCTAGTCTCTCTCCGTGAAGAAACTGTACTTCTTGGACTTAGTATCAGATCCAGCACAAGCAAATAACAAGGGTTTAAATCCTAAAAAAACCCAAACAAACCTCTGCTGGGTTTTACCTTTGTGCCTGACTTTGAATGTTACTTCAGTTGAAATTGCCCTTTCTCTGAAGATACGAATAAAATAGTTGGGTTTGTATTAACAATTCTGTTAGAAATATTATTGTGTTTCATATGCTGATGATTTTGAAGCTGAAATGATTTTCAGGACAATATAATATCTATTGTTAGACCAGCTACTGTAGCTGGGGTAATAGGGACAAGTTTTTGGACTTCTCAGGCCCCACAGGTGTTTCTCTACAGACTTCTAAGCAAGTTCATAATAATATGCGATTGTATAAAGTGAAAGTTTTTCTTCAGGTGATGAAATGGCATGTCTTGATGAGGTGACTTAACAGTCTCAGGAAATTCACAGGGATTCTCATTTCACATAATTAAAACTCATTTGATTTGCTCTCTGTCTTTTAAAGATCTTGCATCTGGTTTTCTGAACAAGTTGAAAGCTATGGCCAAGCTGAGGAATTACAAATAAGAGAGCTATAAGCAGTTACCAAGTGCTACTGTCCTGAAAAGGAAATTTAAAAGTTTTACCATGTTTTTAGAGGCTCCCCCCGCCGCCTCAGACTGGGAGAGATTTGGATTGTAAACTAGAAAAACAGAATATACTGTTAAATAGGAAACTGAAATCTCCTAGAATTCCTACGTGGAAGGTGGTGCGATGCTTGGTAAAGGCCTATGCATTTTATTTTCAGAAAAAGAAATCTTAAAATAATTTTGTACTAGTGAGAAGGATGCTTGCCACTGTTCTGGAGAGAAAAATTGTGCAAGTGTAGTGTCAGAGAGAAGCTATAGGATCTTTCAGTTCATCTCTGTACCTTTTATTTTAATGTTCTCTGACCTGATACAGTTTGTCTACCTTTTTCCTACTATGCTGTCCACATAAAACACTGTACATCAGCTGAAGCCTCAGCTCTACTGAATAAAGCAGAAGGTTATCTACTGAGCCTTGCCTGCAACATGAAAATTCATCTTGACATGACATTTGCTTTTTTGGCATCATGTTGTTGGCTCAGATTCCATTTTTGATTCACTGTAACTCCTGTTTCCCACTCTTCCTTGTGGAAATGCTGTGTCAAGATCATTTCAAGAGTAATACTAAGTTGGGATATGTCACCTCTACTGCTTCTCTTTTGTTTTCTAGATCAATTAACTTGTCAAACAACAAAAAAAGTTAATTTGTTTACTTTGGCAAGACCCGTTCTTGTCAAATCCACATTGGCTGTTCATGATTTTTATTACTGTTTGGGTAGCTATTGCTTATTCCTCAGTCTGCTGCCTTTTGGAATATTGAAGATACGTTTATTTTGCTTCCTTTTCAAAAATGGGTTGATATATTTGCCCTTTGCTTAAGATCTGAAGATTACTTCAGGTACTTCTAGTAGTAGAATATATTAATGAAGCCTTATCAATGTGAAAACTTAAAGAAAAATAAGAATAAAAAATACTGACCTGTGTTTCTGTTCTTCCCATAAAGTTGTTAAATATTTTGTCACTATTTTCCTTTTCTATGCCAAGAGAAGCAGTGAAAGATTTGAAATATTAGCATTATATACAGCTTGCTTTTCTTCTCTGTCAAGTAGCACATCTATCTGTTCTTTTAACCATCTTTTTACTACTAGTTCATTTGTAGAACTCGTTGTCTTCCTTATTCCTGTGGATTGTAATTCATTTTGCAACTCAGTGTTTCTTTTTTTTTAAATATTTTTTCCCCCCCTTTCTTCCCCTACATGCTTGTGCTATTTCTTAGTTTTTGTCAGAACTGCAGGGTCAGAGCATAAGTCAGCCCTGCCGAGGTAATCGCAGTTAATACACAACAGACTGTAACCCTTGGCCTGATGTGTGGACAAGAGCACGGTGTGACTTGTGTACGGGGAGAGCTGTCAGCCCGAGAGCTAGGATGCACTCCAAAAGGCTGTAAGGGGTCGAGATGCAGCAGTTAGCCTGGTGTCTGTGACAGTGGTGAAGGATTAAGAGTGAGAGCTAAAAATTACTTTTTTTTTTTTTTCTATATGTGTCTCTGCTGGTAGGCTTTGTATGATAGCAATAGGATGAGGCGGACCTCCCTAATTCTTATGCCCTCCCCCCTCCCAGCACGTTTTAGGAGGTGACTGCAATTGTATTGATAAGAAAAACAGCTTCACCTTTGTTACTTACAAGCAATGGTTTTGATGTTTTATTAGAGACCTCCTGAACCAGTAAGGATGCGGGTGGTCTTTATTCTGAACAGCAGTACTTCTCTCTTAAGGTTAACCTGAAAAGAACAGCATTAAAGTATTCTCAGTTCCCAGGTGAATCTACGTACTCACTCTACCTAGTTAACCTTGTCTCAGTTCTCTCCATCTTCTTTATTGAGAACACTCTTCAGTATAAACAGTCAATGAATCATGTTCTTCTGATAATACCAACATGCATGTGCTTCATTAAGAATGCTTTTACTTGTCCTCTTACCCAAACTGTCAAAAACCAATTTACTGGAGCAATATTACATTACTGGATTTGAAGTTGCTAGTGATTTCGGAAGTAAAGTACGGCTGACCATGTTGGGCTGTTTTATCTTTCAGGAAAAATGATATTGTAAGCTCCTCAGCCTGTTACTGGCATTTTAATGATGTTACAGAGCTACTGGCATAAATGAAATAGCAGCAGTTAACTGAGTCAGGGAAAGAGCATTTTCTAACCAGGGTTGCATGGCAGCCACAAATATGCATGCAGAGGCTACTTCCACTAGAGGCTGTAGCGAATATAGCTGTCTTTAACAGTGAGATGATGTGCTGACAGAGATTTCCACTCTCATAACAGTACTCTTTTTAATGGCATGTGAGTTGATGGTGTTCGGTAGATGCCTTCTACCCCCTTGCACAGCTTTACCTCGAGTGAGGATGCAAAGATATCCACAGGGTTAAAATGTTAACTCTGAAACATTGTTTTTAACCTTTGCTGTTGTGACTGCAGTATTTTGGATAAGTGAAACCATGGAAATAGGCAGGGGGCTATATAGCCACCAAAACCAGAGTTACAAAATTCCTAAATTGTGTTGCCCTTTCCAGGATACAGCCTAAATCTTTATATTCCATTTGCCTTGAATAATGCTGCTTGACATTAATGCAGTCTTGCAGCAGCTTATGTTCTGGAAGAGAACAAGAGAAAACTCTTGGTATGTCATAAATGTCAGTTTAGAAATGAATTGGTCACTGAAGCAGAAGAGCGTTCAGCGGTACAGTTACATTTGGTGACTACATGGACGCTCATGCTGTAGAAAAACAAATCCTGAAAGCTTTATTCATATATTTTAAAATTTAGACAAGAGGAATATTTGCATGCTTAATCCAGACTTGGGTGTCCAGGAATTTGAATGTTACATTTCAGCAAGAAACAGCTGGAGAAATTCTTGCTATGTTCCTGGAATGCGTCTTTTTCCAAAACCATTTGTTAAATTTGAATTCTATTTGTCTCTAGTCATTTACAGCAAACTCTTTGTCAGTTCACTGTAATAAAGTTAGGGAGAAATATATTTTGGTACTTCCTCATTACAAAGAAACAAGTTAAGAAGCTCTGCTCTTGTATTTTAAAATCTGCTGTAGTAAGATGTTTCCAGTGTCTCCTGTGGAAGAACACCAAATTGTTTCAAAATGATGGGCAAATACTTATGCATGGGGATACTGGAATATTTTATTTGATATTTCAGCCAAATCTAGTGCATATAAAGCAGATCAAAAATTTCTGCTGGTTTTTTAAGTGCAGTACTAGGACTGCTATGAAAACTGTGTTACTTTCTTTTTCCTCCTTAATCCATCTAGAACCAATGAATCAACCCAGTCTTTCCACTAACAGACCCTGGTACTGGTCAGGAGGCACCTGGCTACAGCTCAGGACAGGTCTGGCCTTTACTTTTCAAGAATCCGTGGTTAGGAAGTGAAGGGGAAAAAAAAATACATTTGAACTTGTTTTCCCATTGAAGGATTAAAAATAAAGTTGGATGTTAACCTGCCCATAGTTTTATGCTGTTGAGGCCAAGATGCAGATAATACCGCATAAAAGAGGCTGTACCACAGTGACCACTGATTAATGCTAAATACCAGGCTAGTTTTTGTCTTGGTGTTTTCTTGGTGTTTAATTTTGCAAATCTTGGAAAATAGTTCTCAGCAGAGATGTAGAACCCTCTAAAATTCTACATATAATATTTTGCTATATGATCCATAGGATCTTACTTTTCTTGATTAGTTTAATATGGTCTTGTAGGAGAATCCATGGATACTAGTAGGTCTGTGTGCATGAGCTGCCTGTTTATATGAACTAATTAAGGTATGTTCAGCTTTGTGAAAATGAATGTCAACCTAAGCATCCTTTAAAACAGCTGAGTCTCTCCAGTTTTATATCAATTTCTCCATGGTGCCTTGAGACATTAGATTTATCCGTTGTCATGCCTTTCTTAGATTGCCCATGAGACAGGATGATCAGGGGGAAGTGTGCTTGTGCTAATGGATTTTGAAATCCATTAAAATTCCAATAAAAATTCCAGTTTTGGGAAACTTTTTGGCTCCTTCGTGCCTCTACTTTCTAATCCATAGAGTGGAAACAACGGCACTTACTCAATGAACAGGAGTAACTTAAAGTTTGGTCTCTTAGCACTAATCTTTTTATCCAGATAAATGTTCACATTCTAGAGACATTATTTTCTGAGAATACTTGGAAGCTGCTTGTTGGAGATGAGGTCACTTGTGTAACTGGACCTTAACTGTACTGATCAACTACCTGGATCTCTCTGCTGACCAGTTGTTGTCCATTATCTTATTGGAGATTTTTCCTTCCATTTTTGAGTCAGACATCTATATATAGTTACTTCAATAACTGAGTGTATCTGATGAAGTAAATTATTCACGGCACTTTTTTTCTTGATGCGGTCATTTTAATCTACATGTGAATGTAAATTAAAAAGGTAAAAAGTACTGATGTGGACAAGTATCACATAAAATAGCTGGAGAACTTCCTATCTATTTATGCTGTACCTTTTAGAGTATCCATTCTTTGAGATTTTCATTCTTCATTGTTCATTTTTTCCCACTGTTTTACCATATTGCTGCATTTCTTCTCAGGAATTCTTGGTTTCTGTTTAAAAGTTGTTTGGTAATAACTCAGACTCAGTGTTACACTCACTAAGCTTTATGTGCAAATGCAGACCTTACTGGAAAGGAAAATCGCTGTCTGAAACATCTTGTGTTTTTTCTTATTTAAATGAGCTTGATTTGTTTTCCTATGTATTCACAGGCTCTTAAAATAAGAGAGAGCTGCAATTGCCCATCTCTTTCTGGACCAGATCCTCGCCTCATTTTCAAACTTAACATGCAACATCTTCTGGAATCATCTAAAGATCAAGAACCCCCAAATTCTACAAAGCCAGATCTCTCAAAACCAAAACTGGATTTTCCTCACACTCAAAAAGTGGAAGATATGCCAGTAACTTTTGCAGTCAAACCTACAAACTAATGATGATAATTTTCACATTTTATTGAACTTGTGGTCCCTGAAGGTCTGTCTTATAACATGAATTTGTCTTTGAACTATAAAGAAGATGTAGCCACTCATATTCTATGTTTCTTCTATGTGATCTCTCACTCAAAGCAATAAGGAATCATGCCCACACAAGAAGAGCAGCGTGTTGGAGCAGAAAGTTTCTTATTCATCAAGAGTTACTAAAATAAATCACTTCTCAGGGGAAAGATAATCTCATACAATCCAGTCACACAGTGTAATTTTCAGCTTTATCAGGCTCACCTTGATCAGAGGACAGATAAGCCAGAAGTGTCCCTAAAGCAGAGGAAGAAGTACCATTTTCATCACTTAATTTGTCTGGTTTATCTTGCTGTAATTTGGGTTATATCTGTTCAGCTTCATTTGAGAAATAATGAGGAGAGCTTACCACCTGTTCCACATACAGAATGTTTAAAAATATTAAGCTGAGATGCGGTAATAGCCTATGGGCTAGATACACCCCCACTTAATTAGGTGGATTTACTGCTGGGATTTTTCTTCTTTCTAAGGCGTTTTAGAATATGGATTGATTCAACATTTCTTTTCAAAGCACCCTGAAAGGCTTGCACAAAGTTCAATTTAAAAAAAGGAGTTAAATAATTTTCAAGGAAGTTTTTCTTCTGAAAAAAACCCACTATATAAGAACCCCAGTTTGTACCTTGGAAGGATGGCTGTTGTCTTTTTTAAATGATCAGGGTGCCTTATCAGAGGCTTGTTTTAGTGCAATGACATTTGATATGGATATATATCCATTTGGATAGAAGTGGTTGATGATGTGGAAATATGTTATGTAGTAGACATACAACAAGATTCCTTGACTCCACAGCTTTCTCAGCTGTACCTTGTCCTAAAAGGTGACTTCTCTTCAGGAAACTGGCATCTAATGCTGAGCATTCCCCTGTCCCTCCAATCCCCCTGAAGCCACATGTTTTATACTGTGAAGACCAGTATGCACAATATAGGTAAAGCTCAGTATAGCCAGCATGCTCATCTTCATTTACAGCTGTTTGAGTTATCCTTGCTTTGAAGTTGATGAAAATACTGAAATGTCGATCTTGCAGGAAGACATAGAATGAGGCAGAAGTGAATGGAAAAAAATCAAACCAACAAAAACCCAAAACCAAACAGAAATCTCCTTCCTTTATCTGTTAAGATGTACTTGCTATTAGATTTTGCAGCTCACTTGTATTCAAACAAAAATCTGGTGTATGTATGGTAGGGTTTTACATGAAGGAGGACATTGAAAATGTTTTACAGTGAATTGTATTTTGAAAGATCCTTTTTTTATATATGGAGAGGGACAGATTTTATCATATTTCTTCAATTAAGGCAGAATGCAAGCTTTTTAAAAGGAAAAAATAAACTATTCAGTGCTGTCAGTGAATATAGTCAGAAAAAAAAAATGTGAAATAAGTAATTCCTTCACTGACTTCAGTTGATGAACTGGGGTCCTTGGAGAAACGCCAGCAACTACCTAACTTATCTCTATTCAGAGGTAAGTTGATGTATCTGTAATGTTGATGATTCTAGCTCTGATTATATAGGTCTAGATTGGCTGCTTATTGCTTACAAGCTGGTTTTAAAACTCTGCTCAATACTCCTGGCAAGAAACAGAAGGTCCATCCTGACCATTATTCATCCATCCATTTTTATTCTTAGTGACAGGGGTTTTTGTAACAGCCGTTCAGTGATGTGTTGAAGCATTTGGACGTTGTCACCTGAAGGTAAACAGAAAAATACACCATTTAAGATTTCCCTGTGGACCTTATAGTTTATACTGCAACACCAAGGCTCCGACGCTGCTGCCTGTCGCTGGCTCCAGTGTCAAAGCTTGTTTTGTTACCCAGGGCTCCTGGTTGATGTGCAACTTGATGCTTGTGTCTGTTAGGGCTAAGGAAAAGACAGAAAAGTTTTACAGCATTCAAGATGAAGTATGAAACTACACAAGTTTCATATTTCTGCTGTTTTAAGTGGCTTAAGTGTTGCAGTGGAATGCAGGAGATGCAATTTTTAAGTTCACCAAGGGAGATTTTTTTTTTTTTTAATAGGGTAAATGGTTTTGTGAGCATGATCATGGTGATGTGACAGAAAAGGTTTCAAGGGAGGAGGTAATAGTTTATATTAGACCAACAAAGGGCTTATGGACTTTTCCCAACTGTACTGGTCTAATAAAACATATCTCTCTCCTTAAGAACCTTACATAAGCATACACACACGTACATATGTGTATATGCACAGACACGAGTTAGGCCTCTACACTAAAAAACATCTGTTTTAAAGTCTAAAATGGGATGTTGAAAATTTCAGTTTTTACTTTACTTTTTGAATTACCCCTAGGATTTTTTTCAAGTGGTTTTGGAGAGATTTCTTCGTTCTGCTTCTCTTGACTCTCCAACACACAAAATGCCTTGTGCTCATCTGCCTCTTCGAGGGCGCTTTTTCCTTAAACTGTTACTGAATACTGTACATGACACCTGGCCATATTGTTAAAGTATTTCCTTTTTTCTTTCTTGAACATAAAAATGACCAAAATGTCGCTTTCCAAAGATTTGGCAAGTCATAGTAAAAATTGCACTTTTAAAATTAAAGAACATGTAATAATTGAAGTTGTGTGTGTATATATGATAATTTATTATTATATGTAATACAATAATATATAAACTATAAAATATGGAGATATTATTAATAATAATAATTATAATTTAGAATAATTTTCTTAAGGGTAAGAAAATACTACAGTTGCAAGCTTTTCATTGCAGAAACTTTCACTGTAGAAAATTTTCATTGCAGTTATGTAACTCAGTGTGTCACAGGAGAAATAGGTCTAGAAAAGCTGTTGAAGAAATTCAGTACTTGAAAGACACATGTCATAGAGGAGGGAGAATAGTGGCTAAAGTGAAAGAAGGTAAGAGATTGGTAAAAATGCATCTGCATTTCCACTCCCTGTATTGCATGCTGTACTTCACAGCTTCCTGTTGAAAGACTAAACTAAATCTCTTAATGCATTTACTGTAGTGGGAGTGTTGAGAGATTTGATAAGCAGGGGATGTGCATTCAAGGCAGTCCTGTAATAAAAACAGCTCCTTATAACTTTTGGTTTGTCATGTTTACTCTTTTTTTTTATTTTTTTCCTTTTTTTTTTTTAACTTGATATACATAAGTGCCAGGAAAGCAAAACAAACAGCTGTTAGAATGCTCTTTGTTCTTGAATTCTGTTTGTAGTCCTTAAAAGAGAACAATCCTGCAAGCTTGATGCTTTTTTTCATACATTATGTAGGCTGCCACAGCTTTTTTTTTTTTCGGTGTGGTGTTTATATCTCAATATCCCTGCTTGAAAACCTATTTCCAATATAATAGTGTGTTGTAAGCTGTTTTACTGCTGTCAGAATTCTCTCTGCTGAAAATCCTTGTTGTTTTTCTAGATCTTGAGAGCTTTTGAAGGGGGAGTGGGATGTTCACAAGGTGTGGTTGGTAGCAGAGGTAGCAGGGTGAGACTTCCCTGTCGGCCGTACACTGCGACTTCTTTAGCTTTCCATTCCATATTGCCATTCAGTGTGGTTTAGTCCCCTACAGTGAGGACTGATGCTAATAACTTGCATTTCTAGATCACTTGAAGCACATAAACACTCATGAAGCTTTTCCATAATACCCGCATAGGTGAACTTTCTGAGTTTTACTGGAGATAGTGAAGCTCAGTAAAATAGTGATTTTTAGCAAAACTTCGCAAAGGTCAGTGAAAAAATCTGGGGTTAGAACTTTGGCATTCTGAATCATTCCTTAGCTTAGTACAGCACACTGCGTAACGTCTGTGCCTCTAAAACCAGAGTCCTCACAGCAAATTGAAATGATGGGCTTTGGGTGGTTGTTATATTTATACAGTTTGTCACCCTGATGTGTATCTGCAGAGGTTAGATGTACCTCTGTGCATACTTAATGAAGTACAGTTATTTGTTCTTGATGTAGTTATTTCTTAATTACTTTCTTTTATGTATAAACTGGTTATTGGTTTGAGGGTTTTTTTACTGTCCACCGTCACTAAGGAAGCAATGCCTAAATCTGTTGACATGGTGATTATTTAATCTCAAAAAAAGTTTAATTTCAAATCTGTGTTTCCACCACAAAACCAGGGTTTGTTGTAGATTTATTGTCACTTTAGCTGTAAGATAACACTGCATAAAATTTGGCTACAAGTCTTCCTTTCCCGTGCCCCCACCCCATCTTTTTTCTTGGCTGCGGGTGTCTCTGCAGGCAGGGCTGCTGCGAGAGGAGTCAGGATAAGCAGAATGGACTTTTAAATAAGTCAAATAAAAGATGGAGTTGAATGTTCCGCCTGTGATAACTTTATTACTGGGGTTGGCAATTGTTGGCAGATCTGTAAAGAGAAGTGACTGAGTGTCTCCGGTGTCCCTCATTGCTGCCGGTGCATATTGCAGGCATCCAGTAAATGTGCTGTTTGATCTCCTGGAGCCTAAGGCTACATGCCAAACGCAGGGCTAGCATAATATTCCTGGCTACATTCTTCTGGCTGTGCTGGTTAAAGGCTGCGGGGGCTCTTACCCAGATTTATGAATGGATGCAGAGAATTGTTATCTCTAGCACATAAATTTATTATAACTATTAAACTCAGCTGAAATTGAACCTGTTGACCTGGAAGTGAATGGCTCCATAACATTTCATTAATCCTTTGAGCTGTTTAATTTCTGCTAATTTGATATTTCAGATATGATCTTCTCTACAGATATAATGGCTTAATTAGTATACATTACATGATGTCTCTTCACACTACAGCGTGTACAGTATTTATTCACTAGAAAAGTAATTCAGTAGAGCTCAATTATAATACATTGACTAAAGCATAAAAGTTGAAAAGAATACGTGCAGTAGTCATTATATTTTAAGCATAAACATTTTTCAAACAGTCTTCTAGTTGTTGATATCTATCACCTTCTAAAAATCATGTTCCAAAACTTTTTGTTAGAGCTCACTAAAATATTTCAACTTAGAATGGGATTCTGACAATACTGGATTAATTAGCAAATTGTAACCATCATTTGATGGGACAACAGTTGACAGGAAAGCTGTTATGTAACTTAGTCACCTGTATAGTATCCTTAATACAGTCTTTCATGTTGAAAGACCAACAAAACAGATGTGAAAATGCAAGTTTGAAGAATGACTTTCTATTTGATATGTTTGTCTTGTCTATCCTAATTTGATAAAAAGCACTGGTGGCTGGCAGCACTTTTTGGTGATAGATACCAAAATACGTGCTAACCAAGTTTATTTTGTAGCATTCAGCTTGCAAATCTTTTAGATGAAGACACAACTTCATGTAACAGTTGAGGACGGTGGTTCCAGTTGGAGCTGCAGGGAACAGGCAAAGAGAAAAGTAATGTCTTTGGAATCTGGTCATTTTGCTGCTGCCTTCTTGCAGAAAGTAAGTGGAGGCACAGATATGAGGAAGCTCTGATAGTTCTCCTTAGAAACAGTGCATTTAACAGGTGGAAGTAAAAATTTTGCTTGTGGCATATGCTATATGATCCGACCTGCCTACCTTTTCCTTCAGCTTTCACAGGTGTATAGGTTTTCACGGGAAAGACATGCTTGCTGTAACTGGATTGGGACATATTGTTTTTGCAAGTGCAAAGACTGTTTTTGGAAGTGAGTTCCATAAGAAATGATACAAGTTAGGTATTTCCCTCTTCATGAGTGAGTTTGTGGTCAAGGCCCTCCTGTGTCTTTCAGGTTCTTGTGCAATCTGCAATCCAATGTAGAAAATTCATCAGGTGCCACAGAAGTAGGGTAAGCAAACCAACATTTCAACATCGAGTTAATGGGAAAGAAAGGTGTAAGGTGTTCCATGCATAAGCAACAGAAGCTACTGGAAGTGCTAAATGGGCTGAAAACTTGATAAATGGTGTAGCAAACTCTAGATTTCTTGTGCAAGTTTCATTGCAGCTTCTTCATAGTCTCAGATACCACTTTTGACCTTGTCAAATGGATGTTGAGGTCAACCCAGGGGGCCACAAAAGATGCTAGAATCTGCTGGAAAAATGGTTTTTCTTAACTCCCTTGCTGCCTAATTTCTAGAATTGCATAGAGGATTGGCTGTTCGACCCAATTGTCAAATGAAGTATTTTCCCCAAACTTTTAAAGGATGTTTTTTCATGAAGGTATTGAAGTTGGTTTTCTTTTGTCAGATCAGTGTGTACAGAATAGTACCCGAATTTAGGTTACTCCTGCCCCAACCCAGATGCTCCCTCTCTTGCCACTCTGCAATCTAAGACTTGAGTTAATTAATCTTATCTCTTTTTCCCTTCTAGCAACATTGATCTATATTGTATATTTGGACTCTAGAGAATCATAGCTCCTTATTCCTGCCTGGGATATGTTGTCATCAGATTTATTCCAAACGTGTATGGAATAATTAATGAAGGAGTAAATGAAGGAATAATATAGGGAGTTGCAGCAGGGTGATTTGTTAGCCACAAGATGGCAGTTGGGCTGCCTGAGCCAGGCTTGGAAACTGATGCACTGCAACACCTTCGTTTTTAGTCTGGCTTTAGTAAATTATCAAGGTGATTTTTCCCTTTCGGTGTTAACTGCAATGACTCTTCCCCAGAGTAAACTCAAAACATCGTCCTTGTGAGCCAGTGAATCTCATGGGGTTCTGGTGAAAGCTTTCAGTTCTTTATCGGGATAGCAGGGAACTTTACAGAGAGCTGCTGTCTGGGAAGCCTTCCTTTCCTTTAGCAAAAATGATCAGAAAGCTAGTGACTGTGTGAAAAATTGTACATGCAAAAATTAAGTATGCACCATTGGATTTACATTTGTAGTAGCCAATTTTGAGCCCCTATTGCAAATCTGGTCTGTACGGTAACAAATGAAGACAGAACATTTTATTTTGGTGCTGATGGCATGCTTGTCTCTGCCTAGTGATTAAAGCGGGATCTGTGCTGTAAGCAGATAAGAGATGTGCTTCCACCTGTGTTTTTCATGTCCTGGGGCTTGTGTTTTGTTTTCCTCTGCAACCTGTCAGGGAGCAGCAAGAGTGATGCTGCTCCATGAGGGAAAGTAAGCCAGGAGCTGAGGGTGACCACAGTATGGGCTGGTCATCTCACAAGCTGGGTGAGCAGCAAGGGGTTGGTGACAGAATTGGGTCCCATTGAGAGTCTGGTGATCATCAGACAAACTCTAGGTGACAGGTCTGGTCCAAGGTCAGAGAGGGAGGTCCAGCCAGGGGTCAGTAGGGGACAGGGCTGTGTTCAGGCTTAGCTCCAGTAAAGCTTTTCAAGGCCTGGGGGTGAGCTGAAATGGAGCCTTGGGTGGTGGGTACCTGTGCAGGGGCCCCTGCTGAGACTGCTCAGGGGAATTTAGGCCTCCTGGTGCATTTGGGCTCCACAACCATCCTGGGGTAGGAGAACCTCTTTGACTCTGTAGTGTGAGAATGGACTAATGGTGAAGTTCCTAGATAAGGAATAGACTCCAGATTTCAATTTCCTATGCCGTCTTGCAAGGGTCACATAGATTTTTAGTATGTGAGTTTCTCTTCTGTAAAACAGAAACACGAGAGAATAAATTCAAGGATGTGTCAGGATATATATGTATCTGCGGTGAGGAGAAAACGCAAATATTAGGATAGGCTGGTTTTATTTTCTTCTCTACAACTGTGTTTTTAGGATATTGAGGGATAATGGAGAGAGGGAGAGAGTGGTTCCTTAACGTCAGCCAGCCCTACTTGTTCAGGAGGGAGTGAAATGAGAGAACTCTGGTTTTGTTCTGTGGTCTCAGTGCTTAGTGTTATCTCTCTCTCTCTGTCCCCCCATTCCACATGAAGTATTTCATGAACTAAAAGGGAGAAGGGAAATAATTGAGCTTGGTATTGGGAGGAGCAGAACATGTGTCAGCTGAATTTCAGAGGCTTCCAGGTATACAAAGAGTGTCTTCCAATTCTGAGCCTGGAAAAGTTTTGTATGTCTTCTTTAAGCACTTGAACAAAATGGCAAATGATTCTCAAAGCCATCAGAACCTCAGCTAGCACTGTGTTTGGTGGGGGTTTGCCCGCTTCTTTGCTCTATCCTCAGCTGTATCACCCTCCCATTACTTACCCCATACAGATGAGGCTCTACTGGTCTGTGCTCCACCATTTTTTTCAGCCAACAAGCTAGAAGGAAACAAAACCCTTGAGAAGCAACAGGGTCCAATTTTGACTGTTGACAATGAGGCCTCTATTCTGGTCACACTGAAATCCCTGGCAAAAGTCCCAGTAGTTAGATCTGGATTTCTCCCTCCTTAAAACAATATTCTTCCTTTTGTGCTTTATCCTCTGCTTGTCAGAATCAGCTGATTATGAGCTCCTGCACAGATGACATTTTATCTTCAGTAAGCAGGAAGGAGGCGTGAATTAGGGCATAGAAAAAACATTCAATAATTAGCCACAGAGGAAGGAAAACATCCAAAAAAAAGTACACAGAAGGAATTGACTTAGTTCATTTGACTGGGCTGGAAAGTTCAGCTGTAATGATAGTGGTTAAGTTAATTATGATGATTTGGTGACAAGGAAGCTAGCTTATCCCCAAATGATGTATTTTTTAACCAGGATGAAGTAACTGCGCGTTGCTGCTGTGTGTCAGAATCGCAGATATTGGGTATTCCTCAAGCCTTGTACACTGCACGCTCAGGCAGGGCACGATGCACGATGGCCCAATTTGGTCACACTCTAACCCTTAAGCCAGAGTTTGGATAAGTCTCTGGAAGGCTTTAGTGCATTCTCTAAAGCCTTCATTATTGTGAATAGCTGTGATAGATACAGGCTTGGACGATATGATGGGTTAAAAGGGAAAATTCTTATATTTTAGCTGAAGCTAGAGGAAGTGTGTCCTGGGTCTGTGCCAAAAGCACTGCCCTAGCTTTAATAGTGAATTCTGCCATGAATCCTGCTGATCCCGCATCGTCATCTGCTCCCACACCTCTGCTACAGCTCCATCCTGCCTTGGCTGCAGCTTTAATGACTGACATAACATACAAATTGCTCCTGTCCCCGTATGGTACTAGAGAATTCCTTGTGGCTGTCTCAGGATGTAGTATTTAAATGTGCCCCAGCTTCAGTTGCTCACGGCTGTTTGGTTTCTCTTGCCATTCTGGCAAACTATTTTTAATACTAACTTACTTTTGACATGCTGACCTCTCCTTATGTTTGACGTTGTTACTGCAAGAGAGAGGATCCGTCGAAATGACTTTTCTCTGTGGCTATGGAAGCTATTGAGACCTATGAACTTCTTGATTTTTCTCTATGAGCAGGTCACAATCTATCAGGCTATCCCTGAAGAAATCTCTATCTCTTAACTTTAAAATGATAAAACTGAAAGTCCGATGTTTTGTAATGCCTGTGGGACAGATGTGTCAAGAGGCATTACATCTTGGAGGATGCTTCTTAGTGGCCATCATGAGCTGATACCTGATGACCTTGAATTGGATGGGGATATTAAGGGCAGCCAATAAAATGAGCACAGCGTTAGCAAAGGAAAGTGTTCAGAAGGTGCTGGTGCACTGAAACCTGACACACTGATCAGTTTCCAGAGCAATACCAGGTCTGGGGGTCTTTAAACAACTTTTCCCTTTATTGCTGTGGATGTGGAGTCAGGCTGTAACTCATTGCCAGCATCTGCCTGCGTAGCTATCGGGCGTGGGTGTGAAGGGATGTGGCTGCTGATGGTCAGAGCGGTCACATCAAGATGCCATAATGAAAGCGTAGTTATTTTCCAGGAAAAATACCCCAAAAAATCAACCCACAAACACTTATATTACTTTTGCTTCATTTTAGTATACTAATAAAAATGCATTTTTGCCATGTATACCTTTGCACAGAAACATTTTGCTATAATGGTTTACAAGTTTCCCTATATCAGTAAAATTTTCCTTACAGTAACTTGGACTTGGTGTTGTTTTATAGGCTGTGTACACAATCCTGCCTCCTGGAACAGTAGGAACAAAGCACATGCATCAAGCCCCTCCTGCAGGAGCTGCAAGCACAGCTCTTCCTCCCTAACACTACACAGACCTGCTTTGTGACCTCTGCCTTTCTCTAAGGCTTCTTCTGGCTAACATTTTTTTTCTCCTGTTCAAGCTTTTCCACTTTAAACTTGGTTGCTTGTGAAAAATGCAAGGATAAATCCAGGTAGCTACTCTAGCTGCTAGTCTTTTCTGCCTTTTCTGTTTTGAAATGACAAGAAAAGCTTTTGACAGCTAAGAGCCTGGGTGAGATGAAGTGGCTTAACCCACGGAGTATGGCAGCGGCTGCAAGTAATGCATGGCATTGTGAACTCTCCCTATAGAGACTTTCACCCCAGGTGCTGATACATCAATGATTCTTAATGTGCAATCTATTAGCATGTTTCACTCTAACACTCTAATGAGTTGCAGTAATCCAGCCTGGAGGTCAGAGATGAAAGGCTTGCTGTTGAAGCTGCTTATTGAACTTGATTCCCCCATCTTTAGGAGGTCAGAAAACTCATCCACCAAGAGAACAACCTTTGCCAGGTCACGGAGACCAATGGGCACATCGGCCTGTGCAAATCTGAATTCTGAAACCAGTCTGGGAAGCAGATAGGAGCGATGTCATGTTTTCCGTAAGACAAGGCTGTGTCTTTGTTAGTTAAAAGGCTAACATAGGAAATCCTGCATCTTTTAAAATAAAATGGAATATAGAATAGACTGTTTTGAGATTAGTATGCTGATGGGTTTGGACTGCAGTACCTCCTTTGACTCAATGAGATCATATTTTTACGTGTCTGCTCCAGCTGACCTAGTGAAAAGGTAATAGAAAAAATGCAACAAAGAAACTGTCAATAGTGAGACAATTTAATTAGGATTTTTTGCTACTACAAAAAATGCCTAAATAGAGAATGCAAAAAAACCCCTCAACCCCCCCAAAAAACCTTGGCAAAACTACAGCTTGCTCAGGACTCCTGAGGCTTTAGAGATGGTACCTCATAAAGCTGGGTGTGATTTATAGAAAGGAAAGAGTTTTAAAAAAAATAATAATATTCTTTATCTGTATCTCTCCTCCCCTACAGGTGCGTTTCAAAGACCCAAAACTAGTCACCTAGGAAACTTAAAATCTTGCAGAAATCTCTCCTTTAGTATAAACAATTTTGTATAAACAATTTACACACTGTTTGTGGAACACAAAGGTGAGGTGTCTGAAGTCCCTCCAACTGGGAGGTTTGAACTTTTTGCTCTTTCAAATCCAAAGTTTTTGGCCAAAGCTTTGTGGAAGAAACAGAACCACCTTCTCCACCCCTCCTCTTCTCATTTCATAGATGCCACGTCGTTGGGATTTTGTTCCCTCTACTTCCTTTGATTTACACTGTCACATAGACAAATCAAAGCCTACTCTTTATTTATTGCAGCTAGCAAGAGTGTGCTACAGACTTAATTCAGGATATGGACTCAAATCCTTCCCTGGAGCGGAGTAGAGTACTTTGTCATTTGCAAACACTTGGAAGCACAGTGCTTCAGAGTTCCTGTAAACAAGAATAAATTCAAGGAAAATTTTGAATTACATGTGTAGTTTGAATGAATACACTGGAATTAGAGTAGCACACAGCAAGATGAATCTATCCATCATGGGCATTTAGTGTAAAGCCTGTATTTGCTTTTCTTTACTATCCACATAGATTCGATCAACATAGCAGTTCTGTCATTTGCTAAATACATGGGCTCTGCTTTCCAGGACACCAGCTCATCAGTTACCAAGTGAGCAGCCTGTCATAGGGCCTGCACAGACCATTTGTAACTGTCACGTACCCACAGATCAGAATCTTCCTGGAGTCCGATCCTTTGATGGCTTGGAAATAGGCTGGCTGGGCCTGATAACAGCCTTTGCTGGTTAGAAGGGAGGTTGCTGGACCTCAAACCTAGACGTGAAATTGGCAAGTTTGGGTCTCTTGAAGTTAGATAATGGGCACTAGCTTTTAATTTTTGTATTCATTTTCCGTCAATTTCCGAGAACACAGCCAATCACTTCAAATTGCTGTTTTTTAGAATTCTCTCCCATGAACCATAGACTGCTGTGTTTCTTTAGGAAAAGTGTGGAAATAATGTCAAAATTTCTGCAGGAAAGGTGTGGAAATAATGTCAAAACCTGGGCTAACGTCTAGGCAAAATTTAGGCTCAACAAAAAAATGCTGAGAAAGCTGCACTCCCTGAACTGAACTCCCCCAACTCCAGAATGTTTTGTCAAGCACTTCCAGGTGCCAAACTGCTATGGGAGTTACAGGGTGCGGATTTTTTTGTTGTTGGTCAGTTTGGTTTGGTTTGGTTTGGTTTTTTGTTACATATTCCTGCTCTCTGGAAAGCTAAGAATTTACATCTTTTCCTGAGTCTGTTTATGCCTTCAATTCCATTGTTTTCTAGTCCTTTAGATATGGTCAGGATGATGGTTTGCAACCAATAACTGGCTTGGATTGTAAATGTGGAGTGTTTTTGCACAGTTCAGTGCTTAAAGCTGCTGCTGTGTTTCCTTGTACTTTTCTTTACAAAGAGTCAAGGAGTTTCATAATGATGATGCTTCTCAGCAAACACAGTATTAACATCATTTTACTCTCCTGTATCCTAAACACTGCTCTAACGTGTATCATGTCTGTGATGCCTGATATAGACTAATTGAGTTCTATTTTCTGTCTTTTTAAGATTATTATTTTTATCAAATGAGTAGCTGATACATTTAACTTCAACAGAGCAGGAATTGTGTAGTGGCTGCATGTAGTTCTAAGCCAAAATTTCCCAGGGATGTTGTAGTAAGGCCAGTTGCCATAGATCTAGTGCTCTTTGAGGACATGTTGAAATACTAATGTTTATTTGGATTAAAGATTCCCTGAATATTGTTGACATTCCAGGCCTTGTGAACTCTAATACTTCTTAAGGAGCATCTGTATTCTGTCACTGCGATAATGGATGTCAATAAAAGAGCTAGGGTGCCCTAGGTAATGTCAGTTGTGTATCTATCTCTCCATCCCTTCCATTTGCCACTAGCAAGTCAAGGGGAAATTTCAGTGTCCCTTCTTGTTCCTGTGAGACTTCTGATAAATCTCAGGTTGTTCTTCAAAAAATGATAATAAAATATTTTTCTGTCTTGTAGACCTGTTGCTCGTTAATTCATTTAAGGTTTGTGATTATCTGGGAAACTGTTGTCTACTTGCATTTTTCTTATTATTAAATATACAGAAAAGTGCTGCAGAGGGAGGATGACCACGCCTCTGGGCTTTTTTGCTTATGACCTTTTTCCAGCTGGAAATGTTGCCTAGGCAGACCTTGAGACCTCAAGATGTGTAGTGAAGTGTCCATAACGTCACCTCCAGCGTGGCTGTCAAAAAGCCAGGTTTGTCATGTATTTCTGTTGCTATTGCTGAGAACTGCTGCAGGGTGTGCTTCATGAGGATGTCACTACTGTGATGCTGCATGGCACATGAACATGTATTTCTGTACTATGGATCCCAGCACGCCTGGTATCGATCCAGCTGAAACTTCCTGTTTCCAAGGGAGATCCCCTCACAGCTCAGTGGATTTCACTAACACAAGACTGTTTCAGGTGTTCAGACTGAGAGTTCTTATTCTCAATTTGGCGCCATTACACCTAGATAGCTCCCCTAAGGACTAAAACTGGCTTTTTGCTCTTTCACACCCTTCAAATATTTGATGATGACATCCTGTTTTCACTTTCCCCTCCCCACCCTCAGTTCAGACTGGATCTTATCATTTATGTTTTCTTGTTTCCAATGAGTTTGTCAACATCTGTCTTTGACTATGCTAGAATACTCATAATTGTGTGATTGTGTATCGCCGAGTTGTTTCAGTGACATTTCCCACTTAGGAAGGAAATGCCAGACTTCCACGGTGTCTTTGCTTTTCACAGCTTAGGTCAAACTCTGCCTGAACGCTACTATACTTTCTTGCATGTTAATTTTAGTTAATAGCTATTCAGTAAAACAATGCATCCAGCTCAAGATATATGACACAAATTAAGCTTAACGCCCAAACAAATTCAGCAACAGACCTTGGCCTCAGTGGGCTCTTTAAGTCCGGTGTAACATACATTTACATTGTTTTATTTCTCTCTCAAACTGTAACTTGCTCCCTGTGGGGTTACATTGAGTTAGTTTCATTTTCACATTGTACTAGCACCGCCATAGTCTTGCATTTAAATAGTCTCATTTCATTTTGATATCATGATGTCATCTCCACAGAGGCGTATTGAGACTGTCTGGAGAATTTAGTGATAATGCCGAGGCAGAATCGAGCAGCACTACCCAAGCTCACCAGTTGGCTAGAGACATTGCTCTGCTGCCCCGTAAGCTCAACTTCATTTTCTCAGCCCAGTCCTGTTCTCCAGACTGATAAGGCAATATATTTTTATATCCTTTGAGCCCAGTTCGCTCTCTCCCTGGCAGGAAGCAAACATGTGTGGGAAATAAGGTCTGTGGGAAAACTGGTTTTGGTCACGTGCAGGTCAGCAGAAGCTGGGAAAGGACACAGGCCCGGGTGGTTGTCTTCTGGCAGTGTTTCTCCATGGCTGCAGTGTCCATTTTCTGTGGTGTCTAGTGATGGTTAAAGCTACCTGCTGGAAAATCTCCTGGGAGGGGCAAGGAAGGGGGAGGCCATCCCCCAGGATCCCATGGAATATGGGTTACTGACCTACTGCCTGGCTGTTCTGGAGCCAAGAATAACTAGCCATTAATGAGCAGATGCCCAGGGTCCTCTGAGAAACGCGTACACACAGCTACTGCAGTGCCCCAAGTGCCCTGAACACCATGGAAACGCAAAGCACTTCCAATTCTAAATGTCAACATCCTAATGGCAATCCCTGTGCATCTGTCTGCAGTCTGCCACTCATAAACAACTCGCAAGTTGTGTCCTGCCACAGGAGGATTTGGGCTAGACCACCCTGTCCCAGCTTACCATCAGCTGCTCAGAGAAGGAAGGATCCAAGTTTCAACTGTTACTAGAATGTCTCCTAGGCCAGGACACAGCTCTGGGACTTTGCCCCACACCCTCAGCTCCAGCAAGCATCTTCACTTCATGGTGACAGCAGAGCTGGTACTTTAGGTCAAGGGGTTTGTTTACGTATAGAGCTGCCATTAATCTATCACAGTCATACAGTATTTATGGCAAGATCAGACACATGACGTCTGAAGCAAAGAAAGAGATTCTTGCTTCTTGGTGGAAATTCACTTGGAAGGGAAACCCTGGCTTTAATGGGTGTTTCTTTCCCTACTGCTCGTAAGATTTCCAGGGACAAATTCAATCAAGCTGTTTGACGCTAAAGGTGAAGTCTTTGTTGTTAGTGTTTTTCTTTTAATTATTTTGTTTAAAAATAAATGAGTTCTGCAGCTTTCGAGCTTGAGGGTTAGTGATTTGGTTTTAATTCTCTCCAAAAGCAGTGAGACTACTTAGTGTGAACCTAGGAAAGCAATTCTGTGAAGCTGCTGGTTTGAGGCATTTCTAGAGTGATGCACAAATAAAACCATTTGTTAGAACTACCTCTGGGATCCAGTGCCTATATACATTTGTCAAAGGACACAATATTGAATGCTTCATTTTCCAAACACTAGGCCAAGATAAATTATATCTGGGTGTTGAGCCTTCCTGATATAAATCAGTGGCATATCAATAATAGGATTCAGCTTCCCTCTGAAATTTTAAAGCACATATGCTAGGATCCTTGTGGGAAATAGTAGGTTTCATTTCATGGACTTGTGCGAGGAGTATTGTCAGTAGAGCCCGCTTTTTAATCTGATCAATAGACTAACGGGAAAGTAAGTGTAAAAAGACACAAACTAAAGAGGATCCGGATGATGCTTTCTGATTGATAAAGTAGCTAGGCCATTTGGAAGGCCAAACTGATGCAAGTTTTTTAAGGTAAGAGATGAGGAAATGAACAGTTTTGAAAGGTCAGATGAGATTTGGAAGTTAAACTGAGTGGGGAAGGAAGACAAACAATACACGGAACTGAATATTTACTGCATTAGTCTCTGACTCTAGAGGCCTGAGACCAAATCTTCTCCTAAGTCTTAAATAACAGTTAGTTGGCTGGTTTGATTCCAAACTTCACTTTTCACATCAGGCAAAAGCACAATTCTGAAATCTGTTTGTTATGATTGACATTTTATATTGATTTTAAAGTACTTTTCCTCACGTATAAGGTCCTCAGTAGTGCTTTCACGGACTGTCTTTCAAAGCTGACTTTTCACTTATGCTCTCCAAAGAGTATCTGCTAGTTTGCTGTGACTTTCATATTCATCACAACCTGGAAACAGTTAAGACCTTATGCCCTATGGCTTTGAAATCATCATTCTCCTTGTAGACAGAATACTGACTCCGCTTTTTCCCACTTTAAATTTGAAAGCAAATTCTACAGTGGCTGAGATTCTCCCAGGACTTTAAACCCTGATACACAGGTACCAGAGATCACTAGAGTCCTTATTTATCCCTTACGCACATACCCAAGATACAAAAAAGAGTTGGATTCATCTTCTCCTCTGTGTATGCTACACATCAGCTGTAGGTGCACAGCTCCTCCGCTGGCTTCTGTTGCGGAAGAGACACCATACAAAGATGTGATAAATATGCTAAATGGGAGAAAAACAAATAAATGGAAGAAAAAAGGCTGTACCACATATGGCAGAGGCACCAAAGAAAAAAAACTGGAGGAACAAGCCAGTGGAAACAAAAGAAATTGAGAATTTCAGCACGGATTGAAAACGTGTGATTAACATGTGTGCTGCAGTGGACAAACTGTCCAGTAACACAGATGACAAAATAACAAAACTTCACGAACACATGTATTGGGTTCCTTTTTTCTTCTTTAGAGAATATCAGAGAATTAGATCTTTCTTCCCACTCTTTAACCCCAAAGAGTGGGAGAATAAATAGTTCAGAGGCCAGGGACTATACCTAGGAGTCCTATATTAATTTAATTGCTTTGTCACAGGCTTCCTGTATAACCCAGGAAAACCAGTTCCTGTGGTTGTGCTCCAGTTCAGCAGTAGTGAAGTGACAGAATTGCTTCTTTTCATTCAAAGAATATGAAAATACATGTTTTATGAACTGCAGAACTGATCGATGTGGACAAGGACCAAAGTGTGTTTGGTGGTATCATGGAATTAGTCCCTTGCTATTTGCTTGCAATTTTCTGTGCTTGTTGATCAAAACAAGAGAAGGTAAGAATATTTTGGAAGGAAGATGCTGGGACATTTCACCTTGAAATACTGTCATTGTCACTACAGGAACATCCTTTCTTAACTCAAAAAGGTTGGGTTTTTTCCCCATCAGCTCCATGCAGATGTTCAGGCTGGACTCACTGATTTCTAAAGGCTGTGTTTCACTGTGAATTAATATTTCACCTGTAGCTGTCTTCCATGTAATGTGAACTAATGCAAGCCCTCAGTGACTCTACTTTTATTTGTACTCTCCAGGGTTTAGTGGCTTATAGGATTATAGAGTTGAATTCAAGTTAGTAAGGAAAAAGAGAGTGAGAAATCATAGTTCTACTAATACTGAGAAATGTTTATGCAGTTGCATGTTTCTGCTTCTTTTACAGTAAACATTGTTTTATTCATACTTATTATAATACTTTCCTGGGTAATATTCATACAATGCAAGGCATCTCCCTTCTCTTTTGTATTTAATTGTATTTATATTATTTGTTTACTGATAGCAAATGCTTTCATAGATGAAAGCAGATAAAAGGAATAGATGAATCAATCATGGAATGTAGGAAAAATGGGTATTAGCAACAATCTGCTGGTTTTGGGAAACTGGGGCAAGCAAGAACTTGATACTTTCTGGTTACACTTGCTACTGTTACTGTACAAGAATACAGTATCACAAACAGAACTTATCTTTGCCTCCAGAACTTTACAGAAGGAACAGGTCTATTAGGTGAGGTGAAAGGAGATCAGGCTGGGAGAGGAAAGGCCACATTGCCTTCTGCCCACTGGTGACCAAAAATGCAGCCTGGAATGCTTGGTTGGTCAAATAACATTGGCTTAAGTAATCTGTGGAGTCAATGGACTACCTAACAAATGTTGTTGTTAAATGCAGCGTTCCACCATAAGAAAGTTGATCTTTTTACAGATTTTGAAAATGTTGGCCATTGCAGCTTCTCTTTAATATTTTGACCTATTAAATCTAATCGTTAGGCTCATGAAAATGTTACATTGGGATCAATGTCTCAGCTCATGCCCATCCCTATTATTTCTGAGTCCTTAATATTAACTTCTGTCGTGTTTTCACGCTTATTTCACATGGGTAGGTTTAGACTAAACATTAGGAAAGAATTCTTCACGGAAAGAGTGGTCAGGCATTGGAATAGGCTGCCCAGGGAGGGGGTTGAGTCCCCATCCCTGGATGTGTTTAAGAGACGATTAGATGTGGTGCTGAGGGATATGGTGTAGGGGAGGACTTTGTAGAGTAGGGTAGATGGTTGGACTCCATGATCCCAAGGGTCTCTTCCAACCTAGA